>OZ005651.1:190281297-190491297 GCA_963930645.1 Salticus scenicus | reverse complement strand
TGTAAACGTTTTAAAGATTGAAACACTTATGCATGCCGATTTTTTTTTTTTATAGATCTAAATGAAAAGTAAAAAGAAATGAAGAGTAATAAAATAAAGAGTAAAATGAAATAAAGTAAAATAATATTCTTACATCCCATCTTTCACGGAAAGATAATATATTTGTTTTATTTAAGATAACTTCACCTACCCATATTTAATTAAAAAATTACGATTACTAAATTAGTAAATAAATGACTATGAAATTTCTAAATAGGCATGAAAACAATACTACTTATTAATAAAAAAGAGAAATATGAGAGCATTAAATTCCTTCCATAGCTGATCATTATCATTGCCATTATTATCATCATAGCCATTAATATAACTATTATTATAATTATTATTATTATAACATAAAATAAAAATATTTCAGTGTGAAGAGAACACGAAATATGATTTCATGAAAGTGCGTTGAAAATATATTAAATGAAACTTTTAATCCAAATGAGGAAAACATATTTTCAAACTTTATAGTATTAAAAAAAATACTTACATTTCAGTGTCTTAGTATTCCCTATCGCTCGAGAACATTTCCTTTGTTGAAAATGGTTTGCCAACCTGGAAGTATTCCGGACAAGTTTTGCCCGTGTTATTGACCTTAAGTGTTGGTAACGGTCATGCCTCGGTAGCGTCTGCTTGTGTCCCAGCTATGCTTCACCTGAGAGAAACATTGAGATGTTACAGGGAGGGTAGAAGAAATTCCACCTGGTTCAACTTGATTGCTTCGTCAGAAACTGATGTTGGCAAGATGTACGGGAGAATAGCTAACGGCATATTCTTAGAAACACCTATAAATCTGAACTTACTGGCCTCAGTAATTAGAGCTAGTTCCCCAAACCGAAATCTCAGGGTATAATTGTAATGCCAGACTTCGCTTTATTTTAATACGAATTCTAAGAAATCGTCCCAGTTATATTTTAAATGAAGTATCTGATTATTTTTTAGACATATATATATTTCCATATTGAGAATTTAACCCTCTAAAATAAATAGCATTGGTCAATATAAACTTCTTTATTACGTACGATTATATATACATTTTTCCAGTATCTTAGTAGTATGAAGGAATTTTATGATTATGATTTAGTCATCATTCAGTATAGCTGTACAGAGTTGATAATATTTTAAAATAGAATATATATGACTGATTTAGTTTAGATAAATTTGGTTTATAAATATTAATAGACTTAAAATTATTTATTTTCACCTAATAGAGTAAAAATATATAATTTAATATAATCTAATATCCTAAATGTTATTAAATAGTTTTGACAAGCATTCATTTCCAAAATCATGTATATAATTTTTACTTGCTTATTTTAAAATTTAATTTAAATTTTGATTATTGAATTAATGAATTAATTAATTTGCAGTAGATTGTACCTACATTTTAACTTTTCGATTTTTTATTTATTTATTTCATTATATGTCATTATACGGTCTTTTTATGGTCATTATATGGATTTGGGCGAAAGTTGGTCACCCGAGAAACTGGTTTATCCGTTCCACTCGACTTAAGCCATGGTGGTCTCTGCTCCTTCTTAATATTTGTTCGGATTTTTCCCTTGTTTCACATAGTTTTCAGTTTTCAGTTTTTATATCATATATATACTATATATATATAGATAGATGTGGAGATATATATAGATAATATATATAAAATGTGGAGATATATGGTGGAGAGTGATTTTTGTTGTTGTTGGTGGTGGTTTAAATGGTTGATAGTTTTGTTTTGTTTTTAATTATAGTTAGTTTGAGTTGCTGTTTGAGTTTTAATTTTAAGTAGAAATTTAAGTTTATTTATTTAAAATAAAATAAAAAATTTTGCTTTCTTGTCTGGTTCCTATTATAACTAGATTGGTGAATATTTGGGTTGGTTAAGTAGATATTGTGAACTATTACTTTGGTATAGTGTATGATGGATTTGCTATTGGTTGTATATTAACATTAATTAGATTAATGTTTTTTGAAAAGTAGCTAAATATGAAAATTACTTTAAAAATATGAATATTGAAAGAGATAGAGAATACGATACCGGCAAGATACGGAGTTTTGTTAAAACCTGTAGTGCTCGGTCGGCTCCAGTATATATGGTGGGAAGCGGATCGTTATAAAGCAACCATGAGTATAGGAGTTATAGTAGTATGGGTTTATAAATGGTAAGGTTAGTAGCGATGAAATGGTAAATGGAAGTGTGTTGCGGGGAACCAGAGGGGAGCAAAGCAAAAAAAAAAAAAAAAAAAAAAAAAAAAATGCTAATTTTGTTTTGAAGGAGTTAAATAAAAGTAACACGAGGTATAGGGCTAGATATATATATATATAATCGGAATTTCAATAAGGAATTATCAAATAGGAAAGTGAGTGAAAAAGTTGAATTAGATAGTGGTAAAGTGTATAAAACACGTTGGTTCTACAACAAAAAATTTAAAAAAGATTCTGATGTTAATAAAATGAGTTTGTTTAAGTGTAATGACAAAAGGTGTAGAGTGTGCATTTGTGCTGAGTTGGAGAAAGATGATAAAGAGGATGAAGAAAATTGTTTGAAATTCTGTAAAGTTTCTAATTGTGTATTTAAACTAAGATGCAATTTATGTGATAGGTTATAAATTGGAGAAACATCTAATAAAATAAATATACGTTTCAATAATCATAAATCTGATATCAGAAACCTTAAAAATAAAAGAGAAGATCATGACATTGAAATCAAACATTTTGCAGAACATGGTATAGAAAACATACGAATATCTATTTTGAAAATAGTACCAAATAAATTGGAAAGATTGATTTGTGAAAATGATATGATGATAAGATATGGTACGGTATAGCCATACGGTTTAAATGTTATGTTTCATAAGAGTAATGTAACAAAAAACTTTTACTCTAAAAAAATGGATGATTCCATTTATAAAAAATAAATCACGACATTAGGTGTGATTACATAGAGAAAAGAGGAGATAGTGAGAGCAAAAACAAGTATAGGTCTAGAAAGTTAAAAACTTGTAAAGATATTGAGAATGCGATAGTTAATAATGGTAATAAAAATGGTGATAAGACTATCCCTTATATTATTAAAATTTGTACGCGTGTGTGTGTCTGTCTGTGTGTCTGTGAGAAACGGCTTGACGCAGCTAAGGCTCCGCCGCTAAAGGTCGCACGGACTTCGAACAGGTACCGTCGGACAGAGAATTTATCGCAGATCAGGGTTATCTAATTTGCTAAACGATGCGACCCTAATTAGCGGAGATATTAATTAAAACGTTGACCATTGTCTACCGAAATATGACCCAGAATTCATGATTAAATGCTTAAAAAGCGACATTTTTACGGAAAAAGTGGAAAATGAATTAGAAATATCAGTCGTATCGTTACAAACAAGATACCATTGGAAAGGGCTTTTTTTTCTCAATCCGATGGTATAACGGCTTATCGATCGGGCAATTAGATTTTTTAAAATTAACTAAACTATAAAAAAATGTTGGCAACGAATCACAAGAACGTTATCTTTGCAGACATTAAGTCTACAGCAGTCTTCAACGGAAACACATCTGGTATTTAATGCAGTCACGTGTTTCGTAGTGCGATTAAAAATTACAATTTTCTATTTTCTTCAATTTTTCAAATTTTACACATTTTATTTAGTATATAATATTTACACCACAAAACAAACTTGCATTTCAAATTTCATCGATTTTCGTCAATAAACAAAAGATTTACATTTTAATTGCAAATTAAATTTTATCTTTACACGCCGGACATTTTTGCAATATTCTAATACGCGTATTTCAATATCTAATTACGATTGATTTATTTTTTATACATCATACGAAAGATATTTTAAAGTTCTTTTACATAATTCAACGTTTTCAACAGATTTACACGTTTTGAGGTCTCCTGATTCAGTGTTCTTTCATGGCGCTGTAATATTTTCAAATTTCAATATTCCAATTTCTAATTATGATTAAATTATTTTTAATACATCATTCGAAAGATATTTTAAAGTTCTTTTAAATTATCGAAAGTTTTCACCAGAATTACACGTTTTGAGGTGTCCTGAATCAGTTTTCTTTTATGGCGTTGTAATATTTTCAATTTTCAATATTACAATTTCTAATTATGATTAAATTATTTTTAATACTTATTTCGAAAGATATTTTAAAGTTCTTCTATATTATCGAAAGTTTTCACCAGATTTACACGTTTTGAGGTGTCCCGAATGAGTTTTCTTTTGTATCTCAGATACTAATTATAATAATTTCATAAGTAATACATCATTAGAAAGCTTTTTTGATTTGGAATCGAACAGTGGAATACAGAAATTTCTACCGCCAGATGGCGCTGTAATTTTTTCAAATTTCAATATTTCAAATTCTAATTCTAATTAAATTATTTTTAATGCATCACTCGAAAGATATTTTAAAGTTCTTTTAAATTATCGAAAGTTTTCACGAGATTTACACGTTTTGAGGTCTCCTGAATCAGTTTTCTCTTATGGTGCTGTATTATTTTCAAATTTCAATATTTCAATTTCTAATTATGATTAAATTTTTTTTAATACATCATTCGAAAGATATTTTAAAGTTCTTTTATATTATCGAAAGTTTTCACCAGATTTACACGTTTTGAGGTGTCCTGAATTAGTTTTCTTTGTATCTCAGCTACTAATTAAAATAATTTCATAAGTAATACATCATTAGAAAGCGTTTTTGAATTGGAATGGAACAGTGGAATACAGAAATTTCTACCGCCAGGTGGCGCTGTCATATTTTCAAATTTCAATATTTCAATTTCTAATTATGATTAAATTATTTTTAATATATCATTCGACAGATATTTTAAAGTTCTTTTAAATTATCGAAAGTTTTCACCAGATTTACACGTTTTGAGGTGTCCTGATTACGTTTTCCTTTGCATCTCTGCTAATTGAGTTAGACCGTTCAAAATTGGTATACGTAGGTTAATTAGAAGGGGCTGAAAGGGTGGGGAAGAGATAGGCGTGCACCGCGCGCGTGTCCCCTAACTTGTGCGCGCAGCGCGCACGGGACTGCGCGGCCGAAGGCAGTGGGGACCAGGTCCGACTTTTTAACCGATGAGAAATGATTTTTTTCATTTTCTTTTCTTAAGAATAAAAATTTGATTTGAGAAGGAGTATATGCGCGCAGCGCGCGTATACCTTCACACGTGCGCGCGCAGCGCGCATGGGTTTGCGCTGCCGAAAGCAGTGGGGACCCGGTGTGAGTTTTTAACCGATCAGAAATGATTTTTTTTTAGGGGGCACGAAGGTTCAGGGAAGGAATACGCGAGCGCAGCGCGTGTATCCGTGAACTTGTGCGTGCGCAGCGCGCACGTGACTGCGCTGCCGAAGGCAGTGGGGACCCGGTCCGACTTTGTACCCGATGAGAAATGATTTTTTAAATTTTTTTTCTTAAGAATAAAAATATGACTTCAGGAGGAATATGTGCGCGCAGCGCACGTATACCTTCACACGTGCGCGCGCATGGGTCTGCGCTGCCGAAGGCAGTGGGGACCCGGTGCGAGTTTTTACCCGATCAGAAATGATTTTTATAGGAGGCACGAAAGGTCAGGGAAGGTATACGCGCGCGCAGCGCGTATATCCCTTAAGTTGTGCGCGCGCAGCGCGCACGGGACTGCGCTGCCGAAGGCAGTCGGGACCCGGGCCGACTTTTTACCCAATCAGAAATGATTTTTTTTAATTTCTTTTCTTAACACTAAAAGTTACTTTTTGTTTCTGTTACTGTTAGTTTTCTTTTCTTAAGAATAAAAATATGACTTCAGAAGGAATATGTGTGCGCAGCGCACATATACCTTCACACGTGCGCGCGCATGGGTCTGCGCTGCCGAAGGCAGTGGGGACCCGGTGCGAGTTTTTACCCGATCAGAAATGATTTTTTTAGGGGGCACGAAAGGTCAGGGAAGGTATACGCGCGCACAGCGCGTGTATCCCTTAAGTTGTGCGCGCGCAGCGCGCACGGGACTGCGCTGCCGAAGGCAGTGGGGACCCGGGCCGACTTTTTACCCAATCAGAAATGATTTTTTTTTTAATTTCTTTTCTTAACACTAAAAATTACTGTTAGTGATTCATTAATTTTAGTGATTCATTTGAAAATACTGACCCGCTAGCGGGCGAAGCCAGCTAGTTAAAGGAATAATATTTAACATGAAAAAGAAACTAATTCTAGATGTATTAAGTTTATTGCAATCTAATACAGGAAAAGTGAATGTGGATCTGGGTTTGGATCTTTTGAGATATAGAATTAAAAAACAGAAATTGCAAAAGTATTGTGAGTTAAGGCTATGTCAAGAGGACAGTGTCGATAGAATTTATTGTGTACTAGATTACATGGGAGAGCATTTCAAAGATGTTAACTTTAATAAATTATTAAATAAATATAACAATCTTTTACCAGTAAGAAAGCTAAAAATCGTGAAGGCATTTAGATATGACAAACCATTCGGGCGCATTATATTTAATTATAATGGTTACGCCAAAAATCTAAAGGTGAGTGTTGATGAAAGTGTATGTAACTGTAGTGAAGAGATATATAGTGATTACTGATTATGTAAATAAAGATTATGGACATGTCATTACGGGGAATCTGAAAGTTGTAAAGGACAAAGAGTTAAGAAGAAATTATGGAATATGGAACTAAATACAGAATTAAGCGTATGGTAACAAAAAGTGCCGCAATAAAACGGCTTAATTCTAATATAGAAATATTTATACAAAAAATGATCTACAAGTATAATTTACCGTATACTGTTTTCGAAGAATAGAAATATCATATTTTTAGGGATTTAAAGAGAGAATATGTGAGGGATGGTGACGTTGTTTCTTATGAAAAATATTTAGAACTAATGGAATCAATTAAGGAACTTCGGGAGAGGTTTATAGTAACTTATGTGGATAAAGCTAATATAAGCTATGCAATAATTTGTAAAAACTGTATGGTGAGATTTTAAGCGCAAGTTATAATAATACAAAAAAATATTAACTTATTAATTTGAAAGTTACAGTTATAGAGAACAGGGTTAAGGCATTTTGTAAAAAGTTAAAACTAAAAAAGAAAAGCCAAAATTTCTCATATCTAATATTAGTGCCAAAGTTTCATAAAAACCCTGTGAAATTTAGAGTGATGATTTGTGGTTACGGAACTTATCTTGAATTACCTAATAGAAAGTTGTTGAAGATTTTGAGTGAAATGTTTGAAAAAATGTTATTGGGAGAACAAACTTTTATAATAAAAAATAGCTGTGAATTATTGGTTTACTTAACTAGAATAACTAAGTCAAATAGAATTACCAGCCTATATGCTTACGATTTTGCAGACCATCATAATACTATTGATTTAACAGATTTAAAGGAAAAGGTTATGGAGTTTTATAATAAATATAGTAATAAAGATATAATAGTGATAAAGATTTATTTATTTATTTATTTTTGTAAAAAACAAACAGCAAATTGCATGATAAAGGTACTGAAAATGAATAAAATCTTTTAAATTCTAAAAAGCTGAATTCACGAGAAATGTGATTTAACCCTTTGTAGCGTGGTGTCAGCACTGGTATGACACCAATTACTAAGTGTCAACTGCAAAACTCACCCCGGAAATATTTTATCAAAATTTTACTTTTATAACACAGCAGATATAGTCAGTTATTTCTTTTATTTTAATTTTTTTCTTAAATTCCGGTAGCAGTGTAATTTCAAGGAAACCAATTGCCTTGCGCCAAGGGTTAAGAAACTAAAATAAAAATAAATAAATAAATAAACAAGAAAATAATTGCTAACTAGTACTATTTAGAGATAGGGTGATGGATATCAGAGAATTTTCTCAAATTGCTTTTTACCATACTAAAATATGTAAATTACACTAAAATTGAAAATTTTAATAGCAAATACCAAAAATAAAAAATTCATCTATTTTAAATATTTTAAAATATTAAATGTGACCAAAAGCCTCTGAATGTTTCTCGTTAAATCTAAGAAACAAACAAGCTGTTAAAATAAATCTGATAAAATACATAAAAAAATAGTACTACGTATTTTAAAAAATGAGCTTTTATATCTAAAGAACTTTATAAAGAATTAATGAATACATAATGAGAATATATATATATATATATTATAAGGTTTTAAGATGGAAATGGCCATAAGTATTTACTGCTGTTACACTCTATAACAAAAAAAAACAAAAAAAAAAAAAAAAAAAAAAAAAACGACGCACCAAGAAGGAGTAATGCAAACTGGACAAAAATTGATATACATATAGGTTTCGATGGAAAATGCAAAATTGTAAAGTTTGGCTGCCATCGAATGAGCATGCGACGCTGCAGCGCATCTCAACTGCGCAAATGGCAGAATATTGAAAATGAGAAATTTTGATTCCAGGTCATAAATGTTCGAGAATTTTATTCCTTCTTCTCACAAAGACAGTAACTATGCCTCGCATACAGGTGCGCAAACAACATGTGCAGATGTCAGCATTTGAGTGTGGTGTTTAGTTGGGCTCAAAGTTTGGCCGGTTGGTCTAATCTGCGATTTTTTTGACAATCGATCCTACGTGCAACTAGTACTTCAGTGACTTCAAAGACCCTTAATAGGTGGCTCAGTGAAATGGGGTTGAGCTCAATCCTCGGATCTCTCTTCCACCGAGGGCGTTTGGAGCATCATAAAAAAGGTCCTACAACCAGCTCAGGATTTTACCAATCTAACGTACCAAGTGGAGAGAATTTGCCACTATACTTCACAGGAGCGTATCTGCCAACTCTATCAATTAATACCAAGCTGAATAACTGAGCCTAATGGCCAGAGGTGGGCCAACGCGTTATTGACATGTGCACTTTGTGAGGCCCTTTCTCTTGATTAATTCATTCAAATTTTCTGAAACTGTAATCAATTGTTTTTCTCCACATGTATATCACATCTACCAATTTTTGTCCCATTCGGATAACTACTTCTTGATGCATTGCTTTTTTTATTATAGAGTATACATTACATACTACCATACAACGTTTTAAAGGGCAAAATATTTTAATGAATTAAAAAAAAAAAAAGAAAAAAAAAAAAGGAAAAAGCCAGATTTAAAATTTTTCTAATGTAAGAACGTTTAATAGAAAAGACTAAAAGTATATAATGAAAAAGTGCGTAAAATTAAAGGTAATTTTGAATACATTTTTACATCATAAGAGAATAACTTTTTACTTTCTCTTACCCATAAAGTAGAGAAAGTATTGTTTTTGCGTCAAATTTTCAAACACGAGATTTTGTTATATTTACACGTTTTGAGGTCCCCTGAATACGAAAATCATGGTTTTAGCAAATGGTCTGTGTGTTTGTGTGTCTGTGTGTGTGTCTGTCTGTTATCAGCATATCTCAAAAACAAATTATGGCAGAAAGTTCAAACTTGGTATTCTAAATGTGTATCATATAGGGACGCTATAGTAAGCTTTTCGTTAAGGCTGTACATCAGTCAGATAGCTCCCTTTCTCCCTTCCCATGTTATCCAATGGGATTTTTGTTGCTTCGTTTTATAAAAATATCTCATTGAAAAATGAACTTTTTTGAATTCTGTTTTTTGAATATTACTCTTTGAACAGGTCGCCTTTTAGCTTAGTGAGCAATTTTTCTAAAAATTTAATTTAAATATTTTATTTCAATAAGTAAATTATGGACACTAAGTTTGGATCTCTAAGTAAAATATTTAAATTTATTTTTTTGAAAAATTGCTCACTAATCTAAAAGACGACCTGTTCAAAGAATAATGTTCAAAAAGCAGAATTCGAAAAAATTCATTTTTGTATGAGATATTTTTATAAAACGAAGCAACGGAAATCCCATTGGATAACATGGGAAGGGAGAAAGGGAGCTATCTGACTGATGTACAGCCTTAAGATCAAGCAAATGGTTCGTGTACAGGGACAATCAAGAGAATTCTAATACATTACGTCTATGGGGGAAATTGCAGGAAAGTAGAGTTTAACGTCTATAGACTGCACTAAACCAAATGAAATGAATATATATTTTTTGTAATAGAGATAGTTAACTGGGAAAAAAAATTGTGTATGTAGGAGCCTTGCCTCCCCCCTGGGGGGGGGGGAAGGCCCCCCTCGAGGGGAGTAAATTTTCATGATGGGTATCTTTCAAAAGAGCTCGCCAATACCTTTAAAACGAATGGTTGAACCATCGATCTGCGATAATTTAAAACAAAGTTGTAGATTTTTTTTTTAATTTTAACGAAAAAAAAACTTTTTTTTTTTTTTTTTTTTTAAATATTGAGAATAAAATGGACTTTTTTTGGATATTTAGTGTTACACTACCTCTCTAATATGGAAATCGTCTGCATTATCATAAAAAATAATTTTTTTAAATAATAATTCTAATAAATTATTTTTTAAAAACAGAATTATTTTTTAATAACCGAATTAAATTCTATATAAATGTAGGTGCATTAATGAAACGGGGGTTTGAGGGGGGCGGTAGCGCCCCTCACAGAGAACTAATTATCGTATAAAACTCTTCTGAAGCCTAATTTGAATTGTTTAGCATAGGTTTACACGACAGTTCTCGTTACCTTACCTCTTAATCTGCAACCTGTATTTATAGTATTAAATTTCAGGGTAAGAGAAAGTCGTGTGAGTGACACACCAGATTATTTACTTTCACTTACCCATAAGGTAGAGAAAGTATTGTTTTTGGGTAAAATTTTCGAACGCGAGATTTTGTTATATTTACACGTTTTGAGGTCCCTTGAATACGAAAATCATGTTTTTAGCAAATGGTCTGTGTGTGTGTGTGTGTGTGTCTGTGTGTCTGTGTGTGTGTCTGTGTGTGTGTCTGTGTGTTTGCCTGTTACAAGCATATCTCAAAAACAATATATGGCAGAAAGTTCAAACTTGGTATTCTAAATGTGTATCATATAGGGATGCTACAGTAAGCTTTTCGTTAAGATCAAGCAAATGGTTCGTGTACAGGGACAATCGAGAGAATTCTAATACATTACGTTTATGGGGGAAATTGCAGGAAAATAGAGTTTAACGTCTATAGACTGCACTAAACCAAATGAAACAAATATATATTTTTTGTAATAGAGACAGTTAACTGGGAAAAAAATTTTGTGTATGTAGGAGCCTCGCCTCCCCCCCTGGGGGGGGGAAATCCCCCTCGAGGGGAGTAAATTTTCATGATGGGTATCTTTCAAAAGAGCTCGCCAATACCTTTAAAACGAATGGTTGAACCATCGATTTGCGATAATTTAAAACAAAGTTATCGATTTTTTTTTTTACTTTTAACGAAAAAAAAAAAAAAAAAAAAAAAACTAAAAAAAAAAAAAAATCGTACTTTTTTTTTTTTTTTTTTTAATATTGAGAATAAAATGGACTTTTTTTTGGATATTTAGTGTTTTACTACTTCTCTAATATGGAAATCGTCTAGATAATTTTTTTAAATAATAATTTTAATAAATTATTTTTTAAAAAGAGAAATATTTTTTAATAACCGAATTAAATTCTATATAAATGTAGGTGCATTAATGAAACGGGGGGTTGAGGGGGGCGGTAGCCCCCCTCACACCGGACTAATTATCATATAAATCATAAATAATCATATAAATATCATATAAATGTAAATAATCATATAAATATAAATTATCATATAAATATAAATAATCATTCAGAAGCCTAATATGAATTGTTTAACATAGGTTTACATAACAGTACTCGTTATCTTACCTATTAATGTGCAACCTGTATTTATAGTATAAAATTTCAGGGTAAGAGAAAGTCGTGTGAGTGACACACCAGATTATTTACTTTCTCTTACCCATAAGGTAGAGAAAGTATTGTTTTTGGGTCAAATTTTCGAAAGTGAGATTTTGTTATATTTACACGTTTTGAGGTCTCCTGAATATGAAAATAATGTTTTTAGCGGTTGGTCTCTGTGTGTGTCTGTCTGTTATCAGCATATCTCAAGAACAAATAGTAGCAGACATTCCAAACTTGGTATTCTAAATGTGTATCATATGGGGATGCTACAGTAAGCTTTTCGCTAAGATCAAGCAAATGGTTCGTGTACAGGGACAATCAAGAAAATTCTAATACATTACGTCTATGGGGCAAATTGCAGGTAAGTAGAGTTTAACGTCTATAGACTGCACTAAACCAAATGGAGCGAACATATATTTTTTGTAATAGAGATAGTTAACTGGGAAAAAATGTTTGTGTATGTTGGAGCCTCGCCTCCCCCCCTGGGGGGGAAGTCCCCCCTCGAGGGGAGTAAATTTTCATGATGGGTATCATTCAAAAGAGCTTGCGAATACTTTTAAAACGAATGGTTGAACTATAAATCTGTGATAATTTAAAACAAAGTTGTAGATTTTTTTTAATTTTAAGGAAAAAAAAAACTTTTTTTTTTTTAAATATTGAGAATAAAATGGACTTTTTTTGGATATTTAGTGTCACACTACCTCTCTAATATGGAAATCGTCTGCATTATCATAAAAAATAATTTTTTTAAATAGTAATTTTAATAAATTATTTTTTAAAAACAGAATTATTTTTTAATAACCGAATTAAATTCTATATAAATGTAGGTGCATTAATGAAACGGGGGTTTGAGGGGGGCGGTAGCGCCCCTCACAGAGAACTAATTATCGTATAAAACTCTTCTGAAGCCTAATTTGAATTGTTTAGCATAGGTTTACACGACAGTTCTCGTTACCTTACCTCTTAATCTGCAACCTGTATTTATAGTATTAAATTTCAGGGTAAGAGAAAGTCGTGTGAGTGACACACCAGATTATTTACTTTCACTTACCCATAAGGTAGAGAAAGTATTTTTTTGGGTCAAATTTTCGAACGCGAGATTTTGTTATATTTACACGTTTTGAGGTCCCCTGAATACGAAAATCATGTTTTTAGCAAATGGTCTGTGTGTGCGTGTGTGTGCGTGTGTGTGTCTGTGTGTGTGTCTGTGTGTGTGTCGGTGTGTGTGTCTGTGTGTGTGTCTGTGTGTTTGTCTGTTATCAGCATATCTCAAAAACAAATTATGGCAGAAAGTTCAAACTTGGTATTCTAAATGTGTATCATATAGGGATGCTACAGTAAGCTTTTCGTTAAGATCAAGCAAATGGTTCGTGTACAGGGACAATCGAGAGAATTCTAATACATTACGTTTATGGGGGAAATTGCAGGAAAATAGAGTTTAACGTCTATAGACTGCACTAAACCAAATGAAACAAATATATATTTTTTTGTAATAGAGACAGTTAACTGGGAAAAATTTTTTGTGTATGTAGGAGCCTCGCCTCCCCCCCCCCCCTGGGGGGGAAATCCCCCTCGAGGGGAGTAAATTTTCATGATGGGTATCTTTCAAAAGAGCTCGCCAATACATTTAAAACGAATGGTTGAACCATCGATTTGCGATAATTTAAAACAAAGTTATCGATTTTTTTTTTTTACTTTTAACGAAAAAAAAAAAAAAAAATCGTACTTTTTTTTTTTTTTTTTTTTTTTTTTTTTTAATATTGAGAATAAAATGGACTTTTTTTTGGATATTTGGTGTTATACTACTTCTCTAATATGGAAATCATCTAGATAATTTTTTTAAATAATAATTTTAATAAATTATTTTTTAAAAAGAGAAATATTTTTTAATAACCGAATTAAATTCTATATAAATGTAGGTGCATTAATGAAACGGGGGGTTGAGGGGGGCGGTAGCCCCCCTCACACCGGACTAATTATCATATAAATCATAAATAATCATATAAATATCATATAAATGTAAATAATCATATAAATATAAATTATCATATAAATATAAATAACCATTCAGAAGCCTAATATGAATTGTTTAACATAGGTTTACATAACAGTACTCGTTATCTTACCTATTAATGTGCAACCTGTATTTATAGTATTAAATTTCAGGGTAAGAGAAAGTCGTGTGAGTGACACACCAGATTATTTACTTTCTCTTACCCATAAGGTAGAGTTTAGTAGTATTGTTTTTGGGTCAAATTTTCGAAAGTGAGATTTTGTTGTATTTACACGTTTTGAGGTCTCCTGAATATGAAAATAATGTTTTTAGCGGTTGGTCTGTGTGTGTGTCTGTCTGTTATCAGCATATCTCAAGAACAAATAGTAGCAGACATTCCAAACTTGGTATTCTAAATGTGTATCATATGGGGATGCTACAGTAAGCTTTTCGCTAAGATCAAGCAAATGGTTCGTGTACAGGGACAATCAAGAGAATTCTAATACATTACGTCTATGGGGGAAATTGCAGGTAAGTAGAGTTCAACGTCCATAGACTGCACTAAACCAAATGAAATGAATATATATTTTTTTGTAATAGAGATAGTCAACTGGGAAATTTTGTTTGTGTATGCAGGAGCCTCGCCTCCCCCCTTGGGGGGGGGAAGTCCCCCCTCGAGGGAAGTCAATTTTCATGATGGGTATCTTTCAAAAGAGCTCGCCAATACCTTTAAAACGAATGGTTGAACCATCGATCTGCGATAATTTAAAACAAAGTTATCGATTTTTTTTTTTTTTTTTTTTTTTTTTACTTTTAACGAAAAAAAACTAGATTTTTTTTTTTTTTTTTTGAGAATAAAATGGACTTTTTTTGGATATTTAGTGTTATACTACTTCTCTAATATGGAAATCGTCTGCATCATCATAAAAGATAATTTTTTTAAATAATAATTTTAATGAATTATTTTTTAATAACCGAATTAAATTCTATATAAATGTAGGTGCATTAATGAAACGGGGGGTTGAGGGGGGCGGCAGCCCCCCTCACACAGAATTAATTATCATATAAAACTCTTTCGAAGCCTAATTTGAATTGTTTAACATAGGTTTACATAACATCGTTATCTTACCTCTTAATCTCCAACCTGTATTTATAGTATTAAATTTTAGGGTAAGAGAAAGTCGTGTGAGTGACACACCAGATTATTTTTCTTCTCAAACTCACATGAACCATACTTTTTGAACGATACTACTTTCAATCGTCTACTTTTATAACTAATATGTTAAAAACATACGACAAATTTCATGTACATATTATAATATAGGTATGGACAAAAAAGTGGGAAAATGCTCAAAATTAGAGGAATTTCTCATCAGGGAACGTACGTTCTTCATAGAGCACAAAACTGCAAAATTTCGGAAGTTATATAGAGCTGTATTAAGTGAAAAGTATACATACAGTCGGTAAGAAATGTGTCCGAACACTAGCAAAAATTCCTATGTAAAATAAATACACTTCATACGGTTTTGTTAAATAAACCTTGTCGAATCCTGTTCTTAGTCAGTGTAAGAACATGATTCGACAAGGATTTATTTAACAAAACCGTATGAAGTGTACTTTTTTTACATAGGAATTTTTGCTAGTGTTCGGACACTTTTGTTACCGACTGTACATACACACACACACATATATATATTAGGTGTCCGTTTAATAATGTGGACCATTTTCAATAGGTGGAGTTTCAGTAGAATACTTGAGATGTGAGGTGGTGTGTGGACTATTTTTTTTCGTTCCAGTGACAAAAAGCTTCACATTCTGAATTCACGTATGCCAAGTGAGGCGGAAATGTTAACCTTGTAGATATATTTAGTCTGAAACATGGTAAAGTTCGTGCCAAAAAAGAGAAGCATATGCGGGAGGTATTGGTACATTATATTATTTTGAAGAAAACAGCAAATGAAAGTTATCGTACACACCGGAAAGCATATGATGAACATCCTCCATCTCAAGATACGTGTGAACGACGGTTTAAACATTTTAAAAGAGGTAATTTTAATGTGAACTACAACGGACGGCCAGGTCAACCGAAAAGTTTTGAAGATCAACAACTGCAAGCACCTTGATCTTCTAAAACCTGGTGAAACCGTTAACAGTGATCGCTACCGACAACAAATAGTCAATCTGAACCATGCTTTGATCATCAAATGACAACATTGGGCAACAAGACACCGCAAGGTAACTTTGCTTCATGATAATGCACCATCCCACAATTCAAAATTTGTTAAAGACACGTTAAAGAATCTTTTCTGTGAATTATTAGCTTCCTCGCTGTATTTACCAGATGTTACTTCTTCAAAATGCTACTTGTTTCTCTCGATGACACACACACCTTCTAAGCAGCACTTCAGTAAAGCGTATGCAAAAGTGCAAAAGTGGGTTCTAAATTTTTTAGCCACCCAGGATGCAAAGTTCTATAGCGAGGTATTTACAAATTAGCTAAAAGACACAAGAAACGTGTGGCTAGTGATGACCATTAGTTTGAATAAAGCACGTGCTGTTTCTGTTAAAATTACCGTGTTTTCTTTGCTTACAAAATAAGTATTATTAATCAATACACCTAGTATAATGTTAAAATAATTGTAGAAAGCAAGAAAAAACAATTGATCAAATTCCAAAATTATCCACAAGAACCAAAATTAGAAATATCCACGAACGGTTTTCTTTAGTATATGAAAAAATTCAAAATATTCACAGGATGATAAAAATAAAGTCCCGATTACGCACTTCGTAAGAAATTATTAAAAATATATTAAAAAAAATATTGAAAAATATCAAATTAACAATAAAGAAGAAAAGAACATTATTCATATGAGATTCAACATCGAAGAAAAAACTTCGAGACTATATTTTAAAAGTTGAAAAGATGTGAAAATTTTGAAACGTTTTACGTCAGGGACGATCACTTGTATAGAAGGCAGATAAAATACAACATTTTTAAATTATCCATGATATTTTAATAGCTTAATATGGCTTGTTGTAGTTTACTATGGGTGTGTTAAATAAAACGTAGCCATATTAAGCTACGGACCGAGTCGAAAAAAAGACGAATTTTTATCGGGTCGGCTGGCAAACAAAGACATATTATGAAACTGTTCGAGTCGGGCCAGGCAGTGAAACGCAGACGATTTTTGTACTTCGAAGTCTGCTAATTAAAAGTAGAATATTTCTAAAAATAAAAGACAAGATTTTTGTTCTAAGGTTAATTACTCATTTACACATTTTAATTCATGCTACCATCTCTGTGTGTATAGAAATAACATAGCTGCCAACATTTTTAAAAGTAACTTTTAAATCAGAATTTACACCAGTATTTTTAAATGGAATATGTTATATATATTTTCGACGATTACCATTACCAAAAACAGCTATAAAAATTTTCCGGTTTCAAGTCTAATTTGAAAAACGGGAGACTTGGCACCTAGGAAATACTATTATTAAGTACTCGTTTGATATTAAAAAAATTATGCTCATCGAAGTATAAAAATAAAAAATATTAATAAATTATTAAATTTTACAATTTAAATGAGTTTCCCTAAAACCTTTTTTTTTTCATTAATATACATATCAACAAACATATGACATGCGACGCCGACAGGTAAGGGGTTAATTTAATTTACATGCTATGCTATGTTATATTATATTACAATATTCTACTGTAAAAAGAATCAGTGTATCGTATATTTTTAACTTTGTGGCGGTTATACTCCACCAACTGGTGATTGATTGATAAACTCTATTATAACTGACATTTTATTTTTAACTGTAACTGTAACAACAATACTATTTTAACTGATATTTTATCTTTAATTATAACTGTAACAACAATACTATTTTGAGTGACACTTTATCATTAACAGTAATTGTAACAGTAACGAGTCAATAATGTTTTGGATTATTAGCTAGCATATGCGACCGGCATAGTGCACGCATGATGTTACAAGAAGTTTAATACTTATCCTTAATCTTAATATATTATTAGTTTCTGGATGTTTTGTGTACTTATTATTGGTTCAATAGTTTAAGATGCTTTGATCTATTTATCCAAAAATATACAACTACAATGGTAATTACAATGGTAACCACAATGGTGACTTGTGAGTGAAAAAAAAAACGCGTCAACTTCCTTTTCAGAAACATACGATATATTTATGCATCCGAGGGATGTGTCGTAATTCAGCTAATGCAATACTCAAGATCGTAAGATATCTCATTTGAGAAAGATGTCGGACATTTATTTTCGACTATTTTTATGATCTGCAGTGTTTACGTCTGTTCACCACACGTGTGTGCGGGTCCGTATACGTGATACCTCTTCGAAGTTTTATTACCGAGGATACTCACTTATGGTCAGTGATTCTTTTATGCACAAATTTTGTACTTTTCACTAAAGTATCTAAAAATTAAGGTTTAAAATATGCTATTTTGCTATAGTATTTTTCAACTCTGTCATGGGTACTCTATTTTTGCTCTTATGAAACCTTTGCCGGATAATTTTTGTACATAACTTTCTTATTAGTAATTTTGTATTTTGTATTTCTTATTTTTATATATTACCTACATCTAAGCTTATATATATTTTTCATTATGCCCGAGACTGACGAAAACGGTAGCCATCATGTGGCATATGTTGGGGTAAAACCACCCTCGTTATGGAAAACAAATCCTTTGCTATGTTTTCTCAGATTGGAGGCAAGATTTTCTTTAGCTAAAATCACATGTGAAAGTAAAAAATTCAATCATGTCGTCGCAGCAGTCAACGCAAACATTCTTACGTTTGTTACATGTTCTTACATTCTTACGACCTAATTAGGATTACTCCTTCTGAAAACCCATACGAAACTTTGAAAGAACCCCTGATTGAATCTCATTCGGAGAGTGAGGAATCCAGGATAAGTACCTTACTGCAAAGTGTTGAACTTGGTGATTCTCGCCCATCCCATTTGCTGACACGCATGCGTAGCTTAGCTGGGGATGCTGTTGTGCAAACATTCCTTAAATCCTTATGTCTAGCACATCTTCCTCAAACTACGCGTAGCATTGTAGGTGCATTAAGTGATGAATTGTCAAAATTAGCAATGGTCGCGGACAAAATTCATGATCTATCGTCATCCCCACAGGTCATCCCCCCATATTGCTTCTAGCAGCAATATATGTGCACCACCAGCACACAATTCATCCCTAGAGTTTAAAATCGAGCAGCTTACTCAGCAGATGAGTGAGTTGGCTGCTATTATAAACAGGCGTGAACGTTCACGGGGAAACAAATATAATAATCGGAATTGCAGCCGTTCCAAAAGCCGTTATAAGAAACTAGCAAATAACCAATGTTTCTATTATACTAATTTTGGTGCTAGAGCCAAGAAATGTAATTCTCCATGCTCTTTTGAACCCAGGAAAACTAATTCGGCGTTCGCACCTGGGCCATGATTGCGACCGCCGTGTAAATCGCATCTTTTTGACCGATCCTTTTTCTAAATTAAAATTTCTAATAGACATAAGCACGTATATTTCGATCATCCTTGTCAGTATCATCAAACGACCAGTTGTGAATGAGGGGCTTGTTCTTTATGCCGCAAATGCCACAAAAGTACCAACTTTCGAAACTCAACGGCTTACCCTTGACCTAAACTTACGTAGAACATTCCCATGGTCCTTTGTGGTCGCTAAAGTTAGCCAACCTATCATAGGCATCGATTTTTAAAAAAGATTTAATCTACTGGTAGATGCTAAAAGCAGTTGTATCACTGATGGTAAAACGATGCTATCATCGCAGGTTAAAGTTGCTTTGATTCTGCCAGGCAACATTGCTGTAAGCATTTTTTTCGGTTCTTCCAAATTCAATAAAATTTTAACCAATTACCCAGAACCTACTAAACCTTCACATACCCCAAGAGCGGCCACAGCATTTAGTTTTTCATCATATTCATACCAAAGGACCACCTGTATGCCCTAAACCACGTCAACTGTCACCGGAACTTCTGGCAGCTGCTCGTCAGGAATTTGAATTTCTTCTAGCTCAGGGTATTGCGCGGCCTTCCAAAAGCGCACGGGCAAGTTCCCTCCATATGGTTCGGAAAGCGAATGGTGGATGGCGTCCCTGTGGTGATTACCGGCGCTTGAATGCCATTACTGCCCCATATCGTTACCCACTTCCACATATTCAAGATTGTACCCAGGTATTTCATAGAAAAAAAATTTTACAACCTTGGATTTTACTCTCGCTTACTATCAAATCTCTGTTAATCCTACGGACATAGAAAAAACGGCCGTAACAACACCATTTGGCTTGTTTGAGTTTTTGTTTTGTCCATTCGGCTTGCGTAATGCGGGACAAACATGTCAGAGATACCTTCCTAAAATATTAAGTGGTCTTGATTTCTGTATACCTTATCTCGATGACATTCTTATTGTATCAGCTAACGAAGATGAGCACGAGGTTCATCTTAGGCAAGTTTTAGATCACCTCAGGCTGCATAGGTTTAAGTTGAACCCAGTTAAATGTGTTCTGGGAAAGTCTTCGGTTTCCTTTTTGGGGTACCTTATAACAGCTTTTGGTGTAAAGCCACGTCCTGAAAAAACTAAGGCAATAGCTGAATTTTTAAAACCTAAAACGATTATAGAGTTCTGACGTTTTTTGGCAATGCTCAACTTTTATCGTCGATTTATACCAAATGCAGCCAAAACTCAAGCACCTTTTCACGAGTTGCTAAAAGATTCTAAAAAAAATGATAAACACCCGGTTCCCTTGAATGATACATTAACCCAGGCATTTAAGGCATGTAAACACGATCTGATTCATTCTGAAACTCTTGCTTATCATACTTCGCACCAGCAGATATCCCTAATGGTCGACGCATCCAACACTGCAATAGACGCTGTTTTAAACATCCTAAATGATAATAGTTTGTAACCACTTTCACTTTTTTCGCGTAAATTGAGCCCTACTGAGCAAAAGTACAGCACTTATGACAGAGAGCTGTTGACATTTTATTCGGCTGTAAAACATTTTCGGCACAGTTTGCAGGGAAGGCACTTCGCTATATATACAGACCATAAGCCATTGACCTTCGCTTTTTCGGAAAATTCAGGTTCCAACTCTCCTCGCCAGCTTAGACATTTGGACTTCATTTCCCAATTTAGTACAGACATTAGGCATGTTGCTGGAACTGACAATATTGTAGCTGACACCCTGTCACGGGTAAGTAATATCCAACATACTTCTACAGATTTACAATGGCTGCAGAGCAAGCAACAGATAAGCAATTGGTTGATATACTTATCAAGCCTGATTTATCCCTCAAACTCCAGAAAATGGTAATAGGTCCTAACTTAAAACTTTATTGTGATGTGAGCACTGGTAAAGTGCGACCATATGTTTCTGAGACATTGCGCTACGGAGTTTTCAATAGCCGCCATTCCTTGTCACACTGAGGTGTTAGAGCCACTCGCAAGCTGATTCAACATAGAGTTGTATGGCCTTCCATGTAGAAACACATCTTCAAATGGGCACAGTCATGTATAGACTGTCAAAGGTCAAAAGTCCATCGACATACTCGTAGTCCACTTCAGCAGTTTCCTATCACTTCCCAGGGAGACGAGCACTTGCACCTGGATATCGTGGAACCCTTGCCTCCATCTGAGGTATATATACCTACTTGGTCACCTTCACAGATCGTTTTCTCGTTGGACAGAGGCAATACCAGTACAGGATATTACAGCTGAAAAAGTCGCACGAACCTTGGTGGCACATTGGATTGCCAGATTTGGTGTTCCTAGAACAATCACTACAGACCAGGGACGGCAATTTGAATCCCATTTATTTTCCTCCTTATTGAAAGTTTTGGGCATGCATCGTATTCGCACCACTCCTTACCACCCATCAAGCAATGGACTGGTAGAACGTTTTCACCGGACTCTTAAGCAGGCTTTAAATTGTCATACCAGTCCTCGCTGGACGTAGACTTTACCTATTGTGCTTTTGGGCCTCCGTGCCACATTTAAAGAAGATCTTGGTGGTATTTGCTCCGAAATGCTGTATGGAACAACATTGTCCTTGCCAGGGGAGATTTTGGAACCTTCGAAAGATGGGTCAAAACAGATCCAGCAGCTTTCTTACAGTAGCTGTGCAATACCATGCGAGAAATTGCTCCAACTTCTACGTCTTTCCATGGCAAATCTTCATGTTTTGTGTATCCTTCTTTAGGGACTTGTACCCATGTTTTCGTTCGTAATGATTCGGTGAAACCGCCATTGACATAGCCATACAATGGACCTTATTGTGTCATACATTCCACCAACCTAGTGCCAAACATTCCACCATTCAAATAAATGGAAAAGAGTGTGTAATTGGTATTGACAGACTTAATTGGTAAGCCAGCTTTCCAAGTTCAGGATGATATTCCATCACCACCGCCTGTTAGCACTACAGACAGTTCCCATACTTCTTCACCCAACTTGGAAGAACCGACAAGTGTGGTACTAAGTCTACCTCCAAACCAAACTACTCGTTCTGGTAGAGTGGTCCGGTTCCCGTTCAATCCTTGATATTTGTGATAGTTTAGTACTTACAGTACTTGGGGCGGAGTACTGTGGCGGTTATACTGTAACTACCAACTGGTGATTGATTGATAAACTCTATTCTAACTGACATTTTATTTTTAACTGTAACTGTATCAACAATACTATTTTAACTGACACTTTATCTTTAACTATAACTATAACAACAATAATATTTTAACACTTTATCATTAACTGTAACAGCAACGAGTCAATAATGTTTTGGATTATTAGCTAGTGTGTGCGACCGGCATAGTGCACGCATGATGTTAGAAGAAGTTTAATTACCTATCCTTAATCTTAATATATCATTATTTTCTGGATGTTTTGTGTATTTATTATTGATTCAATAGTTTAAGATGCTTTGATCTATGCATCCCAAAAACATGTAACTACAGTGGTAATTACAATGGTAACCACAATGGTGACTTGTGAGTGAAAAAAAAACGCATTTTCAACAAACACCATTTTCAACTTTTTTTCCTCCTTACTCCAAAATTATGGGTTTTCTTTCATCACTCCACTCTTTATTTTTGCCTATGACTGATATTAAGTCAACAATGCACAAAATTTGTATATAAGTTATATACTTATAAACATGTTGTATATGAGTGATATAAACAACGTCAGACTAAAAGTAGAGGAAAGCGAAATCAAGTTTGCATAATCACGATTCAAGTTTGTATACTACTTTACTTCCCCGAGAAATGTTACTTCTTTTTCCAGGCAAAAATTTACTGTCTCACTACTTTCAATAAAAGATTTAGTTGTCATTGACATGGTTCAGAAATTTTTTTAGAAAGCTATCGTCTGACTTCTTCACAGCAACAGAAAATTTATATTTATAGTTAATTCAAGTAATAAAAATTTTGAAAGCATAATTTAAATCGAAGAAAAATGCCAGAAAACTTCATATTTATAACATTTATATGTAATTATACTGTCCTCTAGGCCTCTAGCTATGATGATTTGGTGGATGTGAAATCCAAAATTTTTTTGAAAAAGCTAAAGCCCAAATGCTATTGAATAAAAGTAGAAATTATAAATCTTGTAACATTTCTTCCCTTAGCTCATGAAGCCCAGGGGTTTCGAAGATTTCTTCCACATTTAAAGCAAGGTCTGTTATCGTAATCAGTACTAATTCCTTTTTAAAATATACAATCTGAAAAGATGCTTAAAATGTAAAAGAATAAAAAAGTTTTAGGTTTTTTTGGTGCTGCCATCTGTTGATTTGATTATTACATTTTAACTTATTCAATAACTTATTTAAGTCCTATCGTTTTAGACATTTAAGGTTTCGAAGAGCATCTCGAATGCGAAAGTCATATAACTTGAAAGTTTGAACGTAAAAAAAAAAAAAAAGACTTTAAAGCAAAGGTTAATCAAACACAAGCCCATATTAATTTAATATTTTTCAAAGTGTTTGAAATATGAATATATTCATTTTTATGAATTGTAAACGGAACTCAAAAATTAACTTAAAAGTAGTAGTCATACCTAAAATATTACTTCAAAGAACATAAAATACATTTTTATTAAACCTTTATTGACATATATGTTCCAATTAAGATAAAAATTTGCAAACCTTTTTGTCTAAATCTGAAATGTTAAATCAAATTTAATAATGAAAGATTACTTGAAGGAATTGTGTTTGGTAGGAGACCCTCGTGAGCGTCTCTAAGGTCTCATAGCCCGTATATACACGAGTTTCGAGGAAAACTATGGAAAAAACCGAACGACCAGTCATACGAGCTTGACCTCGGTTCAAACCCGACACTTTCCGCCTGCCAGCATAAACTACTCATAGTTTGAAATGGTGATGATTTAAAATCATAAACTCACTCAGCAACTGGTGGGGCGATCATCTGAATGAAAATGATTTTTTTTGGTATTTTTTTTTTTTTCTGAAGCATTTTCGCAAGAAAACAAGAAGGGTAATTTAAAAATCAATCTCTGTTTTTATCAACCCTCTTTTCGTTTGTTTTTGACAAAATTAATTTTTTCAGATCATTATTTAGGAATACAATTGTTTAAACGTGCACTGGCTAACTAAAATTCACTACACGAAATGGAAAAAAAGTTTTGAACAAGCCCTTTTTCGTATTCCTATATTTTATAAAATCTCGAGATATTATCATTAAATAAAGGTTCAAAAGGCATTTAGAATTTACCTTTTCCGAGAATTTCTTTCAGAGAAGAAGGAGGGTGGGAGTGTGTAATCTCCTAGAAAAAGACACAAGAACAAGTGTACACACATATACATACACACACACACACACACACATATATATATATATATATAAATGAATATTTTAAAAACGTTTGTTTTGAAACGAAAATATGTAAACGAATGAAAGAAATTCAGCTAATAACGTTCAATAATATGTTTTCTTATGTATTATTAAGAAAACCTCATAAATTATCATCTCTTTAATCAATCCAGACTTCTGTGCTTACAAATTAATAAACATAGGCTTCAATTATTCGTATTTCGTAACAAAGGTGTTAAATAGTTATCAGGCTGTAGTGAGTATCTGGTATACGTAAGTACCGAGATTATGCAGAAAATTTTTACAACCGCAAATGAGGACAGATCAATATTTTAAAATGCGAAATTGTGAAGCTTGTGTCTACATTCAAATTCACTTAAAATTGTTAATCCGCTCATGATCATACAAAATAAGTAAACAACGAAAGTAAAAATTTTGTCTTAATAAAATAATTACTTATAATCATTTTTATTATTAAATATCTTGAATTAAAAATATTTAATTATTATTAAAGATATTATTATTAAAAATATTAAAGAAATCAATTCCTACACTATAAATATAAAAATATGATAAACACTATAAATATAATATAAAAAGTGAATTATAAAACGTTTAAAACCAATGTACAATATTATAAACTGATTTTTTTTTTTTTTTTTTAATTGATAATTGTGAATTTTGTTAATAGTATGTATCTTATTATTCTTAACTTTCAATTTCAATTTTACTTACAAAACATAAACTCACAAAAACGTTATTGTGAGGTCTGAGTTTTACGTAAATTATTGTGTATTCAGACTGCGCTGAAAGCGAGTAGCAAACCATTACTATGAGAAAAAGTACAAAAAGTTTCCTACTGAATATTTTTAAATACAATTATCAATATACGGACATTTGAGTTAAGGAATTTCGAAATCTGATAAAATTTCGAATTTTCTCTTTATTTTTAAAACATGGTAAATTGAATTTTATAACTTAATTGATTTAGGAAAACATTTACAGTAACTAAAAAAAGTATAAGAGCTTTTATAACAGAAAAACTTACTTTTGGACGGAAAAAACATAATTTTAAAAGTTCTTTATTTAGGTTTTAATTTCTAAAGAAAATTAACTGTAGTTGAACGATACAAATGACATTTCTAAAGTTCTCCATCTCCAAACAAGCACTTTAAACTATACTGCTCGTTATACATTCTGTCGCATCGACAAAGGCGCCTCACCACTAACTGCAAATATTATGTAAATGTTCAACAGAAGGCTATTTATATGTACTGTTTATTTTTTGCATGCAGTATTTTTGCATGAGAAGTTTCAGAGTATCAAGTGGAAAAATACGACAGTAATTCAAACTTGTACAGACGGTAACAAAAGTGTCCGAACACTAGCAAAAATTCTATGTAAAAAAAGTACACTTCATACGGTTTTGTTAAATAAATCCTTGTCGAATCCTTTTTTTAGTCAGTCTAAGAACATGATTCGATAAGGATTTATTTAACAGAACCGTATGAAGTGTAGTTTTTTTACATAGGAATTTTTGCTAGTGTTCGCACACTTTTGTTACCGACTGTATCTGTGTTTGACAGAATTTCTATTGTGGATTATCCTTCCAGTATATTGGTGTTCATTCTGACATAAACAGACTACAATGATATAGATATGCAATTGATATTTACAAGACATGCAGGCCGGTACGTCCGACTGATGGAAACAATTGCATCATTTTTTGAAAAAAAAAAAAAAAAAAAAAAAAAAAAAAAAGTTGTTTAAATGGCCTTAGAACGAAAACTCACAGTAGTTAAAATTGAGTGAATACTGCGTCCAGTATGGCTTGCTTATTAATCCTTTCTCAGAAAAGGTTCCTTCTAAAGCTTTTTTAACAGATAAAGTGATTTGAAACTGCGCCTTTTCTTCGAAAAATATGGTGATGTGCATAATATAAAAATAAAAATATAACATAAACATGACACAAACATAAAAATAGTTCCTCTGCCTTCTTGATGGAATAAAAATATTCCAAGCATGGCCCCAAGTGTTACTAAAACTTTCTCTGAACGTTCAAAAATAGTTCTGCTATTATGTTCTGAGAACGTTTCAGTTGTACATTTTGTAAACGTCTACTTGTCCATCGTGAAGACGATACATGATACAATATAAAAAATGCTCAATACACGTGTAACTTGCATCGTCAGTCCTACAGGGATATTCTGAGAACGTTCGATACGTACGTTTCATAATACGGTCATTTTAAGTGTTTAGTGGACGTTATAAATATTTTTTGCAAATTGCTATGTTAGAGTTGTAAAATTTTGCATACATATTCAGTGAAATATAACATTATCATGTATATTAAAATTTCTCGAAAACAATTTAAATACAGAAAGCAAAATTCTAAATTTTAAATTTTAGGAAAATGTTTAAAATGCTTTTTTATAAATAATTTAAAAATTTTTCCTTCCATTTTACATTATTAAATTATAACAGTAAATTCAATTTTAGTATTACTTAACGAATTCATTGATGAATAATTTTTAGTATATCTTTGTGTTTGAATGCTAAAAATTTGCAATAAGTTCCAATTTTCAATACAAAAATACTTTAAAAAAAATTATGTTAAAATTGTAATTTATTACAAATTTATTACAAATTTTTAATAAATTCCATGTTTTAACATTTTTTTTAAATTAACTTACGTTAAAAATTGGAATTTGTTGCAAATTTTAGAATTCAAGCATAAAATATTAAAAAAAAAAGCATTTCAAACATTTTCCTAAAATTTAAACCTTTGAAATTTACTTTCTAAATTTAAATAGTTTCTTTGTAAATTTCTGGTTAACTTTCTAAATTTAAAAAGAAATTTTAATACAACTGATATTGTTATACTTCAATATATATTTATGCAAAATATGTTATACCCGTTTAGTTTAACTCAATGTATCTCAGGTTCTATATCATATAAAAGGACTAAACTTGGTATGTTAGATATATGTCATAAAAAATTATGCTGATTCAAATTATGTAGATATCAGCCAACAGAAGAGCTGTTATTTTTTTTCTTCGATTTTACACATGGCTATATTTTAGCATTTATTGGTGGAAGTTGCACCGAATTGAATAGATAAAATATTATTTTTCAGATGCGGTGGTTATTAAATTTTTGTGCATGTTAACTGGTAAGTGGCGATGTTATAATGATTACTATAGAAGAGAGTATTGTAATGGCCACAGCGTACTAGTTTTAAATAGTTTAAATAAAGAAAAAAAAAAGGAATAGTTTATAAAATTTTCATGGTGGCATAAAATTTTCATTTATTAATAAAATAAGTTTTATAAAAATATTAAATTAATATTTTTGTAATGAAACAAAACTTAAAAAAAAAAAAAAATCACGAATAATGTTTTACCTAATTCAACAATATAAAACTTAAAGAAAAATAGAAATAGAAAGAAAAATAAATATCGTGTGTAACAACCACACGTTTTCCATTGCCTACTACTACCCGTATTATAAATATTTATTAGAGATTGTGTCTTCAGAAAACATAAAACTGACCTAACTAATCAGATGCCAAACAATTTTCCTATAGTAACAAACTAACGCCATAAAGACAGATAAAGGAGAGTTTACATAGCAAGTTAAAAAAAAAAAAAAAAAAAAAAAAAAAATCAGCAGGGCCGTTTTCGAAACACTTATTTCCGAGATTTAAAACTAATCTGCCTAGTCAAGAAGACACCTATGAATTTTCCTGTAGTGAGCAAGTAACATACTACGAAAGAATACGGAAAAAGGAGTTTGTTTAGAAACTTTGAAGAAAATCGTTAGATTCGTTTTTCAGACACCGACTTCAGGTCCCACTTCCGATTTCCCCAAACTTTAGCAAACTCACATGTTCATAGGAAACGAGCAATTATATATGTACTGATATTTAAGAGAGGTAATAGGCAGAGTCTGAAGAAAATCTGAAAAGTTGTTTTTTTAAGAAACTCTTTTGCAACTTAAAATTGGCCTACTAATACAGAACGCCTATCAATGTTCCTGAAGTAACCAACTAATACACACGAAAGAACATCTAAAAGGAAGTTATATAGTAACTTTGAAGAAAATTGATAGAGCGGATTTAGAGATACTGACTTGTAGTGATTTATGCCACCAGTTTTCCAATTTTTCTCAAAATTAGGCAAAAATATCTGTACTTTTGACCAGTCTTAATTACGAAATTTTCTCGTTTATGTTTTAGTTTTTTTTTCCTTTTTTTTTTTTTTTTTTTCTTTTATGAGATAGAGACAGAAGATTTTGAATGAAATTACTTAGTCTTGTATCTAGGGCCACATAGCTGCCTTGTATCTAGGACCACATAGCTGCCTTGTATCTAGGACCATGGCTTTAGGTACAGTTATAATAATAATCTTTAAGTTGCTACTGTTTTATTGAAAAAGTTTTCATAATTAAATAGAGAAAAATTGTTTTAGTTAATTGATATTGCGGAAAATGTTGGCCAATCTAATCCTTTTCAATACAAAAATACTTTTAAAAAAATTATGTTAAAATTGTAATTTATTACAAATTTATTACAAATTTTTAATAAATTCCATGTTTTAACATTTTTTTAAAATTAACTTACGTTAAAAATTGGAATTTGTTGCAAATTTTAGAATTCAAGCATAAAATATTAAAAAAAAGCATTTCAAACATTTTCCTAAAATTTAAACCTTTGAAATTTACTTTCTAAATTTAAATAGTTTCTTTGTAAATTTCTGGTTAACTTTCTAAATTTAAAAAGAAATTTTAATACAACTGATATAGTTATACTTCAATATATATTTATGCAAAATATGTTATACCCGTTTAGTTTAACTCAATGTATCTCAGGTTCTATATCATATAAAAGGACTAAACTTGGTATGCTAGATATATGTCATAAAAAATTATGCTGATTCAAATTATGTAGATATCAGCCAACAGAAGAGCTGTTATTTTTTTTCTTCGATTTTACACATGGCTATATTTTAGCATTTATTGGTGGAAGTTGCACCGAATTGAATAGATAAAATATTATTTTTCAGATGCGGTGGTTATTAAATTTTTGTGCATGTTAACTGGTAAGTGGCGATGTTATAATGATTACTATAGAAGAGAGTATTGTAATGGCCACAGCGTACTAGTTTTAAATAGTTTAAATAAAGAAAAAAAAAAGGAATAGTTTATAAAATTTTCATGGTGGCATAAAATTTTCATTTATTAATAAAATAAGTTTTATAAAAATATTAAATTAATATTTTTGTAATGAAACAAAACTTAAAAAAAAAAAAAAAATCACGAATAATGTTTTACCTAATTCAACAATATAAAACTTAAAGAAAAATAGAAATAGAAAGAAAAATAAAAATAAATATCGTGTGTAACAACCACACGTTTTCCATTGCCTACTACTACCCGTATTATAAATATTTATTAGAGATTGTGTCTTCAGAAAACATAAAACTGACCTAACTAATCAGATGCCAAACAATTTTCCTATAGTAACAAACTAACGCCATAAAGACAGATAAAGGAGAGTTTACATAGCAAGTTAAAAAAAAAAAATCAGCAGGGCCGTTTTCGAAACACCTATTTCCGAGATTTAAAACTAATCTGCCTAGTCAAGAAGACACCTATGAATTTTCCTGTAGTGAGCAAGTAACATACTACGAAAGAATACGGAAAAAGGAGTTTGTTTAGAAACTTTGAAGAAAATCGTTAGATTCGTTTTTGAGACACCGACTTCAGGTCCCACTTCCGATTTCCCCAAACCTTAGCAAACTCACATGTTCATCGGAAACGAGCAATTATATATGTACTGATATTTAAGAGAGGTAATAGGCAGAGTCTGAAAAAAATCTGAAAAGTTGTTTTTTTAAGAAACTCTTTTGCAACTTAAAATTGGCCTACTAATACAGAACGCCTATCAATGTTCCTGAAGTAACCAACTAATACACACGAAAGAACATCTAAAAGGAAGTTATATAGTAACTTTGAAGAAAATTGATAGAGCGGATTTAGAGATACTGACTTGTAGTGATTTATGCCACCAGTTTTCCAATTTTTCTCAAAATTAGGCAAAAATATCTGTACTTTTGACCAGTCTTAATTACGAAATTTTCTCGTTTATGTTTTAGTTTTTTTTTCCTTTTTTTTTTTTTTTTTCTTTTATGAGATAGAGACAGAAGATTTTGAATGAAATTACTTAGTCTTGTATCTAGGGCCACATAGCTGCCTTGTATCTAGGACCACATAGCTGCCTTGTATCTAGGACCATGGCTTTAGGTACAGTTATAATAATAATCTTTAAGTTGCTACTGTTTTATTGAAAAAGTTTTCATAATTAAATAGAGAAAAATTGTTTTAGTTAATTGATATTGCGGAAAATATTGGCCAATCTAATCCTTTAGCCTTTACTTCTATAATCATTCTAACCTGTGTTGCCAAATCTGGCGGATTTTTTATTCAATAATCTCCAATAATTTTTAATTGTAACGTTCGCCTAATCACTTAGAAGACTTATAAATAGTCTATTGTGTATATCAAATATCACTTCTCAAAATTATTGGTGACTATTGAATAAAAAACCCTCCAGGTATGGCAACACTGATTCTAACGAAATTTCGTATGACTTGTGTATGTCCAATGAATCAAAAAAATATTCAGCTCACTTTCGGAATTACTGTTTGAGAGTTGAATAATTTATACCATTACTTGTAATTTTGTCACATTGCAATTTAATTAGTTATTAAATGATAGATAAATGTATTGCCTGATATTGTTTCTTTTATAAAACACATGTTTATATGTTTGTTTTCTATTCATTACGAAGTCAAATCTCACTTTCAAGGAACGACCCTAGGTACAAAGAGGTCTGGCCCTAAGTGCAATGAGGGTGTTGTACCTAGGGGGCCATATGTGAATTTTATTTAAAAACCTTCTGTTTGTCAAAATTTATTATTTTACGTGTTTATATTAAACCCAATAGGAAATAATTAGTCCTAAACATATGTACATATCAGTTTCATAATTTTAAATAGGTCAGGGGTTCTGTTTCTGAGCATTGAAAAAAAGCGACCCTATGTACACGGGTCTCCTCTACTTCCATAACCTATGTTAGTAGGGTAATGGAAGTGAAAAATAAATTACACCTCATCACTATTACTTTTCAATGCGTATTATTTATAAATGTGTCAACAAAATCAAAACTGAAAATTGAGCATTTTGTCGTATTTCTAATAATCACACAGGGACAGAATGTGTTATAAACGGAGATACATTTAAACCTTTTTTATAGAAATGGAACTACACGTTTTATGCATGGTATAAAGCCCACTTTTACAGAACGTTGTAAATAATACTATTTTTGAACATCCAATAGAACGTTCTTTTCACACGAAACACGGTGTTTGAATGTTTGTAACCATCATTAGACGTTAAAAGAACGTTCCGGCGCTACTTAGCTTGTTTGAACTTTACATAGCATACGTGTTATCCGCTACGCTACAACTTGTGCAGCGTAATTGTTCAAACAAAGGTCCTGATGTGCATTGCAGTTGACGAACAGCAGTTTGAACATCGAAAATAAAGGTAATATTGCGAAAATTAGTTTTTTTTTCTTTCTAAGGTTGTTTTCTCATGTCACAATGCAGGAAATCACGAACAAACAAATAAGTTCTGTTTTTAACATTCATGTCTATAATTATTACTTACAAACTTTGTATAAACACCATAAAATGCAATAAACTCGCAACAATTGTTTCGGGTCGAAAAAACACACGACCCTTCATCAGGCGAATAAAGTAAGCACGAGTGCTGCACTCGTGTTTACTTTATTCGCCTGATGAAGGGTCGTGTGTTTTTTCAACCCGAAACAATTGTTGCGAGTTTATTGCATTTTATGGTGTTTATTCAAAGTTTGTAAGTAATAATTTTTACAACGCCAGTTTTGTGGTGCTTCTTTATTAAATTCATGTCTATAATATGTATTAAATCGTTTTCGCATTAAATCGACAATGCTCTTCAACTTTGAAACTGATTTTTTTCCTCTATCTCATACCGTTTTCAATATAAAACACTAGTTCTTCCGTTTTCAACAAGGTGGTAGTGTAAGTGGTTGCATCGTGTAGCGCATAGCCACTTTACTATACGTAGACACCACTTTTATGAAAATAGATTCAGCCATTCGGCAGTTAAAGTGGTGAGAATGAACTTTAGTGTATAAATGCTTTTATGAGAAAACAGTACAAATGCTTTAAGATATTTTAAATAGGGACTGTAAACGTAATATTTTTAGCGCTAACTCCGCAATGGTTAAAAAAAAAAAAAAAATGTTCAATTTTCGCAATAAAGTAAAATAAAATAAAATAAAGAAGCAAACCATGAAAGACAAATTTTAAGAATTTGCGGTGAAATCCACAGAAAATCTGATGCTCAAATATGTATAAAGTAAGCAAGTACCAGAAATTCAAAAAACACAAAATTATAATACAATAAATTATCGAAATAATTAACCACGACTTTTCATCAGATAAAAGTGAAAAAAAGAAATAAGCACATACACAGTGTGAAAATAGTAACCGATTCAAGAAATCCCATGCAACTCTACTACCTTTTATTATTATTATTATTATTATTACAAATTGACTAATGATTTTTTAAAAATTGCGTTTCACATTTGGAAAATTCACAACCGTTAAATTACTACTCGTTTTCAAAAAATTTAAATTTTCTCTCTCTCTCTCTCTTTTTTTTCTTAATATTTCATTTTACAGCTAAAAAGGGAAAAAAATACGTTTAGTTAATTTGTTTCATTTTTAAACTCAAAATAAAATAAAATTTTAAAATAATAAATTTTAGATAATAAATACTTGACTCCCACACGATAAGGGCCGTGTCCGAATCCCAGACAAAGCATGGATGTTTCGCCCTGTGTTATTTCTATTAGGGGTAGCGACGCGACGGCCGCCATTGGGTGTGCCTTCACAATTGGCTATAAAATCGGCAACCCCCTGACCTAAAGAGCCGCGTCATTGGATTACTTGCATGGCTTAAGGCCGATTGACAGCTCTAGGGTCCTAGTCTTATAGGTAAGATGCCTTCCGTGGGGTTCTTTCTAAGGGGTCCTAGACCGTATTTAGACGAGTTTCGGAGAAAACCACACAAAACTGCAAATGTCTAGGTCGATTACCGCGGCAGGGGATATGCCTCATTGGGGAAAAAGAAAGAAAAGAAATACTAATTTAACTGTTGAAAATTTTCGAATTTGAAACCGGAATTAATATATATATATATATATACACACACACACACATTAGGTAATGAGTAATTCTATAAACAAATTTCCCCATCGAGTTACATGGGTATTCCTAACGGAGAAATTGTAAGAGGGGTTGAGGAGTCTTCAGTATTAAGTACTAAGTATTAAATTAAGTTATTAAAGATTTTTCAAAATAAACAACGAAATATGAATGAGACACATTTCTCTATAATATGTGGATTTCAATTTCTAAAGGATTTTGTTAACTGACATTTTGTAAGTATCAAAATATATTTGGTTCTGTATTTTAAATGTAAACAGAAAGGAATAAAAAATAACTTTTCAGAAATACTTACCTACTGTTGTTTCAGTTCTACATATCATTAAAAAAGTAATAAAAAAAATGTAAATGTAAATTCCTTTTATTATTTCGATTGTAAGGCCAATTTAACGAAAGGATTTTACTTGTGTAACTAATTCTCGAAAATAAAATAAATATTCCTGAAAAAAAAAAAAAAAAAAGAATAAAATACAACTCTCACGGGGCGGAAACCGAACCACGGAACAGCCTAACGGTATGCAGAAGTTTTGCAACTTGAACAAGTGGTTCGGTTATGTACGTAGAGCCAAATCTTTGAACACCAAACGATGAATTCATAAGTTTATTATTTGAAAATTAACAGCTCTTGGGATTTCAAAACTGATATTTTTTAGAAAGTTATTCATTCTTATTTAACACTATACTTTTTTGGGGGGGGAGGAGCTTGTTATTTTAAGATAAATGCAGTTGACCTTTCTTAGGTTGTGAAGCTTCATCAACTAGTTTCTTCAAAACTAATAATTTGTATCAGTGTTTACACAAAAATTCAACAGGTTTAAGAGTTCTTCTCAAAAAGTATAATATTCGTACAGTACTTAAATATATATACACACACATATATATATATATATCTGGTTTTATTAGAAATGGCCGACCTTTATTCAAGAATGGCGAAGTGCGAAATTGTTCCATAAGTTTGCCGAGAAACGCCTTATTTTATTATAAATCAAGGTTAGGATGTAAAAACTATCCATAAGTAATAAGAACTTATTAAGTAGATAGATATCGTGCAAATATGCTTGTAATGTATAACTGTAAAAAACCTCATAAACAGCTAAAGCGTTGAAAATACAGTACATATTTACAAACATTTTTCAATTACTAACACGAAGATATATTTTTCTTTTTCAATTACGTTGATTTTGAGAAACTGTTGTCTTTTCATGATTAGAAATTCTGTATATCTCACTTTATTTGGAAGTTTATGCTTTAATTACCAAGATTGAAAACTAGAATTTCGCTTGAAAAGAATAAATCAGTTGTAAAAATGTCGGCATACTTTGTGTATTTTTATATAATGTAGTTATATTTATTACAGCGAGTCATTCGATATTTATACATATGTTTTAAATAGATAATTAAATAATGGAATCATAACGATAACAGAAGAGTTATACATATTTTTTATTTCATATTTAGCTAGATATGATTACTATAAGTATAGAGAAATTTTGCTTTTATTGATAGCCATTTATTACCAATCACGATGAAAATAATTCATATCTTCATCTTTTATTTTAGCTATATTATACACTGTTAAAAAAATAGAACTTTGCTGCCAGGAATTCTCTGTAATTACAAAAAAAAAAAAAAAAACGTTTTGTAAACGTAATTTTTCCGTAATTTACGGGGCCGCGGTAGCCCAGTCGGTAGAGCGCCGGCCTCGTAATTGGAAGATTGCGGGTTCGGTACTCGAGCCGGCCAAAGGCCGTCGTGTACACTATTGGTGGCTGGTGCACGTAAAATCCGTCGTGGCCACAATGTCCTCCATGTTTCCATCAAAAATTATACCTCTGGGGGTCACCGAAGCGGGAGAGCCATCCCTTCCGTGGAGGATCAAAATTGTGATGGCATGTCTCCTAGCCACCTCTAGGGGTGTGTCCCAGACCGTCGCCAATTGCCCATCTGCGCAGCACTAGTGCGACGTAAAACCCAACCAACCAACCGTAATTTACGACTTTTTTCTCAAATTACAGAGAATTTCTGGCAGCAAAGTTGCATTTTTTTAACAGTGTAGTAAAGAACATTGGTGGCTCATTATTATATTTTCTTTCATATATACAATGGGAGTCTTGTTATATCAATAATTAACTTGCATGACATAAAATCAATCAAAATACTATCAATTAATAAAAAAACTAAAAAAATTAGTCAAACCTACCGCATCACTACACTCTTAAAAAACTGCAACTTTGCTGCCAGAAATTCTCTGTAATTTGAGACAAAAGTCGTAAATTACGGAAAAATTACATTGACAAAACTTATTTTTCTGTAATTACAGAAAATTCTTGGCAGCAAAGTTGCATTTTTTTAACAGTGTGAACACTTAAATTGATGATGAACTTTCTTGGAAAAATATTTATCACAGAATTACGGAAGAAAATTGAGGTTAAAAAAGCGAGATAGAGTTGTAAGCATTTTAGAATCTTCACTCTCTTTTCCAATATCATATGGACACACATACAGAAACAAAAAAAAAAAAAAAAAAAAAAAAAATGTTCACCTTTTTTACAAGCATACTTAAAAAGTCTTAGAATTGCTCAGGGAAAAAATTTTGTCTAAAAGCATAATTCTGAAAACGTTATAAATAATCCTAAATAAGCACGCAAAATTCAACTGACCCTAATATTGTGCTTTCATTACAAGTATCTCCCCCCTCCCCCCCCACACACACAAACACACACACATACTACGCAGACGCAAATGTCCTACTTTAAGTATAGTCATTCCATTATATGTAAATGGGATGCTTCTTGACCTTGAAAGTAAATTCTCTAGGAATGTATTGTGAATGGAGATCATCGTATAATTAAATTTGAAAAAGAAATGTTATGTATTGTCAGTAAGTCTACAATTTTTTAAAGTTTTTTACTTCTTAATGTAGTACGTGCAAAGATGGTTGTAATTTCTGATTTAAAAAAAAGTTATATTCATGGTTTTAGGAGTGTCTTATGTATATAATATTTCTCACTGTTGAGTACGTGGTACTTCAGTTGTATGAAAACCGGGCTGTTCTTCAATTTTCCGCAGCTTGTCCCCCTAAAGGGCGAAAATTGAAACATGATGCAAAATTGTGTATGCGCAATAGTCTGTTAATTGACCACTTAGTTAAAGATTAATACTAAGCTGGGTCCATTACTGGATCTGGCCATAAAAGTCAAATCAGCTGGTATTTGACAGAGATGTCAACTATGGGTAATGATAATATTTTGTGGTTACCAGTACTGAACACCCATATAAAATATTCTATGTTAATAAAAAATAAAAAATTTAACACAATAAACGAATTTTGCACACTTATTTTAGCGATGTGGAAATAAATGTATATTAAATCGGTTAAAAATAAACAGAGAAAAGCAAACAATATTTTATTTCCTTATTCAAAACTAAAAGAAAACACAACAAAATAACAAAAAGTGCTTTTTTTTTTTTTTTTTTTTTTTTTTTTTAAGTTAAACTACTTTTATTCTAAAACTGATGGCCGGAATTATTTGTAGTTCAAGAGGATTGTAACCCCAATTCTGAACGCTCCTCGAACCTCTGCAAGAATTAGAAAACTTGTTCTCAGAGTTTAAAATTAATTGTTCATATTTATTGATTTAATTTTGCTCTTTCAATATATACAGAAAACATCTTTTGTTAATTAAACATAATATTTTGAAACAGTTCGCATTTTATTTCGCCTCTGCTGAAAAAAATTAAATGATGGTTCTATTGGAATAGAAATGGCAACCACTACTGAAACAGAAAGGATGTCCACTACTGAAATAGAAATGGTGGCCACTACCGGCTCATTTTATGCAAATATAATTTTCCAAGTATAAAAATGCTTCAATTATCATTTTTCGCTGTATAGTGAAGTACAGAAAGTGTTCATTGATGTATCAAATACTGGTTATAATTACAGCCTCTAAAATTCAGAACTGTAAACGAAACACCAGCCATAAAATGTACTTCAAGTATTCCCTCATGGTATTTCCACCTAATATATAAAGTAAAATATGTTTTTAAACCAGCATATTTTATATTTAATGTTCGAAGAAGTTTCTGAATGTTTCAGAATGTATAAAAAGTATATACTTTAGGCAAAAGTAATATTCGAAAATGATTTTTTTGACTAAATTTCAATGATGAAATTTTATATGGTAGATTGGTATTATAGGGTGTAATCTACATAGGTGTATGAACAGACTTGTACAATATTTCGAATAGGTAGTTGATGGTCCAACTTTATGTAGATAACATACAGACGTACGTCACGTTGTAGCATTGGTTATTTTATCTATTTAATGCATGATGGCAGGCCTCTTATAGCTCAAGTTTTGGCACACTTTGATGGGGCTTCAATACAGAGTTCAAGGCTAACATGATTTGCACACTTAAATCTGACTAACAAAGAAGGTCTCCATAGGTGCATACTCGAAAAAATTTGAAAAAATTACAGAATACTTTCCTAACGAGGTTATGCATGTTTATAAAAAAAAAAAAAAAAAAATTCCGGCGGAATCACTATATATAACCAGTAAAAAAATGTTGAAAATGTCAGATTCTTGGCTATTTATCGCTTATTGGCGACACAATGAAATCTAATGCAAAACGGTTTTTTATTAAATACTCATCATAGAAAAACGTTTTAAATACTTTTCATTCTAAACTAGTTTAAGAAAGTTTACTTTGAATAAATACATTTTTATAACTACAATTTTGTCAAAATATTTATAAGTAAATCTTACGATCAAATTATATAAACTTTAATTAATGTGAAATATCTAAACTAAGCTTATGGCTTAAATTATATTAATATTATGATGGCTTAAAGTAAAACAATACGCACATTCATTTATATTGCGTAATAAATAAAAAAGAACGTACATAACACAAATGAAACAATGGTAAAAGACAATCACTTATCAGTGCGCTATTTTGTGTTTTCTAATAATACTAATTTCAGAAACGGTAATTTAGACGAAAATTTATATTGATAGAAATTATTTCAAACTTAAATTTAAATTTCAAATTTGAATACAGATTACATATTAATACTGAAAATTTACAACTTTTTTTATTATTATAATTTACTTTTTATTACACAGTTTAAAAAAAATTTAACAAATAACTTTTTTAACTCTACCTATCAAATAACTTAAATAAATTTATGTTAAGAAATACATTTGTACAACTGCAATTTTTTTACCGTGCACCTTTTATTTATTTATTCAGAGTTTAAACCAAATTTTAATGGAAACTTATCATAAATTGAAATTCTTAGGATCTTAATAAGTTTAAATAATAATCATAGATTAGAAGGGGGAGTAAAACAGGTCTTTGGATAAGCAAAAATGCACAAAAAGAAATTTATTTGTATGAGCGTACGCTTTGTTATTGAAAGATGCTTCAATAGAAGATGTAATTCTAACCCTCCCTCCCCCCCCCCCTCCAAGAAAAAAGCTTTTTATTTCTTTCCTATTTTCTATGCGATTAATTACATTTTTTGTTTGTTACTCCCATTAATACAATTATTATTATTATTATTATTATTATTTTTTTTTTAAACATGTTCGGACACTTTTTAAACTGTGACATGAATATCCAGAATTCACATTATGCTAGTAATTTACAACTTCCTTCTTATAGTCCCATGATTTATATATATTTATTTTGATGTTTCACATGCTTAAGAGGCAATTCAGTAGTATACTCATTTTCATCAGAATTTCGCTATATTTCGTTAGACGAAGGATATGCAACATCAGGAATGAGTTCAAATTTTTCATAACTTACACACTTATATTTTTTTAATATTTCAACAATGTGGTCTTTTAAGTTAATTTCTTCTTCTATAACATTTGTGAGTGCAATATTTTTTCCATGCATTAACAGCATCGAAACTATATTGTACTTGTTAATTTTCAAAGACATTGTCTTTAGTATAAAATTCAATTTAATTTTCCAAATCGTAAAATTCGTTTTAAACGTTAACTAAAAGTAAAAATAAATATTTGCAACTTGCAAAATACAGAAAATATTTCAATTACCAAATAAAAAACAAAAGTTACGTATAATTTAAACGTCTGTTTGATTGAAATTTATTTGCAACTTGTAAGAGAAAAGAAAAAAAGAAATTTTAAAAGCTAAAATGAAATACTTTTAATAAAAGGCCACATGCATATACTAAAGCTTGTATGCGAAATAGGCTACTCTTTCATCGATTACTTTCTAACTATATTTACTATAACGCTATTCAGAAAGATTAGTTTTGCAAGAAATTCTTAAACGCATTAAAATTACTTCCATTTGACGGAAAAGAAAGTAGCTCGCCAAATCGTATCCACGTTTTGTCTTTTTGCGCCAAATATCCCATACTAGTTTATTTTTTTACAGACGATCTATTGGGATTCCACCGATAAATTTGACTGATCATGTATTGCCTATGTAAGTAGTATCTTTGTAATTTTTTGGACAATTTTCTGAGTATGCGCTTTAAGGAGACCTTCCTTGTAAGTATGTATGTACAATAGTGAAACCAGCACCTCACTTAATTGCCCGGAACTTATCTATAAACACATAGCATCCGTAGAAAACCGGTGTGTAACAGTAGTAGTTTATTTACGGAAAACAAAATTCATGTTATCGAAAACGAATACCTATCAGCAGTTGTGCCTTTGTCTCGTGAACCTTTTGCAAAATTTCATTATTGTTCTTTGGACATAATATTCAGTCTTACAAGGAGGCTTAAATATTGAAATTGCGAATATTTAAAAGCTTTTTTTCCTCAACTGTTGCTTCAAATAAATTTGAGATAATCTTAACATACAAGTAGATTTGTAAATATAATGTACTTTTCTTCTTGTCACATATTTGATATTTTGAACTTGTACATGCGGTTCAAATTTTGCGCACTTTTCTCATTTTTAAGTTATTTAAAAAAATTTAGATTTTCGAGTCATTTTTGAAAGAAAAGTATGTTATTTTTTTCAAATTTATTTTTAACATATTAACATTATCCAAAATTTATTTTGGAAATATAGTTTGAAAGATGAATGTACAGAAAAATCGCAATAAATTGCATATATTTCAAAATTTAAGCCTTTTGTGCAAAATGAATATGATAAAAAAAATTTTAATAATATTTTGTAAAAGTATTCATTGGCCGTTGATAAGTATGTGTTATCGATAAAAAGATTTTCGTCTTTTTCAATCTATCTTGTATATTTATGAGCAAAATAGACACTTCGTTTGTAATCTTTCTCATAAAATATTAGTAGAATACTTACATTTTGTCAAAAATATGTGTAATTATTATTATTATTATTATTTTTTTTTTTTTTTTTTGACCGTCTGATAAATGTGATTGCTGTAATCCATTAAATTGATTTTTTTTTTTTATAGCTAATTTTTTTTTGATAAGAATTAAGAAATATTTTTAAATCAAAAGATTATATTGAAACTTCTTTAATTTTAATTTCAATTATTTTTATAATATTCGTACAGCTACAAAGATTACAGTGTTGAATTATTGTTTTAATTGTTAAAAATCAAAATATTAACGTATAATTTGAAAATTGTATAAAGAAATAGAAATGAAAGTTTCCAATAGTTCTCTTCTTTTAAACATGATGCAATGCTAAATTTATAAAGGTTGAAGTTGGGTAAATGTAACCTTGGTTTATAATTCAACCAACACGTTGAATTTGGACCTGATAGTCATCATATGTGTTTATTTGAACCATTCTTTGCCATACTTAGCCTTAGGAACAAAATTAAATATGAAACAATGACCTAGTTTTAGAAGTTTGAAAATTTGTCTACATTTCCCTTTCCGACAATGTACTTTTCTCAAAATTCGAAATATTGTCATTGATGTACTTGGTGTTGGTGTTGCAGAATAAGGCCGACTATCTACTCTTGGGTCCTAGGCTTGAGGGGGGGGGGCTTCCGTGGAGGTCTTTCTAAGGCGTCCTAGCCCGTATTTACATAAGTTTCGGAGAAAATCACGGAAAACTCCGAACGGCTAGGCCAACGAGCGCGACCTGGGATCGAACCCGGCACCCCACGTCTACCAGCTTCGAGCGCAGAACCGCTCGGCCGCTGGTGGGCCATTGATGTACTTATGAAGTAAACTCCACAGTTTTTGGTAAGGGAACTAAGTTTCGAATTTATATTTACACAATACCTTCAGAATTGTTCTATTTCGTATGCATTTATTATTATTATTATTATTATTATTTGTCATCCGTGGTTACACTCATTCTAGGAATTTTGTATCTCGGTCCATTGTAACCAGGGTGTTTACACTTATCCCAAGCACCTCAAATGCAACACTTATATATATGCATTTTTTTTTTTTTTTTAACTTTGCTTTTACAGTTATGCAGTTTAATTTTAAATGATGCCTAATGTCGTTATCACATTTTAGGTTTTGTTGGAGCGTTAAAATATTTAATACGCGAAGTGCGTTGGTGATTTACAGAAAATTTAGTAACTATGTAACGATTTGAGGTATTTTAAAAATTCAAAATATCCCAGATTCAAAATGGTTTAGCACTATCTCGAAACTTGACTTATATCTCTCTTAATGTTGTATATATGAATGTAGTAGGCCGATATTCACACTTGCCCCAAACGATGAATCAGGTGTAACCACGAAACACAAAATTTTCTTTATCCTATGAAATTCAAAGGAAACATATATTACTTAAAAGCTCAATACATATACACAACGTAAAACAGATAAAATAATGAGGAAAAATAGCTTTTTATAGAAAGAAAAAATTAGGAAAAATATGATAAAATACATCTCTAGAAAATCATAAAAATATAAAAATTTAATACATAAATAAAAGAAGTAAAACGAATTCAGCACATTCGAGTGAATCTACCTTTTTTACATTAATTTAACAGCAGTGCATTTTCAATAATATAAATGAAAAAAGTAAAAATTTAACTATATTTAATGGTTTTTATTCTTAAAATGTGTTAAGTTTAAAAAGCTTTATCATTGTGCTTAATTTCCTCCCTATTATTGCTGTAAGTGAAATAAAGGCAGCACTAAGTATTAAATATCTACATTTAAACTCAACTGTTTATAGTTAATTAAAAAGTAAATTTACATCATTGGTTTGTTAATTTTAAACATCAGAGCATATACATTTACAGTATAGAATAATAAAAGTAATAAAATTTGCGTCAATGCATGCTAGCTTTTATCGTCGATAATTAAAGCTGTTTAAGAATGTATATATAAACAAAGATTTACGATTTCCCTATTACTCTAATAAGGTCATGTACAACAGTTCAGAATTGCATCGTAAAAAGTTTCTTAAATACGTCTATAGGTAAAACCTGACTTAAAATTCTTTGAATATTTCCACATACGTTGTCAGAACACGAAAAGGTAAGTTGGAATTTCGCTTCAATTATCATGCAAAAATTACGAATAAAAATAGTGCTAATGTTGAAAAAAAAATCATTTTAATTTGCGACTATACTGTAAATAATTTTTTTAACATGTCACCAATACACACACACACACATATACATACTTGCCAAACATCTCATTATGAACCGTACAATATTTAGTATCCGCCTTTTTATTCACACCAGTCAGATTTTAGAGTAATTTTATTTTTATTTAGTCGTAACAATATTTAGTCGTAACAATCTTTAAAATTATGATTTTCCTCCCAGCAATGTTTAGAAATAGCCAAGAAACCAATAAATCGGCTATTTCTAAACATTGCTGGGAGGAAAATCATAATTTTAAATTTAATTCAGCTAAAATAATTTGCAGACCTAAATCCATTCATGAACTCGATTTCTTTGAAGCTTTTCATATTTATAAAAATTTTAAAAACCTTGTAAATTGTGATTTCGCTATTCCCTATTTGTCTGACTGTTGGTAATTTTATATTCAGTCCACATTTTCTTAATATTTCTACTGTTTACACAGCTAACTTTAATAAATTCCTATTGGCCACTCTCCCCACCTTTCCCATAATTCTATTGGTTGAACTAAATTCTGCCCCTCTCCTATATATACGAGCCCTTCTGCAGATTCAGAATCCTTTTTGCACTGAAGACGGCATGCTTAAAGCTGCCGAAACAGCTGTATGCATTTCCAAAATTTTATTTGGCGTTTCTGACGTGGTCGTTTATTCGCGTTTTGTTTTAAATATCAATCTTTAAGTTGATTCTTTCCTAACAATGTAGTATAATTTAGACAATGTTTTGGTACATAATATGCGTATGGTGTTAAATATCATCTGTACATTTTGTGTAAACATACAATTTAATTTCATTTACACAATCTTTTGGTATTTGTTTTTTTTTCTTTGTATTATAATATCTTTGTTAGATGATTTCTTTAGCGTACAACGTTACATTTGTTTTGACATTTTATGTATTACATGGATTTCTATGCGTTAAAAGGGTATATAATTTCAAAGATTTTATCAAAATGTTTTCACATAAACGAAAACTGACCAAACATAATCCATTAGTTTATTTTCCTTAAAAAAAAAAAAAAAAAAAACTTTTGGAAACATTTTTTTTTGTTTACTTTTCTTTTCTTTTTTTCTTTTTTTTTTCTTTTTTGCTTTGTTTTGACGCTTTATCAGCTACGTATAGATTTATTTCTATATGTTGTAACAGTAATACCATGATATATTTAGCGATCTATTCTATATTACTAATATTTATCAACGTATAACAAATAAACATATTTCAATAGAACGCTAGTTATATTTTGTTGAAATAATTTATCCGTATCAAACGAAATTGAAGAAATATAGTGAATAACTTTCTTTTCTTTTGAAGTGTTTTGTCTACTTTTTAAAGAGCAACAAAATCAGATGATTATTCTATATTTAATGATTTATGGTTAAAAAAAAAAAAGAAAAAAAAATACGTTTCGTTTGAAGTATTTGTCTTTGCTTGAGGGAAATCTTAATTCCCTAAACGTGCTGTTGGAGTAGATCCCTTTCAAAAATCAGTGTTTCATTTTCAACTGAAACCAATTTGAAGCGGATTTCACTGCATACCTGATGATCGTCTGACCTACCAAAACTATAAAGCCCATCGCGGAAACTAGAAAAAAGAATCGGGGACGGCAGGGTTGCTTTGAGTAAATAAGAAAAATCACGCCAAAAAGTAACGCTTCTTAAGCAAAGATTTTTTTTTCAAAGTGAGCGTTCGGGCTAGTTGATCGTTATTGGTTTCTAGTGCAAATTTTATAATAAGTGAGTGAATTAAAATTATTAAAATTCAGAGTTTTATGCATTCTTTTTTCATATAGATATATAGGTTCAAATTAGTTATTCAAAATTGATTTTCAAAATAAAAGAACAGCAAAAGATCTTGTGAATATAGAAAAAAAATAATAATAAACTAGTGAATAAACTTTTTTGCTTTCCTTTTTTTCTTTTTTTTTTTCTTTCATTTTTTCATTTTTGGTTGTTGTTTCTGTTTTTGTTTTCACATAAGTAATTTGATAATCATGGAACCTGAGCATTTATTATTTATAAGCTAATTAATATTTACATACATAACTTATACTGACATATAATTTTATTCACCAACTTCAATCATTTAGAGTTTTACAGACATAATCGAATCATTCTAAAACATTTCTTAAAACATATCAAATAAGTACTATTTTCTTGAAGCTTAAAGCATCTTCCTTAATTCATTACTGGCCAAATGTTCCGATTTATTTTAGTAACCAACATTTTCCAAAAGAAAAAAATTGCTTTATTTTTCAATGATTAAATAAGTTGAATCACTTTTTGGATAAAGGTGTTAATCATTTAAAAAATATCGTAACATTTGTCAACCATATTAATTATTTGAATATTAATTACGTTTCTCGCTATAAACACTACCACGTCTTCTTTATTAACTGAATATAAAACACATTTTTAAAAGTATTATCCATTTATTTTAAAGAAATCCATTTATTATAAAAAATTATATTTTATTAATAAATGACATTTATTAGTGGATAAATGATAGACAATTGCACTTTTCCGTTGTTTATTGTGGGATTGAGTTTGGTGTATTTCTCGATGGTCATTTTTACACGCATTAATTTTATTAAACCAGGACCTGCAGCTTAAAGTGTATTCCGAACAACTAGGAATACCCATGCCTAAAATGGGATTCGAACTCGGCACCTTGCAACTGAATATCGGAGTGCTAACCATTCGTCTACTAGATAAACAACTCATTTAGTATTTATGTTTTATCAGTTATTTTGTTCTACAAATACAACGATAACTTAATATATGATCACATGTTACTCTATAATGTACTAAAATCCATTACAAATTCCATGTATAAAATTTAAAAATTCTGCTATCTCTGTTGAAAATCTGAGAAAACTTATAAAACTTGTAAATCATGCCTGTTTCAATGTTTCGGTGTACTATCTGAGTTGAACACGAGTAAATGAGTGGACATTTATTTATAAATAATTTTATTCATTTAAAAATTATTGGACTTTTACAACGCTTAATAACTGCTGGAGGTTGTACACGTACACACGCACACACACATATATACAGATTTTCTCATATTTTGTTTTAGGTTCATTTTGTTATTGTCAGTTTAAATTGAAAACTTTTGATTACAGCCATTAAGAGGTCTTCTTTCTATGTTTCTATATGTTTTGTATTCTCGTTTGAATTATTTTAATGTGAGTATTTTTCTCCTTTTTTAAAAAGTAAATTAAAAAATACTGGTCAAATCATTTGAAAATTTAATTAAGTTAACTAGTTACCAAATTGGCTTTTGTGGGATGTTGTGTCAAATTATTCATATGTTTATTTTTCGTTCTCATTCTTATTGTTATCATAATATATATGTGTGTGTGTACTTGTGTGTGTATAGATCTATATCTATCTATCTATCTATATATATATATATATATATAAATGTGTGTGTGTGTTTCGGTGTACTGTCTGAGTTGAACACGAGTAACTGAGTGGACATGTATTTATAAATAATTTTATTCATTTAACAATTATTAGATATTTACAGCGTTTAATAACAGCTGGAGGACACACACATGTGAGTGCGTGTTTGCGTGTATATATGTATGTAACAGTAGAAAAGGGTTCCTTTTTCCAAATACAAGTTTTCATGAAAAGTTTTTTTAATAATTGATAAGAGAGCTTACAATTTTGAACTTTTTAATAACAAAAATTAAATATGATAAAATTGTACGAATTTAAAAAAAAATTAATTAGTTAAGATAATTTTTAAACCACCATGATTAAATGTTGTAAAAATAAAGATTTTTTTTTCTGCATATTTTAAAAGTTGGAACATTTTTTGTGAATGATCCATACCTGTTATCCCTTATCAATCGAATTGTTCTTTTTGTTCTTTTCGGGTATAGCAGTAAAATTAAAACATTTCTGAAAACTACAACTTACTCACACGATTTAGAGTGCATCAGACAATTCCATATTCTAATTTGAAACAACTGAACACATATAGCGGACAAACGTATCATCCAGGAGGGCTAAAGTGTTATATTGGGAATACAGATAAATGGTTGTAAATATACTCTAGCTGCATAGACTTAGTTATACATGTTACGAGGCAATTAATTTTGGAAAGTACTGTGATTATTTTATTTACAAGAAACTAAAATAGTAAAAGGCACTTAGCGACACGAGCTACTGTTAAGTGACTAATTCTACTTCTATTAGGCCAGCTTTTTTCTTAAATGGGAATTCTAATATTGCAGTTATAAGTTAGAATTTAGTTTTTTATTCAATATAAATATATTTTTAATAGATCAACCAAACCTTTGATCAAAGCGCAGAAAATTATGGCAATTAAAATTAAGGAAAAGGAAAACTAAACATTAGAAAACATAAAAAAAAATATTTATAGTATTGCTATAAAAATTTTATTATTATTATTATTATTACTATTACTTTATAATAAGCAGCTTGTGAAGAATATAAAGTGCATCACAGAAAATTAATATTAAATTAATAATATAAAGAAAGGTTAGGGAAGAAATAATTCAAGCAGTCAGTGATATCTGTCATGATACTCACAACTAATCAAATCAATAAAGACTTTCATTTAAATTTTCATGTTTCAGTGCAAACTACTCATAGCTGAACAGTAAATGTTTTATGTATATGCGAACGTTAAGTCATTTTTATAAATAAAAAATCAAATTAAAAGGTATCTAAACATAATAACTCGGACAATAACTCTTTTAACTTATTTTTTATAAGTTCGGAAACTGCTTTTCAGCGAAAATATTGAATACAAGAATATGTTATATAATAATTATATCTAGTTTCGCTCAGTGGTCGAAACTCGACCACTTTTTTTTAAGTAAGCGATTAAGTAAGAAATATAGAAATTCAAAATTTCCGTGTAAAAAATATTCTTAGTAATCATTTTATCCTTCAAATAAATAATAAACTAAACTAATAAATAAAAAAATCACTATCAGCATCTTTATTTACATAACGGGGCATATTCCGATGAACTTCTCGATTTGATTGCCTCTCAATCCGATTCAAAGTTTTTCTTCTGGGCATTTCAATAGCATTAAAAAGAAAAAAAAAAAAAACACTGTCAATATCGAATTAATATGCGAATAATTTGAAAAAATAAAATAAAATAAAATAAAAATAAATAAAACATACACTGATTTATGTTGTCAAAGAAAAATGATAAAAGAAGGCTAAAATAAAAAAGAAAATTGGATTCCTGAAGAACATTTTAGATTTTCAGTTTTTCGATGAATTTTTATGTTTTCATGTATTGAATCAAAATGAAGTATATGAATTAACCATTTTCAGAACACGTCTGTCTGTGTGCGTTACCGAACTAATGGATAGAATTTTACCAAAATTTAATATTTGGTAATACCTTTAAATATCATTGGTGTTGATTAACTTTTGAGAGATATCACCCACGAAGTGGCTCTATCCTCCTGTGATTTCTTTCATTTCTATATCCCAGTTTCTATCGCGTAAAAATGCACCAAACTTAGTGTGTGAGACGTATATTATCTAAAATTCTGCTGATTCAATTTGGAGTCATAACAGACGACAAGTAGCGTTGCTATGCTGAAATGTTATCCCACTTAAGGGAACGCTATCGCCCAGGTTCTATATAATAAAAATACATCAAACTAGGAATGGAAGATATAAATTATAAAAATTTGCTGATTGAAATATATGCCGGCCAAAAGGTGGCGATTTTGCTACTTTTCTTACTATGAACAATTTATATATGAAATTTTATGCAATTTTTATCAAGAAATGCTCAGATCATGCTCAGATCATGAAATGCTCAGCCATTTGGAAAATCGAAGAAAGTAATACCAGCGCCACCCCTCAAGCGATATATACCTAAATTTATTCAGCATAATTTTTCATAATATATATTTACATAACGAGTTTGTTGCATATATGTAACATAGAAGCTGAGATATGGTCTTTTGGTTAATGGAATTGAATTGGTGTATAGCAGTGCCACCCATATGCACCCAGATTAAATCAGCAAAGTTTTACATATTATCCATCACACATACCAAGTTTGGTACAATTGTACCTCACAGAAACTGAGATATTGCCTTCTCGTAACCTTTTTTAAAATGCAGCACAACAACGCTACCTGTCGACCGTTATACACTCAAATTCAAGCAGCGTAGTTTTACATAATAGCCATCTCATATACCACGTTTGGTGCATTTATGCAGCACAGAAGTTGAGATATAGCCTTCTCCTAAATGGGGTGAATTACACCCCATTATATTACACCCCATCAATATAGCAGCGCACTTATTGGACGATATATTCCAAAAGATAATCAATACAGTTTAAATCAAAGTCTAACCATATATCAATCGTGTTAAAATTCCATCCATTTGGTTCATGAAATACAATATTTTGCTGTTACATAATAAACACACACAGACAAATAGTCATTTTCTAAAAATGGGCGAATAGTGTTCAGGAAATCTCAAAACGCATAAATTCATCGAAAACAGAAAATCGAAAAATTTTCCGAATCTTATACATTCTTCATATACGAGTATGCTGAATAGACTAATAAATCCACTCTTTTGAAAATAGGTAGTCAATTTCAGTTAATTAAAGTAGAAAAAAAAATATAGAACTTTCGCAAATGAAATCCTACTTTATTTTGTGCGTATGTTCGTAGTATAAAATGTCGATCTACTACTCATTCCCTGAATAAGCATTTCTACCACTCTAATGAGTGTTACCTCTTAGAATGAAAAATCTATATTCGAAAGTATAGGCATGCTATATCCATACAAATTACTGTGTTTATAGATTTATTGAATTTTAAGAAATTGCCAGATTTAACAACTTTCTTTGAAAGGAGTTTTTAATACAAAAGATTCCGTGTGTAAAATGAAAAAATTCATAAAAATTATAGGTATTTTTGAATATCTTCTTAATATTATAAAAGAATCCTTTTTTTTTTTTTTTTTTTGTCAAACTCTCATTAACCACACCTTTCGAATGACACTAATTTCAATCATGTTAAACGGGTGTAATATATCAGTTGTTTAATTAATACAAGTGAATTCAAATATATACAAGGTGTCACTAAATAAATCACTTATATGGCGTCTATTTTATTTCAGACGTTTCTGTGTATATCACCGCATCAGGAAAGCATTTCCGACCCTGCATACCTATATGATTCTGAGTCGTCATGATACATCTTCCTAGAAGTTCTAAAACGTTGTATTTGAAACATCCTGTGTATATATATATATTGATGAGATTTAGGATTTTCACTTTTCTTTGAAATTCTAATGATTTATGGATGCTGGTAGCATGTAAATTCTGGAACAGAAGCATCCATAGATATTTCTGCAGTAACAAACCTCCACATTATTTGACAGTAAATATTTAATTCGATTCTAAAGAAATATGAAAAAATAGAGAGAGAAAAATCTTTTACATATATCTCCGTTAATAATAATTATACAAGAACTAATTAAAGATAAGTCATATATTTACGAATTATTTAACATAGTTGCATAACTTCAAAATTTCAATTTAGATACTCAAAGAATATTATCAACATGTAAAATGAAAATTAATGGAAAATAAATCTCTACATATGTTTGCAATATATGTGTTCAAAGTACATATTTTCCTATTATTAAGTCTAAAAAAATTAGTTTTTTTTTTTTTTTTTTTTAATAACTATTGCAAGTCAAGTATGCTAGTCTTTCATCTAAATCTAAGAAAATCTCATGATTTTGACAGTGTTATAAATTTTGAAAATTCTCATAAAATTATTTTTAAAAATATATCAGTTTTTCTTTCTTTTACAGAAAATAGTAAAAAAAAAAAAAAAAAAAAAAAAAAAAAAAATGGAGGAAATATCATTTTTAAGTTGACTAATTAAAATATTAATTCGCACAAACCAACATTTATTTAGGGGAAAAAAAAAGTCTGAAATTAAAATACTCTTTTATGCTTCCACTTTAAGGTATCTGAAAAAAGTTTTTTTTTTCTTTTAATAAACTAATTGGTGATTCTAAATACTAATATACTAAATACTAACTGCCTAAATAACACCTTAAGAAATTTTTTTTTTTTTCATTCTAAGTAATGTTACTAAAACATTTATATTTATAAATTTTTCTTTCAATTTTGACTTTTTAATACTCAAAAGGTTGTTTTGAAGATCACTCATGACGGTTATGAACATATATTTCACACTCTTTTATTCAATTATCTAGTAAAAAAGTGAAAATTGTGAAATATACGTCAAAATATTTCAGGAATACCGACCGAGATTTACGCATTTTTGCTGAAATCTTTAAAATTTGGAAAAAAGGTTTTTTTTTTTTTTTTTTTTTTTTTTTTTTTTTTTGAGTGATTTTTTTTTTCTGTAACCATATATAAATGAAATTCACAATGAAGTCTCAAGATGAAATGTAAATATAAATGAAATATTCTGGAAATATTCTGATATATATATATATTTATTTTTGTTATCTCCAAACTAAGTACATGGCCTGTTTTCTTGATTAAAAGGAAAAAGACAATTTCTTACATAATAAGACATTTAACATGGGATAAAGAAACAAGTATAAGACCATTAATTTTTTAAGATAATTTCATTTGAAAATGTAGTAAACTTCTTTATAACGTTGATTAAAATAATAATAACAATAATAATGATTTAACAATTCGAATATACTTGAATGTTTATTTGTTTAGGAGTTAAAAAAAAAAAAAAAAGGCTAGGAATAATCTTATAAATTATCATAATACTTAAACAAACGAACAACTTGAGTTCTGCATTGAAAAAATTTATATATATTTTTTTTATTTCATTAGAGTATGCTTATTTTTGAATCATAACTAAAACCCAAATTGTTATTTTTGCAATATTACCTTTTAAAGGTAAAAGAAAAAAGTTGAAGTTTGGATAAGTACTGAAACTTGTTTTCGATATTTTATTACTCAAAACTTTAATATAGCTTGTTTATAATTTTCTTATTTAGAATACTTTTAATTATCTTTTAAATGCACACTTAATCGTATCCTTGCACAAATTAATCCTTAAAAATTTCATAGGTAACATATTTTTGGGTTGAAAATATATTATTCTGAACAAAAAACTAAAAGTTAAAAAGTGCACACACTAATTACTTTCTTATGCAGCATTATTCATATTGACTTTAGTTAATAACAATTTTCAAATGTTTTATTCAAAAACACCAAAAAACGAAAACAAAAATTTTTTTTGAATATTGATTATAAGTATTTTCTTTTAATCTACTTATGAATTTTTCCAGGATATGTGTTATAATGCATCGAATATTCAAACATCCTGATTTAAATATATAATACTATCTTATTTGTAAAATTCAATAAGACTTAAATTTCATAATGTGATATACGAGACGTTTGTTTTGTCCAAATATATAGCAAAATTTTGAAGCATCATCGGTTCAAACTTTAAAACAGAATCATCGCCAGAGCAAAATACGAGTATTACAATTTACCGTTAGAGAAGTGAGCAGGAGAGCGATAAAGCTGGAAGCAGAGTAACCCAGTTGCACCCTTCGTTGACTTCAGTGTGTTATTCTCACTTGACGGCAGTCCACACCCCTGTTGCCCACTGAAACTAGACTCGCTGAATTCATAACCGCGCAAGACAGGTAAAAACAAAGAGCATCGTTAACGGATGTATATATTAACACATTAAAATCCTACCGGTCATTAGCGCTTTCTTCACTGGACAAATGAAAAGGAAAAGATGGCTTCGTAATTGTGTGTTTGAAGTACAGATGTTTTAAGGTACAACCGCTTTTCAGGTAAACTGCATTTTATTATTTATTTACCTTGTTTTATTTTCTCTTTGTATATTTATAGGCGATTTTTTTTTTTATTTTTTTTTTTGAATATATATATATATATATATATATATATATATATATATATATATGAATTAAAGAATTCCATATCTTTATAAAATTTAGCAATTAATAGATACATGAAAATATCAACACACATTGGAAAGTGATTGTAATTCAATTTAAATGTTATCACATATTTTTTATAATTTAATTACAGTACCAATTATATATGTATATATATGTACATATATTATAAGTAATGAAATGGATTTTTTGTTTTTCAATTTACTGATCTCATTTTAAATTATTATTTATAAATGTTTGAAGATGAAAATACAATTGCTGTACTTTCAAAACTTTTTGAATAAAATCAGTATGATGCATAGTTTATATATTTAGAGTAATTTTAATGTTAGTTTTTTTGCAACGATAGGCATTTTAATTAATTTCTTCTTTTCCATATTCATAACTTAAAAGTTATTTTAATAAAAAGTTTTTTTTTTTTTTTAATTTAACTATATTCGTATTCGAAACATTTTGTTCTTACTTGAGTAATATGACAAAACAACTTTTTAAACAGTTTTACAGAAAATGGATCTTTACTTTTGTAAGTGCTTAATTTTTTATCAAAGCTACTGAAAAATAATGCACCATTTTATAAAGCCTTCTGGTAATATTTTTTGCATAAAAATCAGCAGAACTCATTTTAAACATTTCATTGGCATTTTAATTGAAAGACTATTTGAAATGAATTAACTTTTTTCTAACTCAAAATCTATAAAATAAGCTTTTGTATATTTTTATAAAGACAAATATCTTAATATAACAAATAACTGCTCTTATTCGTTAATATATATTTCCTCCTAATTATTAATTACTATATATGGTCGTTTGGCTTTATATCTATACTAATGACATTCTACAATATTACTCCTTCATTTGCTAAATGACAATTTCACATAACAGGGGAATTACAGTCAATAAATAAGTAAATAAATAAACAACTTAAACTTTGTTTACGTGCTGTAGATAAATTTAAAATTAACAAATTGTAATTTAGTAACACTCGATTAACTGTTTTCATAGAAATATAATGTGAGTTCCTAAAATGACGTAATGTGATTCACACTTACATACTAATAAACATAATTATTATTATTAAAATAATATTATATTTTAATGAATTACTTTAAAAGAAAAATTATACTGTAAAATACTTTTTTCTTACTTTGTTGTGCTTTAAGAGGTGAAATTCTAGGTTTTCATTAATTCTCATAACTTGAGGTTTTTTTTTTCTTTTTTTGTAATGCAAGCCAGAGGGCCAAGTTAGTCTTGGTTATCATCTAGTTCTATTAAATATTAAAATACGGATATTCCTAATTTTTTCCTGTTCCTTAAACGTCTATAAACGTATTTTCGTTTAAATCAAACGTGATATTGCTTTATTATTTAAAAAGTTTAGTTTTGCGATAATGCGATGTAATATAATTCACATGAAATCACCGTAAATAGTATATAATTCAAGTTTTTTTTTTTTTTTTTAAGATAAGGAATAATAGGACAAAACTTCCTGTCTTATTTATATCTTCATATTTTTCATATGGTCTACATGTTAGACAAGATATCACTTACTTGTAAAAAAAGGAGGAAGGCGAAGAAATTTTGTGACCTATTGCCGGAGGTTGATTTTCTTTAAATATCCCAAGTTTCCGATAATGTTGCGTAATAAAAACCCTACGTGCAATCTAAATGTTGGACATCAATTTTCAGTTGTAAAATATGATTAAAAATAAATAAATAAATAAAAGATGTACTTTGGTTTAAGATTAGATGTCAGTTTATCATGTTATTCGTTTAAAATGAACTGTTTAATATTTAAAACAGCTAGATTAATAAAGCTATTTTAATTATGTTTCTTTATTCTTCTAAAAACGTAATGAATACTAAGTTTCCACTTTAATATAATTTTTATTTATTTTTTCATAAATGCAAGTAAAAGAAACAGAAAAAACTTCTTTTCTTTCACTTTTCATGTACTTCAGTTCTTAGAAACAAAATGATATTTTAACTAATTTCAAATAAATTATTTTTCATTCAATAAGATAGTAGGTTTATAATCACTTTGCTATAATTTTAGAATATAAGTTGAGAGATTATCTTTGTAGACTCCGTTAGCCCATTTATCGAAGTTTTATGTCAATAATAATATCGTTTTATGTTTTCAGATTAAATAAAGAAAGACGGAATTTAGCTATATGGAAACGTAGAACAGTTTTGGTAAATATTTAAATAAACATTGCGTAAAGTTGTAATTATTTATTACGAAAAAAAAAAAAAAAAAATGTGACCTTAGACAATTACATTTTATCTTTGAACTCTATGTTGACCTAGCATAAGATGTTTATTCATTACAACTTACTAATGAATAGTAAAAACAATGACTTTAAAGAAATAAAAATTATTCTTTATAATGCATTTTTTCTCCTGAAGTAAATTGTGAAAACGTTTCCAAATTCTTTTTCGTATAATTTCAAAATCAAGATAAAATGTGGAATGTAGCATGAAATAATATACGTAATTTTTGCATAATTATGCATTTTTACATTGCATATTAATCGGAGCAAACATAAAAATGTATTACATTTATGTTTAATTATATATAAATATTAATTTCAAGTTTTAATTATCATATTATTTACTTTAATCTACTCTGTAGAAAAAAAAATACGTTAACGATTAACAGACAGATAATTATTGGCTCATTATTAGCATATAGCTAGCACATTTACTTGCGTAAATGTTGTAACCCACTTATATTCAGCGATAAGCTAATATAAAAGTTTTATAAGATAATTATAAAACATTAAAATGTTTCACTATAAATTTGTCCGATAAGCATTGGTTTTATAAATTGGTGTTTATGTACTTTAAATATAAATATATATAGAGACGAGTTTTTACTTCTAATTTTAAGCATTTTTATCCAATTATTATATCTGTGGTCCTTTAGTTATTTTCTCTGTCATTAAGTTTAATGGTCTCCTTTTTATTATTATCATTCATGTCGGCGTAAGTAATTTAAATTGTTTTTGTCTGTTATTGGTTCTTAATCTGTATCGCAACATTTTTGTGTCAGTCTTACCTATAAGTTAAAATCAGTTCTATTTTTGTTGTGTTGGTATTGTTTTGTATCTATTAATTGCTAAATTTTAAGGTTAAATTTTATTACGATATTTATCATTTATATATATATAATTTGTATATCTTAATAAATTCCTTCTGATTGAAAAAGTATAATTATATAGCTGCATAAACATATAAATATACAGAATATAATTCGATGTTGTAACTTCGTTTTGATTTTATTAAATATATATATATATATATATATTAATTTTACTTTAACTTACGCAATATTTATGGTCAAATATTAAAACAAATTTTAATTTTAAAATATTTAATATTTACAATATTAAGAAATGTAAATTGGTCCTTTAAAAGAAACTGTCAGCAATTAATCTCTTTAAAAGCACGAATCGTCATTAAAAAAAAAAAAAAAAAAAAAATCGTACAAAATCTTCTCGATAAATACATGTTCTTCACATTCGTGTGTAAACTTTAATTTAATTAAAAGTTTCCCCATTCATAATTCATCTCCAAAACAAATCAACTCTTTGTAAACAAAGCAATTAACATATGTATTTTATCGCTGGAATCTGAATGTGTGCATTGAAGCGTTTCTAAAATCATTTTTAATCTGATGTAAAAGTATTTAAATGAGTTCATTATTTTTTCAATGAAAGTGATTACAAGTTTCTCTGTAATCTTTCTTGAAATGTAGCGATTTATTTCAAACATTTAATGTTATTAATTCTACTGTTTGATGTGTAAAACATTTAACCGCCAAAGACATAAAAAGTGTACTTACTTAATTTTTCTTCTTTTCCATAACAAAGAGTTTTGACAAATGTGACAAGTGAACTATTTCGAGAGAGGACGCTAGTGTTTATTTATTCATATAGGAAATGCGCAAATTAAAAAAGGGAAGAAAGCGTTTGATTTTTTAAAAATTATATAACTTTTTTATTTTTATGTTTTCAATATGATGCGCATCAAGTCCTTAAAACAAGATAAATACATGCTAATATTACATGGGAGTAACTAAATTAAGAGTAAAAGTTTTGACAGATAATAGAGATTTATTCAACTTTTTTATGCTCTTTTATTTAACTTGGTATGTTGTTTATGAGTGTGGGTCCAATCTAAGAATTACATTTTCACCCAGTTCCCACCATTTGATTGAACTGAAATTTTTGATACATATACATAACTCCGAGGACCATACATGCTCAAGTAGTAACGGGTTTAAGGGTGTGGTTTTGGGCAACCCCCCCCCCCCAAAAAAAAAAAATAAAAAATAAAAATAAAAATAAATAAATAAATAAATAAATAAATTAAATTAAATTAAATAAAATAAAATAAATAAATAAATATAAATAAATAAATAAATATAAATAAATAAATAAATATAAATAAATAAAAACAAATAAAAATAAATAAATAAAAAATAAAATAAAATAAAATAAATAAAAGCAGTTCAAAGTTTGTTTTCTAGTATAAACCTAACATACTATTGTCCGATTAACCCAATAACCGTCAAAACTAGAAGTAATGGGTTTTTTTTTCTAAATACAAACAGTAATACTCATTATTTTGATCATAAGGTAGGTGCTCCAGTAATAGACATCTATCCCGAAATAATTAATAAATATGAAAAATAATAAAATCATAAATTTTACATATAAGAATTTTAACATTTTATGTCAAACACTGGAGCATAGGGGGCTAATAACTGGTAAAATGAATAACTAGCAGTGTTAAACACTGGAACATACGGGGCCAATTACTGATAAAATTAAAAACTGGCAGTGTCAATTACTGGAACATTGAGTGGGTGTCAAATAAAAATTCATAAAAAAAAGTAATAATTGCTATCAAAAGTATATATTTTAACATATATGTGATTCTGAATGTCTTTCATGCCATATGTACTAACTTAAGATTTCTAAAAATATTTTCTGATCACTAGAACATTAAAAACATCAGAGATTGCTCTAAAAGTGTCAATCACTGGTGCACTTACCCTATGTCAATAATTTAAAATAAAATTATTAAAATTAATCTTATCTTACTAAATACAGGGTGTTGTATATGTAGAACATTAGTGGAATAAGGGTATAGAATAAATGCAAATAAATGTTCACGGAAATTTCCTTGAGGGAGCATAAAACCGCAAAAACTACAGATGACTTCAAAAGTAATTATTTTATTATGAAACTTTTTTTTTTTTTACAAGTTATGTAAACTCATTCAAACATGAAGATTTAAAAAAAAATTGGATTGATTAGGGCTTCATGTTTGAAATTTATTTTTAAATATAAATTTTTTTTCAGATCATTTTTTTTTTTTTTTTTGTAATAAAATAAACATCTATCCTTCCCTTACTTAAAAACAATACTTAATATAAAATATCTTTTTTAGTTAACTGTTAAACGCAATTACATCTGGTGTTGCGTTCACGCAACACCAGTGAAAAATGGGTTAAAGTGAAATTTTTCAAATGACAAAACAATTTCAAGTAATAACGAATTTCGGAGAGAGTGTGTCTTGGTCTTTTGTTTAAGGTCAATTCACTTCCCTTGTCTTCTGGGTCTATGTTCTGGGCCTAGGGGATGGGAGATCCCTCCGTCGGGGTGGGATGGGGTGGTCTTTCTAAGACGGCCTAACCAGTATTTACGAGGGGTTTTCGGATTTGGGAGGGGGGAAGGCATTAAGGGCCGCTTGGATTCTACAACTCCAGTTGAAAGTTTGTTTTCGAATTTTAACCCAATTCATTTCATGTGATTGAGCAGAAATTTTACATATATTAATGTTATACGGATCCACTGAATTGAAGTTTTAATTTGAAATAAAATAGAGTTTTTATTTATGTATTTATTTTTTAATTCATGCCTTATTTAACAATTTTGGAGTAGAATTTGAAAAATAAGATAGAAAAAAAAAAAAAAAAAAAAAAAACAGGGTTTTGTATTAAAATGTACTAAAAACTCAAATTCAACGAATGTGGATAATATGCATGTATGCAATACTTCAGTTCAATCAAATAATAGGAATTGAGTTAAAATTCGAAAAAATTAAAAATTTTGACTGCATCGGGCACCTTGGATCCCAGACAGCCACTCCTAAGTCCGTTACTACTTGAGCATGTACTTTCATCGGAGTTATATGCAAAATTTCTGCTGCTGTCCGATGATAAGAAAGGTATGAAAATCCGATCCTTAGGTTTGACCCACACACTCAAAAAATATATCAGATTAAATAAAACCTTCTAAAAATAAAGAACATGATTTATGAAAATATAATAATAAATATAAACTTTTAAAATATTTTCCAAACAAATATTTTTAAATATTAAAAATAGCTGAAACATTTGTAAAACAATTATACATATATTAAAACCCGAATAAACTACTACGTCAGAAACGCCAAAAAAAAAAATATTGGAAATGCATACAGCTGTTTCGGTAGCCTAAAGCGTACCGTCTTCAGTGCGTTCTTTTTGCACTGAAGAGCTACCTAAGGCTCTTTAGGCTTCGGTAGCCTAAAGAGCACTTTAGGCTACCGAAACAGCTGTATGCATTTCCAATATTTTTTTTTTTTTTTTTTGCGTTTCTGGCGTAGTAGTTTATTCGGGTTTTAATATCCCAACGCCAAGTCTCCTGTTATTATACATATATATATTAAATTCATTTCATCACTAAAATGAGAAGAAACTAGGAAATAGATCATGATTAAAATTATCGAGAATTTAAAATGCAACCAAAACAGCTGGATATATATATATATATATATATTAAACTTGATAAAACTTGAAAAATAAAACATGATTCTAAGGATTCTATGAGCATTAAAATTTGAAAAAAAAAATTGTAAACTTATTATAATTGTTTGATAAAAAAAATGGTCGAGGAACCATTCTTTTAAAATAATGCATTTTTTAATATTATTGCTTAACGAGTGTATTAACAAACATGCGGTGATTACGTATTATTATCTTCAAAATGCTAATACTTTACATAATATCGTAAAGTTGCCGATGTAATACCAATAGATTCTGAATTTCATTATTATTATTATTATTATTATTATTTTATTATGAAGTTTTCGTAAATAAACAGTTTTTAATGGAAGCTATTTAATTCTTTAATTAGTGCAAAATCTTGCATATGAATAGAAGTCTTGTCTTGAGATTTGGAAAAAAAAAAAAGACTGATTGCTTTAAGTAAAATAAACAAAAAAGAATAATAATTAATGAAAATGAAATGCAAAACCTGACTGCTTTATATAATTATGATATATAAGCTAAATTAATACGTACAATTTTCCTTAATATAGTATGACTGCTTACGGTAGACTTCTCATTTCTAAGAAGCCTTTTTTTGTGAAGATGCTTTACAACAAGTACTGCAATCTATTATTTACTGCTCTATTTAAATATAAAATAATACAAAAACAAAAATTGTGAACATTAAATCTAGGCCACAGATTTCATAAATAACAATTGCAAGAACACTTAAAAAAAGAAAGAATTTACTAGAAAGATCCTGATTTGTGGAATATAATATGCGTCTATTGGAGGTAAATTCTTAAAAAATCTTTTAAAATAAATATTAATATTTATTTTGTTTTATAGGATAGTCCATTTAAGGTATAATAATTCATATAAAACTAAATATTTAAAATTTTCATTAAAGAATTCATTATTTAAATATTACTACTAAACAGTTTACTACTTACAGTCATGGAAGGCTAGATATCGGAAAATCAAAGATTAATACTAAATTTGACTTTTAGTTTTTGCTTCAAAACTGTTAGGTGCTTACCTCTGGTGCAGCATTAAACCAAGCTCAACAACAACCTCAGAACTCTTTAATTAATTCTATATTAGAGTGTCAACATTTCTTCAACCTTATAGCAAAAGTTTTTTCATTGAAAATTGCACACACACGCGCACACAAGAATCTCAATTATTAAAGGATTAAAGTTTTGTTAAACAGGCAATTAAAAACACATCTCAGCAAAGTTTTACGATATATATATATATACTTTTTTTTTTTTTTTTTTAATAAAAAAAATTGGGGATTTATAAGTATTTTTTCACTAGTGTAGAATTTAATGGTTTTTATCATTCACACAAATTTTGCTTAATGAGATATATTTGGAAATAATATAATACCTAAGGTGATTCTTCTGTTACCAAACGTCACGAATATTTTACACAAAAATTCAAGATATCGATTATCGAATATCATTTAAAAAAATTTTAATACACAATGAAACGATCTTTAGTAATTACAAAACTTAGCTACTTTATTCTACAAACTCAAAATTCTGTGTTCTTTTGTTCAAATAAGACGTGTATGATTTTTTTTTTTTTTTTTGAAATTTTTTATCATTTTCAAGAACGTTTCGCGTGCTGATCAAACACAAAAATATCCACACTAGCAACAATGGTTGTCACGCACTATGAACATTTTAGAGTATAGCTTTGGATTACCTGCTTAACACTGATGAAAATACACAATTAAGATCTGACGACAAAAGTAAGATAAGCACCAGTAAAAAGCAAATGTAAGTTATAGAAATCAAGTTATAATAACTGCGTGGAGTGATAAACTGAAAATTCTTTTATTCCACAAAGGGTGTAACGTGAAACACATTTTTAATTTCTTTGCAAGGCTCTTCCTTTATGTATTTTGGCTATAGTTACCACAAAACATCCGTGAATTGAGCTACAAAATCAGATGAAAAAAAAAAAAAAAAAAAAAAAAACATATATATATATATATATTAAATAATATTTACTAAAGGCTGAATATACTTTTTACATTATGAGAACTAATTACTAAAAAATTTTCTTAAAAATTCAGTGAATCCTTTGTGGATAACAATATCAAACTTCATTATTTGAAATTGCTCATATTTTAAAATAATATTTCATAGGCAAAAATGTTCTTTAAATGAACATTTATTAGAGCAATTATATAAAACACATATTTTTTTTATTTTTTAACCATAATTATCTCTCTCTCTCTCTCTCTGTATATATATATATATATATATAACATATAGGTAGATTATAACAAATTGCTTTTGTTACAAATATTATGACATGTAAACTACTGATATACAGGTTGATTATGCAAAATGAGAAAAAAATAAAAATAAAAGTCAGACTCAAAATAGTGGAAGAGATACACTATTATAAAACTAATTTTACAAATTGCAACGGAATAGAAACAAATCGTAATTCATTAAAAAAATCAGGCATTCGTTAAAATTTTTTTTAATATATTGAATAATTTTGTTCATGAATTTGTGTGGTGCAGAAGTTTGAGAGATTCCTGAATGGTAGCTAGCGAAAATAAAATATTAGTAAATTTCCTTTTTTTTTTTAAACATTGGACATAATATTACACCATGATTTTTTTTCTCTACGTTATACTATTTAAAAGATATGAAAACCAAGCTATTTGTTTCCTAATTCATTCTTTAATATGAGAATTTTAAATACGATTCTATCGATCATTTTTTATTTAAGATGCTGAATATATGTGCTTCAAAAGCAAACATATATCGATAAATTTTAGCCATACTTGCGTTTTAATGTAATATCAGTAAAGAGAATTCCATTTGGTCAAACTATTTAAATAAACGTAGTTGCCAATTCACAATATTTTTTTCCATTAATTGGCAGAAAAAGTTTTATACAAAATTTTTGGAATAGTCATTCGATAGTCTGCGAATACATTAGCGTTGCCAACTTGTAGGGGCTTTTTTACTTAATAATTACTAGTAAATTTGAAAAATGGTGTTTAATATATATGATAGTCGATTATACAAACATTACAATTAAAAATTAAGGATGAATATAGAATATTAAATGTGTCTACAAATTGGAAACATTAGAATACATTGGTATCCACATTAAACACATGCAAATAATGCGTAGAATATCTTCACAGATTCAAATATATATCATAAGTTGTGGTCTTGAAGGGGGAAAAAACTTATGTTCATCATTAATTTAGAAAAAAAAATAATTTTTTACTAAAATAATAAATAATCGATAGCTTAAAAATTTTATTTGTGAAATCGGTAGAAGTTTTATATCATTTATAAAAGAAGTAGAACGAATTAATAAAGTATTAAAAAAAAATGTATATGAAGCTGCATTTTTTTGTAAATTTAATTCGTACTGACCAAATAAAAACATATTTATCGTTTATAAATACATTTTAGAGTTAAAAGTTCTTTTATACTATGAAAAAAGTATTATTTCTCCCTTTTTACCCTCTTCTTGCATGCAAAAAACAGGATGTTGTCTTCATTTTCCACAGGAAGTCCCGTATTTTTACCAATGAAACTGTGTGTATGCGCATTCGTGCATGGAAGACATATTTTAGCTGCTATGAAATAGCTACTATTTACATTTTGTTAGCTATTTTTTTAACTTATCCTTTTTACAGAACAATTGTAAGGCACTACTGTTAGAGATAATTCCTTACCTGCAATGTATCATCTATAAATGACAACATTATTATATTTATCGTAAAACTCTATGTTTGGGTTATATTTAGGCTAGTATTATTAATTACATAAGTTATAAATATATGTACTGCAAACGCACACACATACATATATATTTTATATAAGAAATGAAAATTGTGTGAAACAAGGGCAAAATCCAATGAATTACAATAGAAATAACTTAACAAATGAAGATTAATCCAAAGTAACTAAGAAAATAGTAGAATGATTTTTAATAATAATTTATATATATATATATATATATATAATGTAAGATACACGCGAACAGAGTTTCAATGACTAAAATTATCCTTTCAAAACTTGATCCTCTAGATCATGCCGAGTTTCTGTCCAAAGTGTGAAATTTAAAATCAAAGTTAATTAATGATATTTTGAGTGTATGCACGAAAACTAAAATTAAAAAAAAAAAAAAAAAAAAAAAAAGAAGAAGAAGAAGAAGAAAAATCAAACTATGTCTTTTATAATCATATTTGTAGTTGAAAGAAGGGGAAAATTTTTTTATCTTTTATTTTTAAATAAAATTTATTTTGAGATTAAGGCTTGTAATATATTATAATTGAATCTAACTTTTAAAAGTTCATATGTTATTCTTTATATTTATCCCATATTCTAAATAAGCACGGAAAACAATTAAGAAAAAACAATGAACAATTAAAAAACGAGCCAGTAATTATCTAGTAGAAAAGGCAATTCAAAGAATTACAAATTAAAAAATAATTTATATATTTCTTTATCTTCCTCTCTCTCTCTCTCTTTTCTTTTTTAACCGAAAGAAAAATAATACTCAAGCCTAAATAAAATTATCCTTTTCAATATTAATTGCTGATAATGTAAGCAACTGCTGAAAATTTATCAGTATTAATATATAAATTTATAATTACCACGAGAATAAGTACAAGTGAAAACCTCTTACACCAACTTTCTTTCTCTTCTGACTTTTCACTGTGAACGTCTTCGAAAATAAATAAAAACGGCAAAGACGGATTTTTATTCGCCTTAAGACAAAAATTGAAAACCTATTTATCATCACTCCATACATGCTAACTCTTTATGCGCAACTTTATGCTAATCCGTTTCAGGTTAAGCAACTTTACTTTAAACAAAAACTAAAATTATATAACTGTTTTAATAATTATTATTTTTATGAATTTCCGATTACCTATATTAACTCAGTCAAGCAAATGAATTTGAGATTTAAAAAAAATTGCAAAACATGTTTTACAGAAAATTATAAGTAATAATAAGCATGAAATGAATCGTACTAATAATGATATAAAAAATAATGATGCAAAATTGTACACTTCATTTATAATATATTTGGTACATGTTTAATTTTTTAAGCTCTTTAAATATCGTAAAAATACCTAAAAAATATGGAAACATTCACATTATGAAATGCTAACTGTCCAAACCGATAAAATTAATATTTTATCGGGAAGAAATTGAACAGAAACTAAAACATAATTATAAAAAGAGTCAACCTGTGAAATTCCACGCCCCTCATAAAAATTTAAATATTAATTTCATAAATTTCAATCGTAAAATTGTTACGCTTTTGCTTTAGCTATACCTTAGCTTCATATGTTATATTTTAAACCAATAGCAAAGCAATTTTACTATCTAATTTTCTAAAATTATTAGTACTTTTTTAATTTTTGTTACTGTCTGTGATATTTCACGCAATAACGAGAAAAAATATACTTATACATAACACTAATAAACTAGGAAATATTTAGGCACCCGAATGTTAAATATTACGCAGTAGTTCAAAGGACGGTAAAAGAGATCAAATGTTTAAATGATTTTTATTGCCTTCATTTAATTTAATTTAACAGTTTTAAATTTTTAAGAACAACGCACAAAAAAAGTTAGTTAAAAAAAGAGAACTAAATTTTTCTTAATTCTTTTTATTATATTAGACCCAGAGCAAAAATATTTTTAGGAAATTTGGCATACTACATTAGACACAACATACTGCAATCAGAATGAAAAAATGTTAAATATCTTACGAAATATGAGCATTTTTACTGAATAATTTTTAACTACGTATGCGCAAGCTTTTAAAAAATTTCATATGCCTAATTTAATAGCCTTGTTTGTATTGAGCAACTTATATGAAAACCCCAAAAAATATTGTGTAAATTCAAAAAGTTATGAGAGATAGAATGAATAGAATTTCAGTTTCTTACAAATTAAAAGCTAAATTATAAGATGTTTTATTCACATTTTTATTTGAATTCAATCAATGCCCAGTGGTAGTAAAGTGTTCACTGATTGTAAAAAAATATTGATAAAAACCCCTGTCATCCTTCTATCTATTTTTATTTTATTTTATTTTTATTTTTTTTTTTTTTTTTTTGAGAACTGAAATTTTGTTCATTCCATCTCTCATAACATTTGATTTTTCTCGATATTTGAGTGGGATTTTTATATAAGTTGCTCAATATTTTTGACTATTAAATTGTGCAAATGAAACTTTTTAAAAGCTAGCGCATGCGTAGTTAAAAATTATTTAGTATAAATGCTCATATTTTGTAAAATATTTAACATTTTTGCATTCTGATTGCAGTATGCTGTGTCTAATGTAGTATGCAAAGTTTCCTAAAAATGGCTTTGCACTGAGTCAAATACTCTACGCATTATAAATAAAAAAGTGGTAATTTATTTGCAATTTTTTTAAAGAAACCTCATAAAAATTTATACAGATAATGAAAAAAAAAATCTTCAGAATCACATGCTACAGCCAAAACGCATTTAAAGTAACACTTTTTACAGGGGGTGATCCAAACATTTTGATTTTTGTTTAATTTTTTACTGGGCTCCTTTTCCTCTTCAGGGCACACCTTTTGCTGAAATATATGAGGTATAACCTGTTCTTTATACTACCAAAGTTTCGAGATGATACTTAAAGAACTTTTCTAGGGATTTGAGAAAACATCTAAATTCGAAAGTGTCCAAATACTTATTGGTCAATATTTTATTTATTGGGTGAGAAAAAAAACAACAATCTCACAAAATGTAGATTGATTTACTAACTAATAGTGTTCATTTGAGGTATGTAAATATAAATATATAAATATATATTTATATATGTATGAGAGTTTTAAATATATGTTTACATTTTCCAGTTATCACTGTTGTAATAAAACTTTGTTTCCATTTTAAAAGTATTCCGCTTTCTTTGTCTATATTTTCATGAAAATCATATTGAGCTCGCAATGAAAATTGCTTTAAAAAAAAAAAAATAAAAAAAATTCAAAAAGTCAAAATAAGTAGTTTTGATCAATGTGCAATAATGTAATTTTGTAAAGTTTGTAGATGCAATTATATAAATTCTTTTAAAATTACAAAACCTAATCTCGTTTCATAAGATAAGTTACATAAAATGCAACTGATATTATAGTTATTTAGTTGATTTTCTATTACATCAAAGATTTTGATTCCTATACAGATTACGATTCTCCATTTTTTTTTAAATTGGATATGTATAAAAATTTTAATACATTTTATTGAACGTTAAATACTTAAATACCTATTAAAAGCAAATTAATTAAGGGAATTTACTTTGCAACAGTCATATTTTTGATAAAATATTTTTTTTTTTTTTTTTTTTTTTTTTTTTTTTTTGCGTTGTAGCATTATTTCTTGCGTGCAATTTATAACTTTATTTGTAACAATAATATGAAACTTAAAATTGGCTTTAATTTAATTTTATTTTATTTTGTATATATAATTACTTAAATTTTTTATATAAATAAGAAAATTATTAAATTGTACATTGCATGCTATTGTAAAATTATCAAATTTTATAATAATTAATAAAATGCTCTATTTTATAGAACATATTTCAATATTCAGATATAATTAGTCTTATCTTCCCTAATATTTACAGAAATTTTTTAAATAAATTAAATAATTGCAGATTAAATATTTTCATCGTAAATAATTTTTTACGCTATAAGAACTACGTGATAATTTTTACATGCTTTGATATGTAAAATAATAGCCTTAAATGAATGATTTGTGTCCGTAACTGCGCGATATACTTCAGTACCTTCTCGGTCGATACGGTTCAAGGATTTAGTATCCAAAATATGTTTATCGAAGATTACGGTAAACATCCCGCAATTCCAAATGTGTATATCCTTGTAAGGCTACTATTTTCTGATTCATATATTGAAAGAAATACTACAGATCTATCATATAACATTAGAAGCGCATGCAGTTTCAGTACTATTTCTGAAAAAAAAATGCTCGTCGTATCACTAATTATAAATTTACAACAAAAGGATTTGTTTAGTTGCATTTAAAGATGAAATAAATTAATATGAGATATGTCCAGTATTGCGTTTTACAGAGTGAGCACAGCCCCGCCTTTTTCCAAGGAGTCTTCCACCAATATTATTTAAAAGTAAATTTCCTCTTAAATGAACAATGTACAGTTAAGAGGAAACGATAATATTGGAGGAAGGCTCCTTTGAAAAAGGCGGGTCGCGTGTGCACCCTGGTTTTAACATAGTTTAATGCAAGCAATTTCAGTAAATCGATATACATACATTCATGATACAAACGTAGATACAGAAAGATAAAGATTTATTTATTTTATTTTATAATTTATTTATTTACTATTTATTTATTTTTTTTTTTGAAGGGGGGGGGGGGCAATGGCAGCTCGTGAACCGAAAGTAGGTGCAGAGCTGAAAAATTACGTTTAAATATTCTTAATGCATAATTTTTATTAAGCATAATTTTAACTAAAAATACTCATTTTATTTGAATATAAAGTTATACTCTGTAAATGAGTACAGTATAAAATATTAGGTGAAGTGCCTCTTCACCTATTTTCGTTCCACAAGCCGCCACTTATGGGGGGGAGGGGTATGGTTAATGCGTTTAAACATGTTTAAAGTATTTTGCTTGCTAAAATTATTAATAAAAGAAAATTAAAATATAGTTGCTAATGATTTATTACGAAATTAATAACAAAACGTCTGTTATATAGTTTTCATGTACTTATTATTTTATTTCAACATCATCTACGATTAATTAAACAATGCTTCTTTAAATATATTTTTTCCTCCATAAATATATTATAATTGCTTAATAATATTTAATAGACGTAAGAGCAAATCGTATTTTGTTGTATATGGTCAAATTCTTAAACAATTTAAAAACTCCTTTTACCTTAAAATTAAATTCTGCATGATTCTACTGCTTTTAATTTTTTTTTTTTTTTTTAAAGAATCGAAGCTGATAAAAATATCACATTTATAAAATTAATAAGGTCTCCATGTAAATATTTATGGGGATCCGGACATAATATCGCGGGACAAAATCTCGCCGGACAAAATATCGCGTCAAGAAAAAAAATAGCATGATCTATTTGTAAATTTTATTTTGTGTCACGTGTGTTCTCTGGCGGCGACCACAGGAGCTTACAAATGTAAATTAATTAATTAAAATAAATAAATCACACAGTTGAATTATTATCCTTATTTTATCTATGTTTACTTTTAAGTTATTTTATCTTTTGCTTTTCCCTATTCAAAATACATTTTAAAAATAGTGTACATCACTGCTGACATCAAAGCTGAATACTGTTCACAAACTTGAATTAAAATTTTTTAAATTGATAAGCACGATTGAATTCATTATAACTAATCTTGACAAAAGTTAATAAACATTGTCTTTAAACTATTTTAAGTAAAATTTATAATAATTTTTGTTGTAGGTTTGTACGCATGTCAGTGTTCTAACTAAGGTATGTGTTGCCATGAAATTTTATACAACATTACTAATAATTACCAACTCATTTCTGCTTTCTATTCATTTACTTAGGCGATATTTTGTCCCGCGAGATTTTGTTCCCAACCCATATTTATGAAATAATATTTGTTATCTACAGATTTTTTTCAAATTTTCGATGATTCGAGATCAAACGAAAAATAAATTTTTAATGAATTTAATTGTATTTAACACATATAACATTAATATTATGCAGAAATATTTCACTGATATATATATATACATATATACAACTAAAAATTGATCCATATTTTGTTTTTATTTTTCTGATTTTATTTTCACTAAACAAGCAAAATGTCTAAATTTATTTTCGGAAAATCTGCGAAAATACAAAATTTTAAACGATTTTTCAACGTATTTTCCTTCAACTATTTTCGTACTCTATAAAAGTTGTGCGAAAAGTGAAACAAAAAAAAAAAAAAAAATAATAATAATAATTGAATAAGAACGAGAAAAAAAAGGGTTAAGAGAAAAGTTGACCAGCTGTTTGAAAATAATTTTCCTTTGCAGAAAAAAATAGTTATTTGAACAGCATATCACCAGTCGTTTTAAGTAAGTGAATCGTATTTCAAGAAAAAAAAAAAAAAAAAAAAAAAAAAAACAGGGACTTTTGCTACTTATAATATTGTCCGGGACTTGAACTCAATCCAACTAAAGGATATAAAAAATGGTAAACCATTGTTTTTTTTTTTTTTTTAGTTATCGTTACCATGATAGAAAAAATAAATAAATAAAGAGAAGAAGAAAACATGTTTATCCTTAAAAAATGTAAAGACTGGTCTAAATCTGTTCCTAAGCTTACACACACGTTTTAATTTTATTCCTGTTACAAATAAAATAAAAACTTACGACACATTTCTAGACAACTTCTTATTTGAAAATAAATATATAAATAAGTCAAACGATGCTTTGTGAATTCAAATTCTAAATTTCTAATAATGATAAAATAAACAAAATTCAACACACACACACACACACACATATATATATATACACATATATATATATAGGTTATTGCTAACAATAAAATCGTAAAAACTTTAGAAAATATATTATTTATAGTTTGTTTTTATTTTCTGTCATAATCACATCTAAAAGCCAAAATAAATTTCATTTTAATTGCAGAACACTACATGTAGTGCCTAAAATATATTCTTTATAATTCACTGGTATAATTTTGGCTACAATAGGGCAAATCTATAGAATAAAAAGGAAAGCTTTGTAAGATTTATAAAGTATAATCATGACACTGTCTCTATTAGATAATTTATTAAAGTGTTTGCAGTCTTCAGAATTAAAAAAATTAAAAATAATATAAATAATTATTTTTTTTTCTTAGGCCATGATTCAGTATTTTTACTTCATCAACGAAAAATAATCAGAAAAATTTTACAAATGTAATCAAATTTAAAAATCACTATCACTCTTCAGTAAACATGCAGGTATAAAATATTTTTTTAATATAATTTCATAAAGCGTAATACGTTTTAATAAAAAAAAATAATAATAATAATATTAAATATAAATTATTTTTAACATTAAATTCATTACTTACGTGTAAATCACAGATTTAAAATGTAAAAAATACTTCATTTAATTTTCAAACTTATAATTAAATTATAAATTAAAATGATGCTTAACCGGCGATGAACGCTTACTCAAAAGTTATATTTTGTATCGTTATTAAATGCTGCTATTTTGACACTTACATAAATAGCAGTTTTCGAAATTACTTTTGCAGATTGTTAATGAAAGAAGACTGTAAGTGTAAATAAAATATCGTAAAAAACTGTGTTTTGATTGTTCATTTCAGAAGACATTACCTGTAAAAAATCTGTTAAAAGTGCCTTTATGATGAAAATTCATTTAACAATTAAATGAAATATTCTTTTCATCAGCAAACTACTTAGGTTAAATAATTAATTCATTAAATTTAATTCGAATTATTAAAAGAACAAATAGTAGAATTATCTAATACATGATATATTTATTTAAAAAATATTTATTTTAGATTTCATGTATTTTTCTAATATCATTCTAGTTAAGTGAATATAACGAAAGCAATCATACAAAATATTAGAATACAATAAATTGTAGAATATACAATTAAAAACACATTTTTGTAGGAAATAATAAGCTTTCTTATATTGTGATATGTTCGTAACATTTGTCTGCATCAAAATAATTGTAGTTTTCATGTAAAGTTCACATTTTACTCGCATGTAGCGCCCTCTTTTGATCACATTTTTGCTTAAAAATTCTAATTTCTTTTTTCTTATATTTAAAAAAATCACTTTTTGTGAGAATGACATTTTAGCTGTTTACCATTTTATAGGTCATTACTATTGAGAATGTTTATTAAAATAATGATGCGAATTTTTCTGAAAAGTAAAATAATAATAAAAATAAAAATAATCATCATCATAAGGATGATACTTTTAAACAAATACATTCTTCTCCTTAAACATTTGAAATAGTATTTGATTTGCAGCTTCAAAGGAGTATAACAACACATATGAAGACATTAGGAAGTAAAGCGTGCCAATTACTCTAAGTAAATATACAAAATATACCAAAAAAGTATGAAGAAAAAGAACTGCGCGTTTTTCACTCTTTGATTCATAAAAGAAAATTGAGATTTCCAGCCTTCACATAACTTTTCCCTTTCTAAATGGGCAGAACTAAAAAGCACAACTATATTCTTGTTTTTCACTTCCTCAAGTTTTGTCATCGAACAATTACCTACCATTTTTCAAAAAGGTGCAACTAGTGATTTCCAATAATTTGCTCGCTCAAATGGAAAATCGGCTCATTTGAAGCTTGAACTGTCTACTATTGAAAGTATTGTCTATATTTCTTAGATTTATGTTTATAATAAACAGCATAGTAAAGATTAAAACAAAAGAAAATATTTGAGAAACTAGAAGTAAAAATACAAGAACATATTTGCTAAAACAATGAATTCTTTTAGATCAAATGCAGAGACATGAAACACATTTGGATATCCATAATCTCGAATTATGAAAAGAACTCTCAGAGTTATTTGTCTTGAAAAATTTGTTTGGGCACATTTCTTTTCAATTTTTCAGACAGTCGTTTGTTCATAGATTTTCCTATTAACATCACTTCACTTCCTCACAAGTTCAACATAGTTGTAACAATATACAGTTTCATAACTTTCCTCATCTTTGTTAAGAAAGAATATAACTTTCTTTCCTTTACCGTATATCTACGAATGTTTAAAGTTAGTAGCTAACCATGAAATATTTTGCGAAATCAATTATACTTCAAACAATACATATGTCATACTTATTCCTAAAGAAATATGACTTAAAATAAGAATTTTTTCAAGAAAGTTTATAGATTCATTATATTTTGTATAAAATAGATGGCAGGATAACAATGACACATGAATAGCACGTATAAAACACGCGAATAAAGAAAATAAATAAACATTTTAAAAATAAAGTCTTAAGGATGGCGAGAATTGGTGTCGTTTCCTTATATACCGGGTGATCCAAAAGTCAGGACAAACTTTAAAAATGAATAATTTGAAAACGAATCAAGATGCAAAGATACGGTTTTCACCAAACGGATGAAAAAAAAAACCGGGTTTTGTGTGGCAACGAAAAAAAATTAGTTCTGTTGGCGACCAACAAATGGCGCTATAGTGTTTTATTTCACCAAAAGATGATTTACAAATGAAAAAAAAGGGTTGATAACTTACAAGTCAGCTTAATTACAGTTAATTAGTACTACTACAATAACTGCTCAATGTGCTGTCCATCATTCAGAAGTACAGCTGTGAGACGATTCACCGCACCGTTCACAGGATTTAGTAGCATTTCTTGCGTTATGGCAGACACATTTTGGCGGATGTCATCTTTCAGTGCTGCTAGTGATTCCGGTTGGTCGCGGTACACATTTGACTTCAAGAATCCCCACAGACAAAAGTCACAGGGTGTCAGATCGGGTGATCTTGGAGGCCATGCGTGATTAAAGTAGCGACTGAGAATGCGATATTTCGATGCATGTAAGCTTCGACAACCATTACCTGCCGCAGTTGCTCCTTTTTATGTCGTTTGTTGCTTTCTATAGTCCTACATCAGAAATCCGACAGCGCCATCTGTTGGTCGCCAACAGAACTATTTTTTTTTCATTGCCACACAAAACCCAGCTTCTTTTCCATCCGTTTGGTGCAAACCGTATCTTTGTATCTTGATTCGTTTCCGAATTATTTATTTTTAAAGTTTGTCCTGACTTTTGGATCACCCGGTATATATTACACAAATATGATTGTATTTTAATAGTTGAACATTCGTTAACTTTTTTCGATAATCCTATTTCATTTCTTTAATTTTAGCAGTTTTTTTTTCTTTAATTTATAATAGCCTTTAAAAATAACAGTTCCTGTTTTCTGGTAATTTAAGTATATAATTTTAAAAACTTCAGTATTGTAAAGGTAAAACTTTTCAAATAAACACAAAATAACTTTACAGCAAAAATTTCCTTTAATCCACCATACAAGTTACATAATGTATATTAAATTAAACAAAATATAAATTATCATGATGAAAATTTTATTAAGTTTACCAATTTCATTTATTTTAATTATACTGTTGTATTATAAAAAGATAAATTAATTAATACAATAATTATTTACAATTTAATTATTTAATTATTTGTTCTTTTATAAACTTTACATAATTTTTAAACTTAATTTTTTGCCCCGCAATTTTATTTTTCTAATTTGCATTTTTATTAATTTTCTTAGATATCTATAATAAAGCTTCATAATTTGACTTTTATATATAGTGAAATTTTCAATGGATAAAGAAGTATAAATAAAAATCTATTTTTACTGTTACGTTTTATCAATAAAACATATTTTTTATATTAATAATAAACATTAGAAAGCATCTGAAAACAATATCGTGAAAAAAAAATTGCTAAAAAATTAGAGGATTTCATTTTGATTTTGTATGTGAAGTGCATGTAGCAATTTAAAATATGCCCAAATAATGGGTAACTGGTCTTTTACACTGAGAAAAAAAATATACCGCTTTCCTCTAGAATAAATTAGTGGCCATTTTATAAATCCCTTAATCAGAAATATAGATTTCCGAGCTATGCGCGTAAGGCACGCCAATAAACTGAATAGACGAAATTATCGAGAATTTCTAGTGTACACATTTCTAGATGGTGAAACAATATTCTGAATACTTTAAATATTCTGAATCATTTGTATTGCGAGAAATTCTCGCTTGATTTTCTTGAATTTGGTAATAAACCAAGATTATATTTGCTGAAAGACGCCTCTTGTAGTCTCATTTATTTGCAGAGATTTTTAAATAACTTTGCCCTCGAGAATATAGGCAAACGCTCTAGAATTCTAATAGGGTCTTCTAGAACTCGCTTTCCAAGGGGACTAGAATTTATAAGGATGACATGGAACTATTTTTTCTAGGGCCAAAACTTAGATTCTAGATGTCAGTTACAGAATTTTTTCTCAGTGTAGGTGTATCGGGAAGAACTCGATTGTAATATAAAAATTGGCTTTAAGAGAAAATATTTAATTAGAATACCATATATTTTCTATGATTTTTTAACTAGTTATAGGTTTTAAGTAATAAATATGAAACTTTTTAAAATATATTTAAAAATGAAAAGTTTCGATTTTTAAATTATTAATACAAAACATTGGAAAAAAGTATTTTCTGTTTTAGAGTGTAACATTTGAAATTTCTAGAGCAGGATCATTTAGATTTATAAGACACCTTTCTAACCATGTTGTAAAATAATCAATGTATCTGGAAAAGTCTTTCAAGCTGACACTTTAAAAACTTTTTCTTATTGCTATTTTAGTACCCGCCAAAACCATTTTAAATTGTTAACCACACTAATTTCATTAAGAATATTTAACGGAAGCTTGAGTATGTTCCCAATACATAATCTTATTTAAGTATGTAATGTTAAATTTACACTATAATTATTTACTGTGAAATTTAGGACATTCATTTAAAAATAAAAAATAAAAACCTCGATAACTGTCCTTGAACTTCTCTGCATAAACCAAAGATTTCCGAGAACTGAGATATTTTCCTTTTCTATTTCCTACATGATATTCACAGATTTCTTATCCAAAGCTATTTACTTTTGTGTTGCAAAAAAAGTTAATAAATAGCTTTCTTACCAATGTTGTGCCATGTCATCCGTAATAACAGTCTTTGTTGCTGAAGTGCATTGCAAAAACGTTGTTTCCTTTTTTACTTTCGTCTAAAGAAAGTTAAACTTTTTACAGGAAGAGGAAAATCCCCATCATCTTACATATTTTATCATTATAATAACTTCATAGAGTTACTTACAAATAAACAGGTTATTTAACAATGACCTAGAGAGTCTAAATATATCTAATGTAAGAAAAGGAATGTTTCAAAGCTCACTATTAGGTCAAAATGGCATTTTTATCTTTAGGCGCGGTTTTTTTTAAGCGAAAGGAAAAACCAGGGTATTTAAAAAAAAACAGGAAAATATCATTTCGGTTTGATAATATTATTTATCACGTTTTCTTTCCGCTTGATAACGAAAAGGTTTCATTTTAGACAAAATATTTTTTTTAATCTCCTGTTTTCTGTATCTTTTTCAAACGTGCCGTAGGTTTGAAATTCATTAAACAGTAAATTAAAGAAAAAAAAAAGTAGATTGTGTGATAAATTGTATATATGTACACAATTACGCCTACTTATATATAATAAATTCACAATTTACATGTATTTACATATTTATTGTAGTCTGTAATTTTTTGGGGATTATTTTGTCGTAATACGCAAAGCACGTTTTTTTTTTTTTTTTTTTTTTTCTCTTGGGGGGGGGGGGGGCATGAAATTTTTTATACTGTAGTTAATTTTTTACAGATGTTTTCCCTCCCTGTGTTTATTGAATTACTCAAATCTTAATCAATAAATAAAAATTTTAGTCAAATGTGCAATTTCTAGATAACTTTTATTTAAACTGACGGATTATACATACGAAAAATTTATTGGAGATTTTTAAATGCATTTCTGGGAATAGGTTAATTAAAAATAATATTTATTTACCATAAGAACAATTTTGAAATATTATACTCTTTTCACGATTTTATAGAAGTGCCGTAACTATTTATCATTTGATTAAAGCTGGATCCTGAAAGGCAATCTGTTACATCATAATATCATTATACCTTAGCTGATTGTATGGCTGATAATACTATTCAATGCATGTTTGAATGAAAAAATATCAGAAGAAAGTTATTAGCATATATTCAATAGAGTAAAAGAAGATTTCCGATTTGGTTCGCTTAAATTGAATTAATGGATCGATTCTTCATATGGGTCATTTACCACTTTCATTTCCTCTTTGTAAGACTCCTTTATCTCTTATTACTTTCTGCTATGACTGAATTCGATAAAAGCACAGATTATCATAACAAACCTGTATAAAATACTTCTAAAATTATTAACAAATGCATTTTGAACATTGCTTCCGAGTATGAATTTCCTAATGCGTTCTTTCACCTTTCTCACATTCTTTGAGTATGACATTTTATTATTATTATCATTATTACAAAAGCTATAAACGAAGTGCATTATTATTACTACCTGTACAGAAGTATAACAGTGAAATGTCGATCTATAAAAATGCATTTCTAAATTCGTTTGAAAATTTCGAAGACTAGAGTCATGACAAAGCATTTTAAGAATTTATTGCCTATCTTTTAATACAGAAGAGGCTCTGACACAATTTTAATACTAAAAATAGCGTCACAATGCAATGAGTTCATTTAGATAAAAATATACAGATTAGACAAAGACATTATGAAAATAACTGTGGTGCTTTTCAGCAAATGTGTTTTGGTATTAGTTTACAAAATTCATGAAAATACTGTTTTTGTTAGAGATGAGATAATCCTATTACATTTGAGTAATAAGTTACTTTGTTCCATACTATCTTTAGTAATATATTCCAATATTTTATTATTTTTGTAATATATTTCTGCTTAATTGAAATGCGACTTTGAGACATGCAATACGTACTCGTGTCGTACTAGTGCATAGGATTTATGTTTCTGAAAAATAACACTTTCGAATAGTAATCTCTACTTAATGTAATCGTATTTTCTTATTATATTATTTAAAAAACAAAAATGCTATCATAAAATAATGATAGTAAAAGATTAAATATAGTACATGAAATGTTCGCCCTGAAAGAGTACGCACATGCAAAAACAGAATATTGTGTTACACAGGTCCGTTTCCTGTAACAAATATCTAATATATAAACCATATTATTCAAAAAATATTATTTAATTATTTTTAAAAAAATATTAAAAATGAGTATAACAATCCCAAACTGCCAAATAATTTATTATACATATATAAAAATAATAATATGCTGTAATACTTATTTCATGTTATAATTGAATTTTAGAAATATGGTTCAATGAAATATATTAATTTATCATATTTTTAAATGCAATGTTTAGTAAAAAAAAAAAAAAAAAAAAAAAAACTTAACTAGCGCATTTAAAACGTAATTTAATGTTAAAAACATATGTATACAGTTTATAAAGAATTAAATATTTAGCAATTTTGTATCTGAAAAATAAAATATATTTATTTGATTAAAAAGTAACTGCTATTAAAAAAAAAATCTGGAGTGACTCCAATCGACTTTCAGAACATTGAGTAACTAACAGTTTTGTAGATAAAATAAAGAAAGAGGTGTTGCTAAACAAACAAAAAAGAGAAAACCATAACAGAGTGTTTGAGTATTTTTCTCCATATATCGCACGATGTTTTATTTAACGCTACTGAACTTTGAGCCCTTAGATCATAAGGATAAAGAATTTTTCGTTGTGTCCCTGTAAAAATCTATAAATGCTAGATTCACCAAAATGCTTATAGTTAGTGCAACAGTGATTTATAATATTCATACAAATTTTCAGCTCAATTGAATAAGGCGTTTAGATGCTATCGCTGGTCTCATAGACCATAAAGATAAAGAATTTTTCTTTGTGTCCCTGTAAAAAACTGTAAGTGCTAGATTCACCAAAATCTATACAGTTGGTTCAAATGTGACCTATAACATGTGTACAAATTCTTTGCTGATATTAATAAGGCGTTTAGACGCTATCACACTTTTAAAAATTTGGCAAAGAATTTTTCTTTGTGTCCCTGTAAAAAAACTATAAGTGCTAGATTCTCCAAAATCTATACAGATTGAGTATCTGTGACCTATAATATGTGTATAAAGTTTTTGCTCAATTGAATAAGGCGTTTAGATGCTATCGCACTTCTAAGATTTTGGTCCCTTGGCCATAATGATAAAGAATTTTTCTTTGTGTCCCTGTAAAAAAACTATAAGTGCTACATTCACCAAAATCTATAGGGTTCGTACTATGGTGACTTACAATATACGTACCAACTTTCAGCTTAATCGAACAAAGCGTTAAGACGCTAGCGTGTTCACTCACAGACATACACACATACATACACACATACATACACACATACATACACACACACATACATACATCATCGTAAAAATAGTGAAAACGGACTCGTTGGACCTCGAAACGTATAGAAACATCAAAATCTCGAATTCGGATTTTTGACATGATTACAATACTTTCCTCACTATAGTGTTCGGAAAGTAATAACAATTTTTCAATATTTTTTGTATTAAGGCGTGAATGGCTCTCTGTGATTAAATTCTCGGCTTTAGAAAAGAGTCTCTCACGAGGTACTGATGTATTGTCTTTCCTCAGAAAAACATTCCAGATTGACAACCGGACTGTTCTTCTAAATTATACTTAATACACAGTAGGATGGCGTCTTTCAAGATGCTTTTTTAAATTCGATACAGTTGTTCTAAAATTTAAGTTTTTTTCGCAAAGATCACATGATGCGATTTTCCCTATCGGGTCATATACGATCATAAATAACTAGATTTAATCATTTTACTCATCATAAAAAAGTTTTCGTAAAAAAAAAAAAAAAAATATATCCAACAAAGAAATTAACTGATTAAAATAAATAATGATGAAAAGCGAAATACAAATACCCATCCTCTTATCAAATTTATCGCAACATAAAAACACATGATAAAGTAAAATATTCCCGCGCACATTCTTGTACGTTACACGCTATTACGTAATTTTAAACCCAGCTACTATCATCAATTTCAAATAATCTCTGTATGAGATGTGATATCCTATTCAAATAAACATCAAATAAACATAAGTATCCTATCAGGCAGATTTAATGTGACAATCAATCATTCTAATCCATAAACACCCCTTTCATCCCTTCTCCTCTTACAAGTATTCCTCTCAAACAAGCAAATCTCTATAAACTATTACCCAAACGATTTTACTGTCCTATGAAAAATAATCAACACCACATAATTATTTCTAAGGTATTATTTATTAAGGGTGTTTAATATTAGCAGGATGTTATTTATCTTTCACGTTAAAATTTACTTGCCTATTAAAATTATTTAAACTAATATAGTTCACAAGAAGTATTCAATTGTGTTTAGACTAATAGATTCAAGAAAATATTAGAGAGCTCAGTTATATGGTAATCGAAAGTATTATTTAAGCATGTTATTTGACTAATATAATGACCGAGGTATTATTTTTTCAACTTGTTGAATGAACATGGAAAGAGATTACTGACTGATAATATCACTGACAAGATTGTTTCTCCAGATTCATCGAATAAAATATCTTTCACCCTGGTTAATTAATCTTATTTTCTGGCATATCGCCAGAAACTCTTCTCCTGTTTCTCGTACAGAGATAAAGTTGATATTATTATTTTTTAATAGGATATTTTTAATAATATATTATTGTGCTAATAGATTACAATGCAATAATAATATTATTTATTCCATTACGGGAAATAACGCCCATCTTTAGTTTTTATGCTTAAAATAACATTATTGCCAGCACTGTTAGCAATTTTGGTTATGAAACAGCAGAAAAGTTAATAAAATTCATTTTTAACTTCAAATAAAACAAGAACAAATTGACTAGTTTTACTGAATTCTTAGCAATGAAACATTAAGCTGTAAGCCGTGAAAACCTAAATCATTCCTATTTTTATTTTGCATCATTATAATTACTATTTAACATGAATGACAATGTCATCATTTTATTCAGACCATAGTAAAACTTAATAAATTATTAAATTGAAGTATAATTATGATTTTTACTTATTTGAATGTGGAATGCTTTTATCATTAAAATAAATTCCTTTTTTCTATGATCCGAGCTAACGAATTTTTTTTCTGTATCGTAGAATTATTTCCATTAAAAAAATATATATATTCTGTGGTATTTATTTTAACTTTTCCTGTTGAAAAAAGTGTTTGTAGGTTATTAAACCATATACAAATAACATTGTATATGATAGAAATATTTAAAAATCGCAAGTGTAAGGAATCTCTTTGTTGATTTACTAATAATTTATTAACGTTTTAACAATATTAAAGTTTCTATTAGATACAAAATTATAATTTTCTTTATAAAGTAATGATTGTTTAATACTTACGCATCTTCCTATCTACCATTTCTTATCAACAAAAACTTTAAGAGATGTTATCACCTGATGATGCGTGTGATACAGGATATAAATGTTCTTTCTATGTGCTGTTTCTATTTAATCAGAGAAAGCTCACACTCTGTATTATTAATTATACAGACTGTATCATTTATATAATATAATTTTTATATTATATAAATAAATGCTTTTGCATCAACCCTGCAATTTGAAAAAATGACTAATCATCTGAATTCAATTGTTATTAAAAAAATGAAGTATATATTTTTTTAATGTGGTTTGTTGCAATGATGAAAATTATTTGAATTTTGAAAATTACTTTTATGAAAATCATTTAATGAGCATTTGTATTCTTTCTTAGCCATACTGTTGTCAGCAATGTTCTTAATTTGTGCCAACTAAAAAAAATTTAATGCTGAAACTTGGAAAATACATGAAAAACTTGATTGAAATATCGCATTAAAAGATATGGTAAAAAGCACATTTTATTTTCGACAAGAAAATACATAAAGACGGATCATCAGAATTTATAGTTTCAAACATGCGAAGTAAAATTGTCAGGATTTAGTGATTCAAATAATAAGTAAATGACTTATTTATTTTAACGTTTAACTGTTATCTTTTATATACCTATAACTCAAATAACGGGGTAGAGATTTCTAATAAAACTACGTAAAATATTTAGAAAACAATTTATTGAATCCTAGCAAACAAAAAAGCAGCATTTTTATGATAATTGTATCAAGTTTAATATTTTTAAATATTTTTAAAGCATTTGTAAGATCTCAACTTAATGTTCTGAAGAATAGACGGAACAAAGTACCAGTTTATCTTTACAAAGCATTTTTGCAATTCCAAAAGGCGTACTAAAATTATGTTTTGTTATATTTTGAAAATATACTTTTCCTGAAATATTTTATGTAAAGGTATTAAGGATGCATAAATTTATGCTGTTGCTTATCTTATAAAATGTAATTAATAAAAAGTGTCTCTTTCTTTTTAAAAGTAATGATGAACTATGGGAAGTTGTGTGACATTCAAGAACTGTCAATGATAAAAATATGGATTGTTACATACTAACAATTAACATTCTTAATGTTTCGAAATGAGATTTTCGAAATTGAGACCGATTTGAGGTTTTCGATATCGAAAATTAAATACTTTTGAACAACCTTTGCTTTGAATTTAATGTGTCGTGTTAATCGATAACCATTCGGTTCTAGTTTGTAGTTATAAAAGAAATAATCTACACTGTAAAAAAAATTCTGTAAATTTACTAAAATATTTATCTAAAGTCTCTGTAAATTTACAATAATTCTTAGTTAAAAATAAGTAATTGTGATATTCAAACTTTATTCTGTATTTTTAACTTTTTCATTACTTAATTTCTTAATAAAAATTTAAAATGAATGTTTCTACTTTAGAAAAAGCGTTCTAACTCGCAAATATAATATCGCTAATAATTAATTAAATTAATATTAATTATTAAAATGCATAAATAAAATAGATTTTTTAGCATCTTTGTTTATTTTTTTCTGTAATATTACTTGTCTTAAGATAAATGATACAAATAGTTTTTTGTTGAAATTTTTAACAGTGTAGATATACATAGAACTTGATCCCTTATTGATTAAACTTTGAACTTGGCATCAAGCGCAATTAATTCTAATATTGGCCTATAATAAAAGCCTTTGAATTGCATAACTATAGCGTGTATTTTAAGGCAGATAGCTAAAAAAGATTATAATATAAAGCCATGTTAATTCTCAAGAGTGTTCAACTGCACATTGTAGTATGTTAGTTTAAAATATAGCATTCATTTATGTTCGTCTTCAAAAAAGGTATATTTAACAGCTTAACATTATTTATCAAATCAACCATAACGGTTACATTATTCATGATTATGTTATGCAGCATAATATTTTGAATTTTAAGCAAATTAAAGCCGAAAAATTAATAGCTGGAAATTACTTAATCCAAGTAAAGCATGTAAATTTCCATAACAGTCGGTGTTTTATAATAATTAACTCTCAATCAAACTTCATCCAAGCATCACTAAAAAAATATTAACTACCAAAATTAAAATCCCAATAAAAGTAATGGTGTTCATAACCTCATAACCATTTTTATAACCTTTAAATTAGTGGAACTATCAACAGATTTTTTTAATTATCTCACATTTAATATGTGATTAGTTTCTTCTTCATAAACAAGCATATTTTCCGAAATGTTTTTTCGCTCGACATAATCTAGGTCAGTGGGTGAATTTTGCAAAGCTCGGAAAGAAAATGAATGTCACTAAATGTCTTACACAGTTTTGTTCCGGCTTGGGTCATCCTTGTTAATCGCCACAATCCATTGTTTTTAAGCATATTCTTGGCCCACTCAAAAGAGAATTTGGTCATAGTGTCTTCTCGCTCTTCATTTCAGTACCATCCATCTATAATTTGGACTCTTGGGAATCAACTGAAATCGAAGGAGGGCATCATATGAATTTGGAGTGTGTGCTTGTTGAATGGACAAAGGGAACATCATACTTCTTAAAAAAAGCCACGCTTTACTTAAAATTCATTCTTCTTTCCAACCGGAAGTTTTTTTCCGTCTGAATATACCACGCGGATACCGAATACGCTTGACTTTTTTTTTTTTTTTTGTATGTGTGTGTGTGCGAGAGCATAAAAAGTATGATTAGCATCTGTATCACTCCCTTGCAATAGCTGTTTCTTATAATTTTCAAAAAAATATAGTAACAACGTATAAATTACGCCAACATCAATTGACAAAGTAAATAAGTGCTGGAATTCGTTAAAAAAAAAAAAAAAAAAAAAAAAAAAAAGGAGTACAAACAAACAAATCCAGATCTTTATTAAGAGGACAGTGAACACTGTTTCTCTAAATGAGTCTTAAAATTATAAAATTGTTTATATTAAAATATAATAACTATGAGGCACCGTAATTTTCGACGTATAATCCACTGTTCAAATAAGTCAGTTTTGCACCAGAAATTTTAATTGACAAATAAAATTATGTTTGTAAGAGTTGTTTATCAGAAAAAATACAGAAATTTCTGTTAAATAATATTTCTGGTGGAGGAATGACGTATCTTACCTGCGGATTATACGCTAGAAATTACGGTATATCAAAACTGCTTCATAACTGTTTAAATTAAAAATAAATCTTATTTTGCTTTATTTTATTTTATTTTTCAAAATAGTTTATTTTTGCTAATTTTGTCCCCCCCCCCCCCAGTTTCTCCTTATTATTGCTCAAACATACATTCTGAACGTATTTGTATATGGATTTATGAATCCATTGTCAAGTTAATTTATAATAAGTATTTTTATATTTGAATACGGAAATTCATGTAAATTTCAGGTTTTCCAAAACTTAAAATTGGGTATTTAGTCGAAATTCGAAACTAAAATGAATACACACTTTTATTTGAATGTCTATAAGAATTCTTCACTGTAATTTTTAGAGGATTTAGTTTAAAATTATATTGCAAGAAATATTATAAGGCAGGCTATTCTGAAAAATACTCGTTTTGAGAAATATAGATAATATAGATAATAAGAAGACGTTTCACAATCACATTCTACAGCCAGATCGCATATCAAGCATTACTTGTTATATGGTGATTCCCAATATTTTCATTTTTATTTAATTTTTTACTGGTCCCTTATTTACTTTCGAGACAAATCTTTCACTGAAATATATGGAGTATAATATATTCTTCTCACTCTTGAAGTTTCAAGATGATTCGTCTAGCACTTTTTTGAGGTCTGTGAAAAAACGTCTGAAATCGAAAGTGAATTTATAGAAAGGTAATGTATGACCATTTCATTGGTTGATATTTAGTTAAAATCCACTGCTCTTTTAATTAAAAAAGGAAAGCCAATATTATATTGAACTCTTAGGTTTAAAATATATTTATCTTGTGATCATATTAAATTTAGTATATTTAATTTCTTTTCCTATGTACTTCTTAATTTGAAATTGTATTTATAGATTAGAGATTGATTCAAATATATTACAAAAGGACAATTAATTAGTTTATCTATTAGTTTATCTATTATTTATTTTATTAGTTTATAATAAAATCCTCACACAGTTGTTAATTATGTTGGTGTCCATGACGCTTTTGAGTATAAGAATGACATTATTAAATATTTTGATTAGAAACGTTTTCAATTCGAAAATTGTACAAATCATTTCAATGATAAAACACATGAATCCTTATTATTTGAAAAATGTGGTATTTAAATTACCTCAAGGACTTTTTAAAAAGAAAATTAAATTTTAAACCTCCAAAAGGTAGCGCATTTTATGGAAAATCAGTAAATTTTACAAAAAAAAAAAAAAAAAAAAAAAAAAAAAAAAAACATTAACATAGAATGTCTAAAAGAATTAATCATTTATTGGTTAGTTTTACACTTTATGTAGATTATTTCCATTGTTAAATTTGTTATTTCTCCATCATAAACGCTACCTGGTAAATATTTTTTTAACTTACTTTTTTTTTTTTACTTTAACCTCACCCTACAGTCCATGTATTCACGTGGTGGAATTTTTTTTCAATTCTAGGATGCTATGTATATGTATAGAGAATGTTAAATAATAACTACTAAGTATTTTAGGAATATCTATTCCTACATATAGTATACGATGCCTATCTAGTTTCTGAACCTGAGGTTAAGATTTCAGTCTCGAAAAAGGGATCGATGACAACAATAAAAATGAATTACATGCTCCATACTTTTCGTAATACTACATGTAGATTTTAATTTAATGTACTATATTACATTAAAGTAACAAGGCATTTAATAACAAAACAAGACTGTAATTAGAAAATTGGTATGGTGTTATAGCTCTTTATCGTGCATCATATCAAAGAAAAATAATTGTCAAAATAAATCCCGAAAGTTGTGCCGAATTTCCTAATTTGTGATACTTTTAAAAATTTCTTACACCGTAAAACATTTTGGTAACTTTTCTCTTATATATCGAAAATGTTCCGAAAGATATTAAGTTTGGGACAGTTTAGTAAGTTTAGGAAAAATATTAGGTTTGATAATAATAAGTTTTTATTTCAGAAACATTCCTTATTTCAGGAATTTAGTAATATTTTTAATAATATATTTGGAACTTTTTCCTGCGATTTAAAAAAAAATATTTACTTGTAAATACTTGTAAATACTGGGCAACTAATTGCCCCAAATTTACTAGGTATGTCCCAGAACTTTTTTATTTTATTTTTTTATTTATTTTATTTATTTATTTATTTATTTATTTTTGTGTAATAAAATTAACAAAAAGGTGTAATATAATATTTACTTTTTATACGTTGGAATTATTTATTAATAATATAAATATGTCAGATGCCTCAGCTATATTCTCTTTAAACATCATCCTTATACTATTCACACTTGTGTTCATTCAAATTTGTTTTGAAATAAAAAAGGAGCCTGAGATAACATAAAATATTTGCAATTAGAATATGATGTCAAATACAATAACAAGTCCAAATAGTAATAATATACGGTACTTTTATAATTTAAAATTTAATGCTATCTTAAAACTATTTATTGTTTCGCTATGTGATATAGCCTAAACACAGGTAAATATAACGTTTAAAAAAACATGGAATAGTTTTGATAATTGGAATAATGTGATCATAATTAAAACCGTTTCAACAATGCAATCGAATACGTTAGTAATTTTTAATGTTCACATAGGATTTTTCTACGCATCGATAAGTAATTCTTTCTGTCTTTTTTCTTTTTTTCTTTTTTTTTTTTTTTTTTTTTTTTTTTGAACGACATATTTGAGTTCAGCAGATTAAATTACTTTTAGCAAATTTACATAAAAAAAATCAAGAAATCTTTACCTAATTTGGTGCTGATGTATTTTGATATGAAAATGAAATTTGATATTTCAACATATAATCTACAGAGAAGTCAGTATTTGGGTGTCATACATTATTCAACTATTTCAACATACATAATTAAAAACAAGTTTTATAAAGGCCAATATTTAAAATTAGAATACATTTTTTTTTTTTTTTTTTTTTTTTTTAATCTGCCAACAATATTACTACGAAAAACTAAAGTGAAAATTGTTAGCTTTTTTTTTTGCTTATATTTCGGCAGAAAGTTATTTAATCAAATTTATATCAAATTTCAGATCATATACTAAGGACTTGCACATGAAAGCTGTACATTTTCAGAAACGTTGAAAAATGAAGAAAATCCTGCATTTTAATTGCTCCTGATTTTAAATAAATTTATAAACAAATCATGCAATATTTTATGAAAATAAATGTAAATTTTTTTCTAATATGATAATTAACTTTTTATTATAAATATCTACAAATATAGATTGATTGCAAAAAGTTAAGACATGAATATTTTATTTCGAGAATCAAATTAATAAATTAAAATTAAGTCAAGCATTTTTAAAGATGATCTACTTTATTCGAGATAAAAATATAAAAGCTATGTTTTATTAGAATAATATTAAACATTTTCATTTATTAATTTCGATTATTTTATAAAGATTTTTTTTTATTATCACGACAAATGTTATTTATCAGATGCATAATATAAATTAATAACATATATTTTAGATAATATATTTACTAACAATTTATTATTCTTTTATTTATTCGCACCTACAAAGTCTATATAACTAAATTGTATTTGTTATTGCTTTTTCTTTTTTTATACATTATTTACCAGTAATTATTTGGACACTTTCAAATTTAAACGTTTTGTCAAATATTTAGTAAAATTCTTGAGGAATTATCTTGAAACTTTGGGAGTATAAAGAACATTTTATACCTCATATATTTCAGTAAAAGTTTTGTCCTGAGGAGGAAAGGGGGACAAGTAAAAAATTAAGCAAAAATCAAAATGTTTTTGATCACCCTGTAAAAAGGAATGCTTGAAATGCGTTTTGGCTGTAGAATGTGATTTATGAGAGTTCTTCTTATTATCTGTATAAATATTTATGAGGCTACCACATATATTCATGGAGATATAACAATTTCTTTAAAAAATCGCAAAAAAAAAAACCTGCCACTTTTTTAATTATAACGCGTAAGGTAATGAATCCAGTGCAAAGTCATTTTTAGGAAATTTGGCATACTACATTAGATACAGCATACAGCAATAGAATGCAAAAATGTTAACTATACTACGAAATATGAACATTTTTACTAAATATTTATTGACTACGCTTGTGTAATATTTTTAAAAATTGCATTTATATAATTTAATAGCCAAAAGTATTGAGCTACTTATATGAAAACCTTAAACAAATATCGTGTAAATTCAAAAAGTTATGAGAGTTAGAATGAACAGAATTTTAGTTCCTCTCAAAATGAAAGGTAAACTATAATCGTTTTACTCACATTTTTATTTTAATTCAATTAGTGCCAAATGGTAATCTGATTTTAAATAACTATTGATAAAAATCCCCTGTCATTTTCTTTTTTTCTGAGAACTGAAATTCTGTTGATTCTATCTCTTATAACTTTTTGAATTTACGCGATATTTGTTTGGGATTTTCATATAAGTAGCTCAGTACTTTTGGCTATTAAATTATGCAAATGAAATTTTTTTAAAGCATGCACATGCGTAGTTAAAAATTACTTAGTGCAAATGCTCATAGTTTGTAAGATATTTAACATTTTTGCATCCTGATTGCTGTATACTGTGTCTAATGTGGTACACCAAGATTCTTCAAAATGGCTTTCCACTGGGTCTAATACCCAGTGTGTTATACATGTTATAAATAAATTATTAATACATGTTAAAATTATTTATATATGTTATAATTTAAAAAGTGGCAGTTTTTTTGCAATTTTTTAAAGAAACCGTTATACCTCCATGAATATATGTGGTAGCCTCATAAAAATTCTCACAGATAATTAAAAAAATCTCCATTATAACATGCTACAGCCAAAATGCATTTCAAGCATTAATTTTTACAGGGTGATTCAAAATAATTTGATTTTTGTTTAATTTTTTACTGGCTCCCTTTTCCTCTTTAGGACAAATTGCTGAAATATATGAGATAAAGCATTTTCTTTGTCTCATAGTTTGAAGATAATTTTTCAAGAACTTTTCTAGATATGTTACAGAACGTCTATATTCGAAAGTGTCCAAATACTTATTGGTAGATAGTGTATTAAATTTCCCTTAAATGCAAAAGTAAATTAAAAAATATATATACAAAATCTCTATCACTACAGTTTTAAACGAAAAATATTAGATGTTTATTCAATTCCACATTAAATAAATTCAAACATTTTTGCTGGTATATTTTTTAATTACGAAACATTTTCTTGGTCGAAATGCTTCAACTAGAATTTTTAGACTGCGATATGCTATCTGAAAAGCATTTTTAAATTATTAAAGAAAGTAAAGTTAGAGAAAGTGATGCTTACACTCTTAAAAATATAGTTCTCAAAAATGAGTAAATGGACATAGTCACTTTGAAATGAATAATTTTGTTTCAAAAAGGAAAACATGCTTGTTTCATTTATGAAATATGGCATGTTTTCATATAAATATCTATTCAGTTCATAATTTATTATAAATATGCTGAACTAAAACAAGTTCTTTAAGAGAGTTTTTTAAAATTTAAACCGAAAGAGACCAAACACAAAATTTATTGCCTCAAATCTTTACGATTATATTGATCGGCGGTTTCATACTGGTTTACAGAAGAATACATTAATGAGTGTCTATATTTGAGACATTGGGATTCATGATGGTCAATGCCAATTTTTGAGCATGATAATATACTCAGTAATAAGTGCATGGAATTTTTTAATTTGAGTATATTTGCTTCGGAGATATTTTGATTATGTAACATACTCAAATTTTAAAAATTTTAATTCATTTTTTAATCTTTTTGTTCCCTAATTTTTTTTTTCACTGTAAAACTATTATTTTAAGTTTTAAAAATAAATTTTGAAAGTATGAATAGTTTGTACAAGTCTTAATTGTTTGCAGAATTAAAAAAAAAAAAAAAAAAATCAGAAAATTAGGGAAAGGAACATGCTATATTAAGATATTAAGATAATTATCTCATTATTAAAATGATTATCTCATAAGAATATTAAGGTAAAATATAATTTTAAGATAATTATATTAAGATATGAAATATTTATAAAAAACTAAGATAATTATCTCATTTTTATTTTCTTAAATAAAAACTATATTTAATTCCTTTGTAAAGTAATTTCTATAAATTTAGTAATTTGTATACTTATTTTTAAAAGTTAAAACACATATAAAAATGTTAATAGATTGGCGTGGAAGTACGTAATGTATAAAATATTCTATTTGGAGAAGAATGTATTACTATTTTAAGAGTTAAGTTAAATTGTTTTGTAAAAGTTAAAATAAACAGCAATATTTTGTCTAGTCCATAAGTATATTATTTCAGGATAGTGATAAAAATGTCTTAATTATTTTAATAATCTCTCACAAAACTACAGTGTTTAAAAAATTACAGGCAGAAATCGTTAGACACTACGGTAATAAAAATATATTTCTGGTTAAAACTTTTTTGAAATAAAATATAAGACTTTTTAAATATATATAGCAGAATTCTAGTATTTTTCTCTGCATGAAAACATTTCTTTCACTTCAGGATATATATATATATATATATATATATATATATAATAAAGATGATCTATTAAGCATAGTAGAAGCCAAGCAACAGATACAAGATCACTGAAACACCAATGACCAACAAGACAAAAAAAAATCACCAGTGGACGAAATACACCAATGCAAAGAAACCAGATTCACCAATTAACAGCCTGCAAAACAAACGAATCAATAAAGTAAAACAACAAATCTTAACTTAAAACCATAAACTTATCAAAATTAATGAAAAAACAACCCAAGAAACACAAGATAGGAAGAAGGAGGCAGGCGGCAAGACTTGTGACTTGCCTGTGGGGTTACACTAGTTTTATGCCGGCAACACTCCCCCAGCCTGCCACAACCGGAACAGGAACCATATGGATTTAAAAATGCAAATTTCAAAGCAGATGAACAACAATGAAACCACGAAGCCACAATGAAATTCACCGATTGATCACATTGTGTTTAACAGTATAATTAGAACATTAAATATAGTTGACAACTCAAAAAGGAAAAAACTGAAATTTTAATGGAAAATGAAAGCATGCATAGTAATACAAAGCAAATGCAACAAGCCTTCTACTTTTTTTTTTTTTTTTTTTTTTTTTTAAATTTAATTTCACAAACCCACCCAACCATCCAGCCTTACAACACCACCCCACCTCCGTAATCAAACATCTGCCCACTCAACCGCCACCTTTTTTATTGTCTTTTATTATTTTATAATTTTTTTGTTGATATACACAAGAGTGTACACAGTTTTTTTTTTTTTTTTTTTTTTTTTTTTTGTACTGACAGAGACATGGTTAAGGATATAAAATAGAAAATACAAAGTTTTTAGGAAAACCCATTTTAGCAGTGGCTGTGATCAGTTTATTAATATTCTTGTTTTTAAACTTTGCAGAGCATAAATTATTAATTCGAAATAAATGGTTAATGATGATGTTTCTAAATACCGAAAGATGCAGACATGAATTAAAATGTGTAAATAAGTTTACATTAAAACAAAAATCTTGCCGTTTGTCATAGATATCTGTGTAAAGTTTATTACCATCGATGATTATTTTGAGATCTAAAAAGTTAATAGATTGATTAGTCAGAGTATTTTGAGTTAGCTTTAAATTAGGTGGATAATTGAAGGAAAAACCATTTTGTGAGTTCTTGTTGAGATAAAATACAATAATATCATCGATGTAACGATAAAATCGAACATCATCATTGCAAATTTGCTTTTCATAATAATAAAGATAGAGATCTGCCAAAATACTGGAGCTACAACCTCCTTGTGGAATGCCTAATTGTTGCAAATAGATATCGTTGTTGTGGAAGATATAATTATTATGGATAACAAAGTTAAGAAGTGTTTTGAATTTTTCTTCTTTAAAATTGTAAGGAAGATTAATTTGAGCTTTATATTCTTGAAAAAGACTGTAAATGATATTACTAAGATCTGATAACTCAATATTATTGAAAAGATCTTGAAAGTCAAAAGTCATAATATTGTCTATTGAATCGAGCGATTTGATGTATTGAATTAATTGAAAGCTATTTTTAAGACAGTGTAAATTATCAACTTTGCAAGTACATATGTAAATTTGCTTTAGAATATCCAGTAGAGCTTTATTAGCATTGTTGTTATAAGTGTTACACCCAACAGTGACAGTGCGAAATTTAATTGGAGATTTGTGAAACTTAGGGATGAGAACTATATAAGGATAATTAAAGTTATTGAAGGGAAGTTGAAGTAGTTTATAGTAATTATGTATTTTTCGGTTATTAATAATAAGGTTATTATTAGTTAAACTGAAGATGTTACTATTATTGATTGAAGAGTTTAAAATAGAGAGATAGTAGGATTTACAAATAATGGCATAATTATTAGGTGATTTGTCAACATAAGTGATCACAAAGTCATCCTGTATTGTTTTGATTGAGTTAAGAAGTACAGATTTTTTAAATAACACCAGATTTGAAGAATTGATAAATAATGCATTTTTGATTTTTTGTAACACTAAAACTTTCCATTGAGTGAAGTAGGCAATAGGTTTATTATGAGTAATAGATATTTTATAAATAAATAAATCTAGGTCATAAGAAAACTGTTGTAAGATTTGTGGAATGCTAGTTTTAACTGGAAGTCTAAATTTGGTGCCAAATTTCATGAATTTTTTTAATTGATAATTGTCAATAATATTGAGATTACCTGTGATAATGTGTCCATGGTCTCTGTCAATAAATTTTGAGAAAGAAGGATCATTGCATTTACAGGTTACAGTGTTAGTAAAAGAGGTAGACTTAGATACAGAATTATAATTGAATATCTTTCTTTTAAGAGGAAGAGGATATTTGAAGGTACGAGATAGATTTAAATCTTTAATCGGAAACATACATTCTCTGTCATTAATGATAGACGTAATGTTAATACTGTTCAATATTTGATTTGTAAAATTCACAATTAATTGAGTATTTGTTTTAAATTTGTTGGGCTTTTTATTAATTTTTAAATTAAATTGTTTGATTTTGTACATTATAATATCATAAAAAATGTCTGAAAAATGTTTATTATAGGATTGGCTTTGAAAGACATTCAGAAAGTTTACTAAGTATTTCTTTTTAATTGCAAAAATAAATTTTCGAATAATGAACCAGTTATAGTTAGATAAGTAATTAGTCTGTAGATCTGAAATGAGTTTAATAATGGCACTTTTAGAAAAGATTAAATCTGTTTTTTTACTACCTCGTTTAGTTCTAGAAGTTTTATTGTTAATTTTGTGATTGAGTTGTGCATAAATAGTCGAATAATCATGTAGAGGGTTGATGTTAGAATATGCTTTAATAGTTTTACTAAAGTATTCGGAATTTAGGCCATATGGATAAATTGTATTATAATATTGCATAAATTTTGATTCAAGAAATAGACGCTCACTTTTATTTTTCTGAATTTTTACAATCTCTATGGTACATGAATTAAAATTATGTGATTTAAAGTGTTGTAATTCTATAGTTGATTTAGAAGGTGCAGCTGAAAGGTTTTTAGAATCTGATCGATGCCGATTAATGCGTAAATGTAGAGGAGTTGAAGTTTCACCAATATAACTAAGTTTACAATGACCACAACTGATTTTATAAATAACATTGTATGCCTGACAAAATGGAACCAAAGATTGATTATTATTCAATTGTGTGTGAGAGGCCATAGGGCAAGTTTTACATCTATTAGAACCGCATGTTCTAAATTGAAGTAAAGGAGGAGGAGATGATAGGTAACTGGATGTCGATCCAAGGATATCCCTATAAATATCCTTGTACCGGGCACAATACTGCTGTGAAGCAAAGTATTTCTTGCCAGGATCTAAAAATTTACTAAACAGAGTCATAGAGAAAAAATGTTTTTGTATATTAAAAATCACAAGGCAAGTAAGTATTTACATTAGTTTTATCGAAAGTGGGCTATACCAAATTCAATTACTTAATTAAATTGATTCTTGATTAATAAGTATCTGGATTAATGAAAAGAGAGAACTAAGAAAAAAAAGAGAGAACTAAAAAAAAAAAAAAAAAAAAATAATAATAATAATAATAATAATTAAATAATATGTACATATTTACACTAAACCTCCTTTGACATAATCTATTGATTTGGTTCCAATTACAAATTAAATTCCGCCCATTTTTGATTTGGTTCAAATTACAAATTAAATTCCGCCCATTTTTTGAAAGTAAAGTAAGAAACTAACCATCACAAAATGTCAGGCACAAAGTGCTAAATAATAATTAGAATTAAATATTCGACTATACATACACAACATATATATATATATATATATTTTTTTTTTTTTAAGATATTTATCTAATTAAAGAATAAATTATTAAAGTAAGTTGCCAACTATACAGTTAGTTATAAAGGATCCAGGGCCAGTGACATAATACTGTCGCAAAACTTCACAACACTACAAGAATCATAATATAATATAAATTTTAAATCAATAAATAACATATTGAAAAAATTAGAGAAATTACAGACATAATACAAATTGTAAGAGCGCAAATGCAGCTTTATACAAAGTGTATAATACAAAAAATAGTGTTAATGCCAATTTAAGACAAATCTAAATATATGAAATTCATATATTAGATAATTTAAATGACATAAAGCAATAAGTTTTATTAAACACAAAATACATTCAAAATTTATGCGCAATTGCAGCAGGTTTAATTTTAAATGTAAATATAATAAAGATGATCTATTAAGCATAGTAGAAGCCAAGCAACAGATACAAGATCACTGAAACACCAATGACCAACAAGACAAAAAAAAATCACCAGTGGACGAAATACACCAATGCAAAGAAACCAGATTCACCAATTAACAGCCTGCAAAACAAACGAATCAATAAAGTAAAACAACAAATCTTAACTTAAAACCATAAACTTATCAAAATTAATGAAAAAACAACCCAAGAAACACAAGATAGGAAGAAGGAGGCAGGCGGCAAGACTTGTGACTTGCCTGTGGGGTTACAAATATTTAAATGAAAATGAAAAATTAACGCAATATCACATTAATGTTATTATGAGATTTTTACTATAATAATGTTGTTGCGTACGATAATATTTCTAGAGACTCCAAATAAACATTGCGATTAATATAGGAAGAACTTCCTCTTCATTTAGCTATAAGCGATAACTTAAAATTTCACTATGTCAGGAAAAGAAAAATCTTTCATTTTTTATACGACAATTTTCATATCTGTCACGTTTACTAAGAGAAAATCTTGTCTCATCAGTGACTTTTCCCGTGAATATTTAAATGTAATGTCACGTGTAAAAGAAAATGAAAGTATTTCCGTCAAATGCATTTTTTTAATCTTAACCTACTTCCTCGTAAGTCACTTTATAATTATTTTAGTTCCGAGTCGTAAAAAATATGAACACCTGTTAGACAGTTAAATTAATGCTTTGTCATATTTTAGACGATATAATTATTCTATTTTATTCTTCCTGCTAACATGCCTCAAGACATTTATTGACTCAGACATTTTTTTTTTTTTTAAGCAAGTGTATGACTAGGCTTTTTGTGCATTTTTATTCGCGATAGCCATACACAGCCTTAAGCTTTTAATGATTATTAGTTAAAATGATATGAAAGTGTTGAAATGTATGTTTCATAAACTTATGTTTTATAATAACGGAATTGTGAGGTTCGTTATCAACCCAAAGACAAATAATATAGTAAAAAACCTATATTAAGGTAGGTGCTCCAGTGATTGGCATGCTCCAGTAATTGACATCTATCCCGAAATAATTAAGAAATAAGAAAAATAAGAAAATCATATATTTTACATATAAGAATTTTAACATTTTATGTCAAACACTGGAGCACAGGGCGCTAATAACTGGTAAAATGAATAACTAGCGGTGTCAAACACTGGAACATAGGGTGCCAATTACTAATAAAAGGAAAAATTGGCAGTGTCAATTACTGGAACATTGAGTGAGTGTGGAATAAAAATTCATAAAAAAAATATAATTGTTATCAAATGCATATATTTTAACATATATGTGGTTCTGAATGTCTTTCATAACATATATGTATTAACTTAACATTTCTAACAATATTTTCTGATGACTATGACACTAAAAACATCAGAGATTGCTCTAAAAGTGTCAATCACTGGAGCACTTACCCTATTTAATTTAAATAAATTCCATTTAAATTTAAAATTGAATTCTATGCTTAGAAATTTTTATAAAGGGACATTCTCAAGAGTTACTATTACAAATAAAATTAATAAATCATTGTACCTCTGGTATCTATTCATTTCTGAGAGGTGACAGTACAGTCATATCGAATTTCAGAATGTAAAAATTTTATTTTATTATTAATTACATAATTTATTTCTAACAGAGAGTAAAATAAATAATAAATGTAAAAAAAAAAAAAAAAAAAAAAATTAACAACACAAATTTATGTCCTAAAGGTACGACTCAAAATGAATAAATATGTAAGTATAACATATAAGATGTACTTAACATTCATATAGATAGAGATACAAATGTAAGTGCATGCGTGTGCGTGTAAAAAATGCATTTTGGCTAACGCTATTTACCGTAAAATCTAAATTAAGCTATTTGCCTAATATAGCTATTTGTGGTATTTTTCCTTTATTTTCGACTAAAGCAATTACCTATGCTATTTGACGTATTTTCAAAATGTCAATAAAGTTTATTATATCTTTACTGATAGCTGTATTTCTTTTTTCTATACGATTTTAATTTTCTTTATAAAATAGCTATGTATTAAAATTAATTATTCAATGCAAAAGATTCAGTGTTTTAAGCCAATTAAGTTATAAAATATTAATAAGTATATTATTTTTAAATTTTTAATGTAATCAGTTTTCGAACATAATAAAATTTTATTAAAAAAAAAAAAAAAAAAAAAAAAAAAAATAGATATTAAAAAAGTTAAAATGCTACGTTAAATGACTACGTCTTCAAGTAAAGAAGAAAACGAAAGAATATTCTTAATAAATAAATAAATAAATAAATAAATAAATAAATAAAGTAAAAGTGTATCGGATTGTTTCTTATTAAGATCATTATATTAAAACCTGATTGTACGTATGTACAGCTACCCTTTCACAAACCATTGAATGTAGAAATGCGCGAAATGTACCAAAAGATGCAAAATAACACAAAGATTCCGAGTTGACAATTTAAATAATTTCAATTAATTAAGAAAAACCTCCAATTTAAAGAACCAAAAGAAGTGGAACATCAACGGCATGACGTATACTGCTGATGCGGTTAGGCTTCATAATACAACCAGCGACAGCAGAATAAATTAATACACACTTAAAGCCCAAAATTACATGTAGTAATTCATAACAAGGTTTTGAACGATTTCAATAGATTATTATTTTTTTATTTTTTTTCTTAATTATAAAGTGGTATAAAAAAAAATAGTGATTAAATTTTTTGAAACTTCATTTAAATATTCTGAGCAGCGAAGCGAGCAGAACTTGGTAGAACCTAATAAAATTTTGTTAATTAGCCAAAAAATACCCGAAAAGCAGTTTTAAAAGGACTGATAAAATATAATTTATATTCAAAATTATATATTTGCATTAATTTATAATTGATTTATTTTTGCAATATCCTGTCCCACTTTGTTCGATTGTAATAGTATATAGTGTTAGATACAGACAGTTATTTTTTAAGGTAAATCATCTGATAATTCTTGTCTTGCTCTGGAATGATAAAAACATCTCTTAATTCTGATATAAATGTTCAAAGACCGAACATGTATTTATACTGATTGATTAAATCCCACTCTGTATCTTTAACCAAGTCAAAAAAAATTACGAAGCCACTAAAATTAATTTCATTTACTAATCATTTGAAAGTAAGCAAATTTCATAGACGAGGGTCACTCTGAAATTTTTGAGATATGATTAAAGGTAGAAGTTAAACATACCAAACCTTAGGAGCCCTCAAGGCAGTCCTCTCCAGAGTCGATGCATTCTTTAGGCGAATTTTTCAATGATTATATAGTTCAAGCCACCCATTTTTTTTTTTTTTTTTTTTTTTTTTTTAATCGATGAAAAATAAGCTTGTATAGTCTTATCGATTATATCTTCGGAATGAAAACGACGACCACGTACATTTTTCTTTAGATAAAAAAATAGCCAAAAGTCCCACGTAGCAACATCAGGAGAATTTTGTGGATTTTCCATTACTTTGATGTATTTTTGCTCAAGAAAAATGTTTGTCAATTTTGTCGTGTAGAAAAATGTATTATCATTGTGAAGCATGAATCCCATTACTTTTACTTCTTGAAGAATTTCTGAAAGACACTGAATGTGGTTTACTAGTTATCTGTAATTATCTTCTGTCCCTCGAGCTTGATATCATAGACCAGTCCTGTATTTCTAAAGAAAACAGCGCACATTACCTTTTCATTGTTCGTTGCCTTTTCATTATTGTTGGTTTGTGGTCATCTTCAAAGATCCATACTTTGTTTTCTGGACGTGTTAATAAATTGTTTGTATTTCTTCTAAGCAGTTTTGTTTGAAAAATTATCTATTCCGTTGTTCTATAGTTATAAATCTGTAATTCATATACTTCTTTTTTTCATTTATCAACATTTTCAAAATTTAAAACAGGCCTCGCAGTGTTCCTAAAATTTAACGCTCGATTTATTATATTGTCACCAATAAGCTAAAATTTTACTTTTTCTCATAATATTTAGACATGTTTTAGCATTAAAACAGTTCAGAAAAATTGTTTACTTACGAGAGTGGCGTCAATATAATAATATAGGTGTAGCATTTTAGGAACGCTTCGAAGACTGTTTAAAATTAACTCAATTAACTTTTGTAATAAACCTCAAATCAACTAGGGAAATTTTGATTTATAACATTTCAGCTTGTGGAATTAGTGAATATCAGCTCCTGAAATAAGTACAGAAGAACTCGCAGAATGAGTAGTTTTCATCTGACAGTTTTAGCCTTAAAACGCAAAATTTGCAATTTCGCATGTTTAATATTTATAAATTCCTGAACACACATATGTAAGTGGAAAATTGAACTAAATTGTAGTCATGTATTATTAGTACAGGAAAAATATATAGCAAATTATTTTACATTTACTAAACTTCTATTAATAATGTCGTTTCTGTAGAACGTTTTCATGTTATCGAAAACATAAATTAGATGATAGTTTTTCCAAGAGCGATGCGCTTTTGATGACATTCTGTATTCGAAAGACAACGTTATAACATTTAGTTTTTAAATGATGTATTTATAGCTAATTACCCGTAGCGCAGTACTAGTGCGACGTTAAACCCAACCAACCAAGCAACAATCAAATTCATAGCTGGTAGAAATCTAGATTATATAAAGTTTAAGCATAATTAGTCAATATAGGCTTAGAAATGAAAAAAAATCTTACAATTTTCTTGTAGTACATAATTTACAAAATTTTACAAACTTTGCAAGTTATGCCCTTAATATAATGTCCTCGTGATAAGGAGAACTCCGTAAAATTTTAACTTAGTATAGCCATACTTAAATTCGCCTATTACAGTTTTATTGAAGCTACGTATTTAGATTACATTAAATAGAGCTTAGCTGTATACATATGACAGGTCAGTCATTTGAAATAGAGGAAAGTAGGAACATTAAGTACAAGATTTGGCCTGCTTATTTGACAGCACACTACCTTCTTACTTATTCTTATAGAATCGTCTCCTACACATAGAAGGATCTATAGGTCACTAGATGTTATGAAGTGGGTGTTACAAAGATTAAAAATTCTTCAAGCTGTTTAAAATTAGAACTATGTAGGATCCACTACTACAATAAATATATGAATGTATATAACGTTCATTTAAAAGAAAAAATTATACATAATATCTATATCTATCTATCTATTTACCTATCTATCTATATACATACATATATATATATAATTAATTTCCTCCATTTTTTCTTATTTTAAATATTTTAAAATGCTATGACGCAATTTTTATAATAAACAAATCAAAAATCGTCTTCAAAAAACAAGACAAATATCAAGACAGCGTAGATATCAAGATAGTTTTTTAATTAATATTAAGTGGGCATTTTAATATCAATCCAACATTTATGTAAAACGTGATTTACTATTATGGAAATAGCCTAAGTTAAAAAATATATTTTGTTTAGATAACCTCGTAGTTTTTTAAAAGATATAATCTTAATCTGAAATAATAATAAAAATAAATAAAATAAGCAACTATTCGCGGCTTAATGCAGTCTATTAAAAGAGGAAAAACAAACAAGATTGTAGGCAAAGTATTTACGTCTTTCACTGCTGAATTTTATTTTAATTGGTGCATCATTAAATTAACATTAAAGCACTTACAGAAATGCAATTAAATAAGCCTTCGACTCTTTATATGTGATGAATGAAAGAAATTTCCTATACCACATACATTATATGGACTGCAATGGAATACTCATATTCATACAATTTACCAGACGACAGATTTATTTGATTAATATACTATATGAAAAATATATTAAAGAGTTACAGCGATATCAGTTTTAAGTCGTATGAGTTTGTAATGCATTAGAAGTACTAAATGACTACTGTATTTTATGAAAGAAGTCTCCACTTATGTAGGAAATCGATTACCAATAAATCTTTGGATCCATGAAAATATATCAAAAGTATTTTTGTTTACCTTTAATAACTAATTAATTTAAATGTAACTTTTTTTGCGAAAAAATATCGTAACATAAACTTTTAAATACGTTAGAATATACGATATATATAAGAAATGCGATATAAGGGTAAACGATGAGATAAATGTCGAATAATAAATTTTATAATATTCCAGAAAATATCGATTTTATTAAAGCATTCAAGTTCATTGTTATGAAATGTTACTCTTTTCAACCTTTGAAAATTACCTGAATCGTGTAAATTTTCATCTTCCGAGCATTAAATGACGTTGCGTTTGAAATAAAAAACTAGTTCAAAGAATCGGTTAAAATCAGTTTTATGGAACATAGTATTGTCCTCTTAATCACCATCAGACAATATAATAAACAAATTCTATGCAAATATTCTTTCTCTTTGCAAGACAAAAAACATAACAATTGTCTAACCTAATTCAAATCAGCACAGTTGAAAACTTTAAAATAATTGCTTCGAATTATTTATTAGTGTCGTCCAGAGGAAAAACAATAGTGCATTTAAATAATAAGGGGAATGTCATTAAAAAAGTCGTAAAAAAATAATGATTCGATATGCTATTATAAAATTATGTTATTTATTTATTTGAAATAATTGAAATGGAATAAAAACACCAAGTGAGAATAAATATTCTACACTAGCTGTTCATTTTCTAAGGTCATGAATATGAAATATATCTCTAAAACATAAAAATATTGTCGCCTCACACTCAAATTTATTTTTAAAAACATTCAAAATTATTTTTTAAATGCACTATTAAAAATACATTAAATAAAAAAAATCTTATTAAGTATATTAAAAATTATAAATGATCATTTATAAGTTGCAATAAACTATTAAAAAGAAAAATTCAACATTTTACAAAAAAGAAAAAAAAAAAGTCAATTTTGGTCAGTATAACTGCAGTCAATATTTTAAATTTTTGGTGTTGACATTCTCTTTATAGTAGAGCCATTTTTGCAATAAGCACTATTAAAATCATGGAACTTACTAACAAATTTCTAAAAATATTGGTTGCATCTAATTTGCCCTGAATTGGCCTTATATTTTTTGGTGAAACGTTGAACTTTGCATTTAACAGGGTAAATGTAGCCTGATCAAATCACATGTTTGGTGTAGATTAAAAAATAAATAAAGGCTATTGGATTTAGCTGCTCATTTTAATAAGTAACAAAAAAGAAAAAAAAAAAAAAAAGAAAGAAAAAAAAAAAAAGGTTATTATTTCAGATACATTTTTAATAACTTAATGCAGAAAATATAGATTCTGTTAATGAGTGATGTATATGGGTGGCTACTTTGTCTAATACACTATTAAAAAGTAAAGTTTAATGCTTCGCAAAAAAAAAAAAAAAAAAAAAAAAAAAGACAATTGAACTGCAAACAAACATTTTAAAAATTTGGTGTTTTATTTTATCATTTTAGTACTTTTTATTGCTAAATTAACAGAACTAAAAGGATAAAACTTAGCACCAAATTAAAATATATATATATATTATTTTAAACTGAATTGTCCTAATTTAGCACAGGCTTTTTGGTGAACCATTGTTTCTAACATTGTAAAATACTAAAATACTAGAGGTTAATATATCTCAATAAAATATCATCATCTGACGGTTGCTTTTGAGTTATTTATCTATGAATATAGAAATCACAATAATATAAAATATTATACAAACCTCATAAGTGCAAATTACTTTTCAAGCTTAACAGAAATATTCTAAAAAGAATTTCTTCTAATTAATAATTCATAAACATTCAATGGTATTTATGAGATAAATAGAAGAGAATCAAAGTGGGAAATATTTTTTACAAAATAATGATTTTAAAATTATACTTTTAAGCATCAAGAGAAAATCAGCCTAAGATATATATATATATATATATATATATATGTGTGTGTGTGTGTGTGTGTGTGTATGTACATAATTTAATATATATGATTTCAAGAAAATCCATTAAATGGTTGGCGCAAGAGAAATATTCTATGGCGAGAAATATTCTAAATAAAACATAGATAATCGAAGATAAATTTCTTTAAATTTACCGATTCATGTCGCCTTTTATCGATTATTCAATCCTCAGTTTAGTATTTTTTTTTTTTTTTTTTTCCATTTCTATGAAACTTTAGTGATTTTTCTTTCACTCTTTTCTAATACAAAATTTAAATATACCAGAGCACATTATTAAAAATGGTAGTTCAATGCTCCATCAAAAATAGTGCCAAATTTTGCTCCAGTCAATATTTTGGTGCTTACAATTTTTAGAATGTTTTTAACTGAAATTGACTTGGTCATCGTGTCTTCGTGTCACGCTAGTAAACAAGGCGCCTTCATCTTAAAGTAAATATAAGCTATTTCGTTTGTCGCTCTTTGGCTCAGCTGGTAAGAGCATCCCGTTACTAACACGATGGTCGTGAGTTCGGTTCCCGGTAGGTCCAGCTTGTTAATTTTTCCAGAAAATTAGTAGAAAAGGTCTCAATTGATACAAGAAAATTTTTTGTTGCTTAAACTAAGAATTTTTTGAAGAGTTTTTTAAGAAGCATTTTTTTTTTTTTTTTTTTTTTATATATTGAAAAACACAAAACATTTTAGATATTAAAAAAGCACAAAATAAAATATTTTAAGTAAAAAATACATAAAAAAATATTTTTAGAAGCTTTATATATATATATATATATATATATATATATATTACTATTATATGAAATTGGATTTGTCATCGGCTTTTTGTCACGTTAAAAAAACAAGACGCTTCCATTACATATATATTTAAAAAAAAAAAAAAAAAAAAAGGAAGCAACTCATTGTATCTTTTAATAAATCAGCTGGTTAAAGCGTCATGTTTATAATGCGAGAGTCGTGTGTTCGATCCTCGCCGGGCCGAGGTGTTCTTTTTTGCAAATAATGAATAGAAAAAGTGTCAATTGATAAAATAAAATATTTCGTTGTGTACACAGTATCCTAATAACGTTTGCAGATATTTTTTTTTTTTTTTTTTTTTTTTTTTTTTTTTTACATAGCTTTTCATCTAGTAACTAAAAAGCACAAAATAAAAATAAAAATAAAGAAATAAAGAAATATTTTTAGAAGCTTTTTATTGAAATTGTATTTCGTTATCGCGTCTTCATGTCACGCTAATAAATAAGGCACCTCAACTTTAAAGTAAATGTCAGCAGTCTTTATAGTCGCTCGTTGGCTCAGTTGGCTAGAGCGTCAAGTTGCTAATGCGATGGTGGTGAGTTCCATCCCGAAAGGATTGATGTGCTAAATTTTGCAGATGAAATGTGTAATAGAAAATGTGCCAATTGATAAAAGAAACATTTTCATTGTCTACACAGTATTCTAAGAATTTTTGAAGAGTTTTTTTTTTAAGGAAGTCTTTTTTTAGATGCTAAAAAGCACAAAACATAAAGTTAAATATATATATATATATATTTATTTATTCTTTTAGAAGCTTTTTATTGAAATTGGATTTTTATCATCGTGTCATCCTGAAAAAGAAGGCGCCTCCACTTTAACGTAAATTTAAACAACCTTTTTCGTCCCTTGTAAGCGCATTTGGTTAGAGCGTCATGGTGATAACGCGATGCTCGTGGGTTCGATCCTCGGCCGATGTGTTACTTTTATGCAGATAATTAATAGAAACGATGTCAATTGATAAAAAAAATTCATTCGTTGTCTATACAGTGTCCTAAGGAATTTTGATAGTTTTTTAAAGAAACTTCTTTTTGAGTTACTAAACGCACAAAATAAAAACTTCAGTGAAAAAAAAAAATAAATAAAAATATAAGTAAATAAATAAATAAATAAATAAAAATAACACTGAAAGTTTTTTATTATTGTGGAGCCCTAAAAAGCCTAAAATAAAAATTTATTCTTGCAGAGACATGCTGTAAAATCATAAAAGTTTCAACATAAAGAAAATTTTAAAGAAAAATATAGATATTTCAATTTTGCAAAACATGAAAATTTTTAAATATTCCAAACATTTTAAAAAGCATTCGAGAACAATATTTCTTTTGTATAAGTATTTGTTAAATTTTTCTAGAATGTTCTATGATTTTTCTTGACAGTTCTTAGACTTTTGGTTAGAGCGTCATGCTGATAACACGATGGTCCCGAATTCGGTCCTCGAAAGACGATATAGTACTTTTTTTGCAGATAAATAATCGAAAAAAATGTCAATTGATAAACGAAAATATTCCGTTGTCTACAATATATCCTAAGAAATTTTTATTAGTTTTCTTAAGAAGCTTTTTCCTTTTTTGTAACTAAAAAGCACAAAATAAAATTTAAGTAAAAAATCATTTTTTTTAAGTAAGAAGCTTTTTATTGTGGAGCCCTAAAAAGCATAAAATAAAATGTATTCTGGCAAAGACATACTACAAAGAAATGAAAGTTTCAACACTAAGAAAATTTTAGAGAAAAATATAGGTACTTTCCTTTTGCAAGATATGAAAATATTTTAATGTTCAAAATATTTTAAAAAGCTTTCGAGACATTTGAGATTTCTGGCCTAACGAATGATTTTACAAAAACTAATAACTAAGAATATTGGTCTCGAAAGCTTTTTAAAATATTTTGGACATTAAAAAATTTTCATCTCTTGCAAAAGGAAAGTACCTATATTTTTCTCTAAAATTTTCTTAGTGTTGAAACTTTCATTTCTTTGTAGTATGTCTTTGCCAGAATACATTTTATTTTATGCTTTTTAGGGCTCCACAATAAAAAGCTTCTTACTTTAAAAAATGATTTTTTACTTAAATTTTATTAGAGTTGTAGTTCCATAGCATTGGTGGTGCTGACTACGAAAATAGCTCGAATAAAATGATGAAATGTGTAACGCACTAAATTGATAAAAATGTTAATTACAGCTAAACTGGAGTCTTTTGTGGAGAAACATGATTTTATCTGTATAATGTAATATAATTTTTTTAATATACTTTTTTTAATATACTTTTATTTTTTATGTAATATTTTTTAAAGAACTTATATATGAATATAACCCTCCCGCAGTTTTGTAATTTTTAGCTTTCAATAAAATACAACATAAAAACTATTTGTTTCAACACGAAAAAATATTCCATGATGAACGTATTCTTATTGATCCTGACCAAAAAAGAGGGGTGTTATAATAAGTTTGAAGCCTTTGTCTCTTTCTCTCTTTGTGTGTGCGCGCGCATGAGTTTTAATACTGTAGCTCCCAAACAGATAGACCGATTTCAATGCAGTTTTTTCAATAGACCGCTGATTCTCAGCTATGTTTGGCGAAAATCTGTTTGAAAGAATATTTTAAGGCCACTTTGCATTGATATTTTAAAATTTGCGAACTCATATAATTTTTCAATTTCAAAATTATGTTAAATAAACAATCATATATATATATATATATATATATATATATATATATATATATTTCGCTTGGAGTATAAAAACTTTTTTTTTTTTTTTTTTTTTTTTTTTAAACCGCGGGTTTTTGACAAACGTTAAAAATTTGTTATAAGTAGTAAATAGGAGTTTCTCATCCAAAATCTCTAAATTCGGTTGAAAATAGAGATATTATAAAGACTTTTTAAATGAAATAAAATATTATTATTATTTTTTTTTTTTTTTTTTTTTGCCGGTAATATTGCATTTTTATTTCAAAAATTGCGAGTTGTCAATCTTCAAATTTCCAACTCATGTTAGATGATAAGTCATGTTTTCATAATTATTATTAATAATATCATTATTATAGTATAAAAAAAACTTTTTTTTAATCGCAAATTTTCAACTGACTTTAACAAAGATTATAAATTGGCTATAAATAATAACCTTGAACTTGCAGTCTAAAAATCTCTAAATTCAAAAATTAGTTATAAAACAATAATAATAATAATAATAATAATAATAATAATAATAATATTTAGTTAAATTCGAGGATAGCCCGCCACTGACACTGTCTAATTTGCGAACTTGCATTCTTTCAATTGAAGATTAAAGATTTCATTTAAAAATAATAATAATAATAATACTTTCATTAAATAAACCCTTTTAAATATATAAAAATCTAAGTTTAAACTTTTTTATATTTTTTAGCTGCATATTTTTAATTGAAACAAATATTTCATTACAGTAATTAAGAATAAAATTTTTGCACTATAGGAATTAAAATATTCCATATTATTTACAGATTGTTGAACAGAAGTTGGTATCAAATGCGATGCTTGATGCAAGATGGCGTTTAACAACGTTAGCAATTTTATTGATAATCACCAATATTCCCCAATGCAATACTTTTCTAGGGATTTCCATCAGAAGAGGTAAGCAATATATTTGCACTTTTAAATTAATATTCATTTTGTAGTAGTTTGTTTCAAGCTTTTCAGATTTAACTTTAAACAAACTATCCTTTGATATGAAACTTCCCTATACCCTCTAAAGAAAACAATTTTTAGCTTCAATCTATTCTTCTAAAATACACTCTATAACAAAAAAAGCGACGCACCAAGAAGGAGTAATGCAAACTGGACACAAATTGACATGCATACAGGTTTCGATGTAAAATGCAAAATTTTAAAGTTTGGCTGCCATGGAATAAGCATGTGACGCAGCAGACATCTTAACTGCGAAATTGGCAGAATATTAAAAATGAGAAATTTTGATTCCAGGTAACAAATTCTTCGATAATTTTATTCCGTCTACTCAGATAGACAGTAACTATACCTCGCATACAGGTGCGCAAACAATATGCGCAGATGACAGCGTTTGAGAGAGGTGTGTAGTTGGGTTCAAAGAAACCAGTTGGTTTAATCTGCGAATTGTTCAACAACTGGATAGGAGTATTGCCAGAGATGATATTGACAGGAATGGGTGAACTATAGCCCGAACACAGCGTCAGGGAGGAAGCGGTCGGTCTAGAGATAAGCCAGAACGGGAGAACCGATCAATCGTCAGAGCGGTACTCAAAGCCCCAATTCATCATTATCATCGGTCCTATTTGCAGCTGGTACTTCAGTGACTTCAAAGACCATTAACAGGTGGCTCATAGAAATAGGGTTGAGCTCACGGAGCCCCTTGTGTGGATTACTATTAAACTTAGTATAGCGACAAGCACGTTTGCAGTGATATCAGGATCGTTCGAAGTGGAATGTCACTAAATGGAGTAGAATTCTCTTCAGAGATGAGTACCACTCCGATCTGAGCCCCGATGACCAGCGAAGACTCATCTGGAGGCGCCCCGAAAAGAGGGGGATTCCAACCCGACTGTCACCAGCTATACGACCCGACAACTTGTAGTGATTATCTGGTATGTCATTCATTTCATAGCAGGACCCTATTGGTTATCATCTATGGCATCTTTACAGCACAGCGGTACGTCGATGACATTTTATATCCCGTTGTGTTTCCCTTCATATCACACAATCCTGACGGTTTTATTTTAGCACGATAATGCCCGTCCGCGCACAGAGATTGTTTCTACTGCTTGTTTTCTTGCTTGCCTAACATTATTTTGGCCAGTAAAGTCACCGGATCATTTACTACTGAGGACATTTGGAGCATCATGAAAAGGGTCCTACAACCAGCTCGGGATTTTGCCAATCTAACGCACCAATTGGACAGAATTTGACATGATATCTCGAAGGAACATGTCAGTCAACTCTGTCAATTAATGCCAAGCCGAATAACTGCTTACATAAGGGTCAGAAGTGAACCAATGCGTTATTGACTTGTTGACTTTGTGAGGCTGTTTCTCTTGATTAAACCTTTCAAATTTTCTGAAACTGTACTTAGTTTTTCTTCGCATGTACCTCACATCTACCAATTTTCGTCACATTTGGATAACTCCTTCTTGGTGCGTCGATTTTTTTGTTATAGAGTATAGTTTATTTAGATTAATAAAAAAAAAGCTCTGTAGTCTCGTTAGCAGAGCTTTCAGCTCGTAATCGCGAGGATCGCAAGTTTAACTCATGAGTAGCCAAAAGACCATCGTGCGTGTTAATATTGGCTGATGCACGTAAAGTGCAATGTAACTGCATCGTCTTTCAAGTTTCATAAAATTAAAATATCTGAGTGTTACCGAAGCGAAGGATCCAAAATTATAATGACATGTCTCCGGCTTATCCCTAGTGATGAATCACATATCGTCGCCAATGGCCCACTAGACAAATTTAATGCAATGTTAATCAACCCAATCAAACTCGATTAATATAATATAATAAAATAAATAATAAATAATATTCTTTTAAAATTGAACTATGACTTAAATTGACAAAGCTACATATAAAATGTCATACAGATTTAAGTGAAATTTCATTAATGTATTAAGGTTACCACGTGGAAGCAATATGCTTTTCTTCGATTTCCCTATAAAGAAACATGTTTAAATTTTTAAACAAAATTCTACTATGGAAATATTAGAGTAACAAGTTTTGGTCTGCATGAAAATATTTTTTAGTGTAGTTGAATATTAAAATTTAAAATATGACACATATGCTGAATTAAATACTTAAAATCAGTATTTAAGACAGTGTTTAGGTAAATTTTGAGAGATATTAAGCACACTATTTCAAAAATATAAATGCATACAAAAGAATTGGCCACAGCTACCAAACTCGGCATGTGTATAGTGTTCGAGGGATAAGCAGTTCATAATGGAATAAAAAACCGTTTTATTAACCTGTAATAATGCAAAGAAACTTGTCTTAAACAGATGGCAAAATCACCTTTTGTGGCGAAACAAACATATAATTTTTTGGGAATGGAGTCAATTATATAGCAGATATTCCGTTGTGGTAGTTTCTGACTCAAATGCAGCAACTGCTAAATGAAAGTATTCCAACATAGTTGAAATCTTTTACCAAACATGTCTCAGAAATCTTAGATTGGCGAAAGATCTGGAGACCTACAGTCGGCGACAAAATTATTGAAGCGCTAGCAATAATTCCTATTCGAAAGATGAGCACTTAATGCTGTTTTTTTTTTTTTTTTAAGTAAATATTTGTCGAGTCATGATCTTAGTTTTATGCTGTTTATAAAAAAGCAAGTAGATGATAAAAATTAGCAATCAAACTAATATATATATATATATAAGAAAAATGTAGGTGTGTGCTTTAATAATTTTGCTGCAGACTGCAGTTAATATTAGTGAACGTTAATGCATTATAAAAATCGTGATAACAAAACGGATTAATAGTATCCTTCTGTCTGAAACAGAACCTGGCAGAAGATACCATAGGCAGTACTACCGTACATAAAATGTCATAAACATACCTGCAAGCGGTGAGATTCTTTCATGCCACGTCACCTCTCTATTATGACGTTATATGCTCACTAGCGGCAGTAACGTCACATCCTCTCATCAACACCTCCTATAATAATGCCTCCAAACTGAACTTTACGTCACGATAGGTCGGCCGATTACATCAAATAAACACTTCATATAATATCCGTAGGAAAGTGTGATTTGAACATAATCGGCCGACCTTCTGTGACGTCCAGCTCAATTTGGCGGCATGATTATAAAAGCTGTTGCTCTACACGCTGTTTCCGCACAATTTTCAAAATTCTCACAATTAAGTGCATTATATCTTCCTACAAATCTTACCTAAATTCGTGGTATGACATCATGATGAATTTTCTACAGCGAAAGGAAAGAACGAGTAAGATGAAACGCGTCTAGTCCTTGGACTATGATTAATTTGAAAACATACGAGAACCCTCGGAGAAAAGCATTCCTTTTCCAAAACACAGAAAAAATAGAATGTAAACTAAAACTCGAAAGCACAAAAGTACTTAGAAAAGAAAATATATACTTAGAAAAGAAAAAAAAATCAATGAAAGAGAATATATATATATATATATGAAATGAAATCTCCGTCCTTTAACAGTTAAAAGTTAAACAGAGGAAAAACATAAACAATTCTTTAGATTAGTCTCTAAAGTATACTCTAAAATGAGAAACCACACATAACTTGAAACATAGAATGTATCATTTCAAAGAGACAGAAAAGTTAAAATACAAAGCAGAGGGAAAACTTCAAACTTTTATTAAACAATTTCCTAAAGTCTGTCTGTAACGACAAAATACACATAACTCGAAACGTGGAATACACTATTTCAGATAGGCAAAAAAACGCTGAAAGTCGAAGTTGAAATAAAAATTATTCCATCTACAAAGTACACTCTAAAACTCAAAAACCCACATACATGAAAATAATCCATTTCACATGACGTCATGCTGTAGAGAATAAATAAAACTGTATTTATAACAATTATAACTCTAACTGTAGAATAAGATTTTTAATGATAAAAAGCTTCCCGACCTCCATTCCAATAGATCTAATCTAAACAAGGAACTTTTAAACTGTAATAGAAGTTTTTTTTTTTTTTACAGATATTCTGATTTTTGGTTTTATGATACAAAACAAAGTATTACGTCTAATTTAACGTAATTTTCTGCATGCAAACTTTGAATTTCATGTTGCACGCAATAAGTAATTATACTTGTTGGCCTGTTTTCCACACAATTTTCAAAATTCTCACAATTAAGTGCATTATATCTTTCTACGAATCTTACCTGAAAGTTTTTCTAACAATTAGAAAATATATAATTTATATAATGTTACATCATCAGCAGTATGATTAAGACATTTTAAATGAGCAGACATACCAAATGAGAGCTTACTCAAAAACATAAAAGTCAGTTAGTTAAATATTTATAAAATATTTACGCTAATTTATTTACGTCGATGCAAATCAAAGTAAATTAATGTAATCAGGGCTGATTAATGCAAAGACCAATTAGGACAGGACTGGGGACCCTTTAAATCTTAAGAGAACCCAAATCGTAAAAAAGAAAAAACTTCTAACAGTATTTCTTAAAAAAAGTTTTCGAAATAAGGATCTTAAATAGTTTTCTAAAAATATCACTTAATACAATTTCATCATGAGCAGCGGAAAATTTACCTTTGTCACTAATTATTATTATTATTATTATTATTATTATTATTATTTTTTTTTTTAAGGATGATTTGGTGGTAACTGAATTTATTAAGTTGTCCATAGTATAAATGTTATCATGAAATCTCATCTATACAGGGTGTTTAAGTACTACGATTCTGAAATTCCAGAAGAAGTAGAGTCCATCCTGACGATTCAGAATCATATATCAATGCTTGGTCGGATATTCTTATTTATATTCCTCTCTATTCTATCGCTCAGGAAAGCATTTCAGAAAACTGTATTGCTATGTGATTCTTAATTGTCACCTTCAGTATGCACTCTACCCCCCCTAGATGCTGTAAGATGTGATATTGAAACACACTGTGTATTAGCCATTCCATATAAAAATAAACATGAGTGGAGGAAAATACTTTCAAATTCGCTGAACAATCACTTGTTATACAGAAAATTAATGCTAATTATTTGCTGTATAACAAAAATAAATTTCTTTCTAAAAATAAATTTCTTTTTAAAATAATTTTTTTTCAAAAATAAGTTTCTTTTTAAAATAATACAATTTTTAAAAATTTTCTTTTTAACATTGCATAGCTGCAAACATTTTAAACTTTAAAAACAGAATTTACACCAGTATTTTTAAATGGAATATGCTATACATATTTTCGATGATTAATATTACCAAAAACAGCTATAAAAATTTTCCAGTTTGAAGTCTCTGTTGAAAAACGGGAGACTTGGCACCTATGACATTGTTAACTTTTAAGAAATTCAGAAAAAAGCAGATTATTTATTTATGTGGCCTTTATTAGTAATGGACAGAAAAAAATGATATATGATGTGAAAATCAATATGTAAGTCACTGATAAAATTCCACACCCTTATTTTCTCTTTTTATTTGTTTTACCGAACAATAAAAGTTAAATTAAATGTGATACGTTTGCTTTAGTATTTATCGTTTTTGGTATATAAAATCTTCCCATTAATAAAAAAGATTTTATTGCAATCAATTCTTCGATTCCATAATTTCTCAAAAATTTCCTGTAAAAACAAAATTCAAATACAAATTGAATGAAATAAAAAGGCGTGGAACTTTTTAAACGTTGATCTATTTTTCTTCAAACATGCATTTTTAAAATAACTTTTTTATACACATGTATTCATTACATAAGAATTTTTTCTTTTATTACACTGTACTATTTTTTTATATCCGCAATAAAGTTACACTTTGAAGTAAAACAAATTTTAACCCTCCTAACAAAACGAAAGTTCATTGTCATTAATATGGTATATTTATGAACAAAAGCATTCATGTTTGATAATAAAAATTCTATAAAACTCTCAAAACACATTTGCCCCAGCATTAGTCTAGAAGTTCTGCACTTAAAGCTGATAGACGGAATGTGCGAAATCCAAGAACAAACGTCAACTTAGCCGTTGGAATTAATTTTATCTCAGAAACTGTACTGAGTGCCAGCTAAGATCCCTTAGACCTATCAAAGGAGAGGACTTTCTGTTTATTTTCTGTCTGAAATGTCTATTAAAATTTAATGTTGGAAATATTTTTAAAAATAAGGAATTGAATTGAACTGAAACGAAAATCAAGCGAAGACTTCAGTTTTCAACCGCAAAGAACGCGATAATATTTTACTATAGTAAATATTCCGAATAATAGCAAAACTTTGACCTCCAATATCCCTTTTATAAGAAACTCAAAGGTGGAATTTGGTTTGAAACTGTACAATATAAGGTAAAGCTAGGAGAAATGGCACGGTCGGAAAGATTGCGCGCATAGTAAATCAGATAGGAGGAGTAGAGTATACGCGCAGACTCCAGGTTGTACGACAGCAATAGTAGAGTTCCTACTTGAATGTACAGTACCGGCAAAAAAAAAAAAAAAAAAAAAAAAATCTTTACACTTGAGCAAATAAAGAAAAAATTTTACATGCCAATTGCCGTTCCCGCCATAAAAATGTGTCGAACCCCAGAGATGACACGTGGCGTTAGTCGGTCACAGACGACCTTTCCCTATCCTATCAACACTCAGTTCGTCTCATGAACTTTTACATTCAGATTATACGCTGTTTGTTCCCGCAGGCCAATATTTCGTTTATTTCTCAAAAGTTTGAGAATCTACATCGGTATTCCCACGCCACACAATGGATCAGAAAAAGCTTAAAATGGAAGAGAAATCTCATGCCTTGACTCTGCTAGAGAAGGGAATATCTCTGTGATTGATGTAGTTAGAGATCTGGCAGATCATTCTACATGTAGCCAGATGTAGAAAATCTTTACAAGGTCATTAAAATGTAAACATTTAAGACAAAATATTAACATTCTAGTCGTTAGTTGTAAATATCACATTGCAGTCAGTATTTTGTCATCACATATTTACATTTTATTACCAACTGCAACCGTTTAGGCACGGATCTCTGGCTACATTTGCCAGATGACTACAACTGGCTACATCTAGAATAAACTGCCAGAACTCTGGCTACATCAGTGTATACCGATGTAGGTTCTCAAAATTTTAACAAATGAACGAAATACTGGCTGGCGGGAGCAAAGAGCATACAGCCTCACTCTATAAAAGTCCACGAGGCGAACTGAGTGTTAATAGGATAGGTAAAGGTCATCTGGTTTGAACGGTAATTGACATGTAAAGGGTTTTTTTTTTTTTTTTTTTTTTTTGCCGGCACTGTATATGTTGATTGTTTCAGGCGTCTGGGATAAAACATGATTATTTTGTCTTGTTTTCCAAAATAAATGCTTAGTTTTTAGGAATTTCTAAAGAATGGTAGTAGTACAAAATATTTTTAAAATGAAAGATTTCTCACAAGTTACTAACCTAGACTAACGGCACGAACACCAACGATTTTCATTAAAAATGAATAATTATTGGCGCAATCTCTCCTACCGAAATGGGTGGATTTGCGCATCTGCTATCTGCGAGAGATTGCGCATGGCTCCCCTTGATTTCAATGCTAGAAGAGATTACGCAGATTATTGACAATAACAAGACAACGAGGATGAGTACTTGAATATGTCTGGAACTCTTTCAAAGTACAACTTTGACGTAGTCAGGATTGGATTAAATGTATTACTTGTGACAGGTGGTTGCACGAAAGCTGCGCCATTTACAACAATAAATGCATCAATTGTGGACAACGACAGCTTAGATCAGCAAACAAGAGAACTCTGAAACTGAAAAGGAAAAGGACTAATTTTAAAGTTAACTTGTTATCTAATAACTTAATGTTATCTTGTACTTTTAAAGCGCTTGTTTTTTCTGATTCATAATTTTTTTCTTTTATTAGAATTTCTTAATTAATTTTAAAATTCTTTTATTTTCTGATATTTTAGTTATTAGGTTAAAAATTCATTCCTAATACAATAATATTCGTTTACAAAAACCTCACAAGAAAGTCATTTAAGTGACAATATTGTTTTAATAAATTAACTGTAGTTATTATTATAACAATCTCTCCTATCCATGTGCGCAATCACAACAACCCTGCAAAAATAGAATGCCCTTAAGGACAGACTGTCCTTCTATCCTCTGTAAGGACAGAAAAAATTTCTCTTAGTTTCATTACAGCTGTTGCATTAAATTAAATAATGACAATAAAATTGTAATAAAAATCCATCAAAAATGAATTAATTCAAAAAACCATTCAGTAATAGTTTAGCAAAAAAGTATTTTACATTATTATGTTAAATCATACGCAGACTCTCCCATCTTTACTTACTTTAATAACATCAAAATACGTAGCTTCCATTCTTACAATTGTTTTGTTTATTATACTACTGAAAAATATTAAATGTTAAACCAGGCTTGTCCAACCTAAAATTCTTGGAGGGCCGCATTGGAAATCTATTTAACATAGGCATTGTATAAATGCAGAGTTGCCAAAATTTTAGTTTATTCCGGAGCATTTTTAGCCCCGCCTTTATTCCATATCATTTTTATTTTATGAAGGGTTTTTTTTTCTTATTTTATTGTAGTTACATATTGGAGAAAATATTCTAAATGTAAAGTTGTGAGAAATAAAGGCGGGTCTAAAATCGTTCCGGAATAAATTAAAATGTTGATAACTGAGTAAATGCGTGAACCATATACATATAAGGTAAAGCTAGGAGAGTTTGCACACAATTCAACAAAAATTATTTTAAAAAAATCTAAATTTTAATTTTTTGCTAAACTGTTGGTGCATAGCTTTGAAGTGATCCTTCTTCTACGCATTTCCATTACTATTTTATTGTTATACTATGATTTAAAGGAACAGCTGTAATAAAACCAAGAGAGCTATTTTGCGCAATATCTCCTTATAGGGTAGGAGAGATTGCACTTAACAATGATAATTGCACCTAAATGACATTGGTATAAGATTTTTGTAAACAAATATTTTTGTATTACATGTAGTTATTTCAATTTATTAATAAAAAAAAATTAAAATGGATTAAAAATTTTTATTTAAAAAGTGATAATAATAATTAAAGGAGCAGATAAAAAAACAAGACTAGATAATAAAAAGTAACATTTAGTTATTTAGTTACTAGATAATATGTTTAACTTAAAATTAATAAAGTTCCTTTTCAGTTTGAATGGTTTCTTGTTTGTTGACCTAATCTGTCGTTGTCTATAATCGTTGTACTCGTTGTTATAAATAATGCAACTTTCAAGCAATTGCCTGCCACAAGTAAAATTTATAAACGAGTCCATGGGAAATCGTTCAATTTAAAAATATTTTGTAATACTACCATTCTATAAAATACCTATACATTCTGTACTACCATTCCTAGAAAGGGTTTTGAAAACTTAAGCAAACATTTTTGAAAACGAGGCAAAATAACCATATTTAATCTTAAACTATTCAAGCAATGAACATGCACATTTAAGTGGGCACTTCGCTTTCGATATTATAGAACTACTTGGAGCTTCAGAGCGCCCATTGTATTCCTTCCTTCCGATCCCCTATGTGCGCAATCTCGCCTAGCTTTACCTTAGTAATTCTTTTGGCAGCAAATTTGGCAGCAAATGCTGTTTCAGGATAGTTAGAATTAGTAAACCCTTTCTCGATATTAACGGAGTTAATTGTTTTGGAAAACTGTATCGTTTATCGCCACTAACTTTAGCCAAGGAGAACAAAAGTAGGTCATCTATATTCAAATGATTTTCATTCAAACTCTAAGCTGTGCTTTTACTAAAGAGAGATTCTATAATAAGCCTTGGAGTACTATTCCTGAAAAAAAAAAAAAAAAGAAAAAGAAAAAAAAAAAAATACTATGTCTGGGCAGTATATATAATCCTATTTTTGTGACTTTTGTGAGTGGAGTAGCAGTTTTTTTTTTTTTTTTTTTTTTTTTTTGCTTGCTTGCTTTTAGGAATGCTCGTGAATTGGAACCTGCATGTTTATTTACGAATCAGTTACTTCACACTAAAATGTCAATGTTTTCATAACAATATGTATATTCCAATGGGTGTATAAGGAAGCCATGTGGTGCCCACATCAGTTTTTTTTTCTAATCAGATAATTGTTATTTTGATTACTTGCATGTATATTCAGCAAAGCATTTTTTATTTATTGAGAAGTTGAGGTTTATTGGGTTTTATGTCGCACTTGTGCTACACTATGGGTAGTTGGCGACGGTATAGGTCTCATCCCTAAGGTTGACCTGGAAACATGCCTCACAATTTTGATGGTTAAATGTATTTGATGGTTAACACTGGTTAAGCACATTTGTTAAAGCTTTCTTGAGTTTCTATGAGTAAATGTAGGAGTTTCTTGAGTAAATCTATAAACACTGGTCGTTTTTACATTTTCTGTATTAAGTTCTTTCTGAATAATTGTATTGTTATTTTACTTTGGCTTGATGGATTACCTTTTGATACTAATTTTTACTTTCCGAACACTATAGTGAGGAAAGTATTGTAATCATGTCAAAAATCCGAATTCGAGATTTTGATGTTTCTATACGTTTTGAGGTCCCCTGAGTCCGTTTTCACTATTTTTACGATGATGTATGTATGTGTGTGTGTATGTGTGTATGTGTGTATGTGTGTATGTGTGTATGTTTGTGAACACGCTAGCGTCTAAAGGCTTTGTTCGATTAACCTGAAAGTTGGTACGTATATTGTAAGTCACCATAGTACGAACCCTATAGATTTTGGTGAATCTAGCACTTATAGTTTTTTTACAGGGACACAAAGAAAAATTCTTTATCATTATGGCCTATGGGACCAAAATCTTAAAAGTGCGATAGCATCTAAACGCCTTATTCAATTGAGCAAAAATTTTATACCCATATTATAGGTCACAGATACTCAATCTGTATAGATTTTGGAGAATCTAGCACTTATAGTTTTTTTACAGGGACACAAAGAAAAATTCTTTATCATTAAGGCCAATGGGGCCAAATTTTTAAAAGTGTGATAGCGTCTAAACGCCTTATTAATCTGAGCAAAAAAATTGTACACATGTTATAGGTCGCATTTGCACCAACTGTATAGATTTTGGTGAATCTAGCACTACAGTTTTTTTACAGGGACACAAAGAAAAATTCTTTATCATTATGGCCTATGAGACCAAATTTTTAAAAGTGCGATAGCATCTAAACGCCTTATTCAATTGAGCTGAAAATTTGTATGAATATTATAAATCACTGTTGCACTAGCTATAAGCATTTTGGTGAATCTAGCATCTATAGATTTTTACAGGGACAAAACGAAAAATTCTTTATCATTATGATCTAAGGGCTCAAAGTTCAGTAGCGTTAAATAAAACCTCGTGTGATATATGGAGAAAAAAACACTCTATTATGGTTTTCTCTCTTTTGTTTGTTTAGCAATTCCTCTTTCTTTATTTTATCTACAAAACTGTTAGTTACTCAATGTTCGGAAAGTCGAGTGGAGTCACTCCAGATTTTTTTTTTCTTCAGAGAGAGATTTTCAGACTCTTTTAAAATCGGGCTTTGACTGTTATTTACATCTGCGTGCTTTTTTTTTTTTATGTTACGCTTACAACTGCAGTTTCTGAAACTGACCTCTAAATTTTTAATCTTTTTTTAGAATTTTCCAAGAAGATATTCTATCATCGGAAAATATATTATGCGTATATCACTTTCATCTCTTTTCGTTGTTACCATTATTTTTAAAATTTTCTAAACCTATATACATATATATATAAGCAAAGAGTTCAAATTTTAAGTTCATAAGAAACAGAATTATACAAATAAATATTTCATTAAATAAAAGTGTATTATAAGGGAGTCATTTTTAACCAAACACCCTCAGTAATTCATGTTCACATTTTCTCTTAAAGATGGTGTTACTTATGTACATTAATCCGAAGAAGATAGTTAATTTAGTTACTGCAACAGTTCCGGCATTAACGTTTACCTATAAAAGCTTTTTGATGCATTTTTCTCTTTTATGTTTTTCCGAATTGTTATGTTTGTTTTCTGACTTGAAAGAATGTTCCACTTATTTCATTTAAATGATCGTCTTCCCCGTTCTCTCAAAGAGCGACTACTGATGAATGGTTTTAAAACATGTGTTTGCGCTAGATTCCCTATTTTGTCAATAGACGGAAGTTCTAATTTATTAGAACACTTTCTTTTACAGACGCAAATTCAATAATAATTAATAAGAATTTACAGTGGGAAATTTTGACGGTTTTTAAAATGAAATAAAGAGTGTGGCAAAGTATCAATCATGTTTTGACTAGAAAATTCTCGACAGCTTCCTCATTTTGATTAGCCTTTATTTTTTCATTTATAATTAACAATATTTTAAATGTCATCACTTCCGTTTGTTTTATAAATTCAAAACAAAATGTTTGCACGAGCTGTCACGAAAAAATATTTTGAATTGATACAAAAGGAATTACTTAAACATAAAACTAAAAACGTACGTATTTAAAAATTATAAATGAATACATCGCACTTTTTTTTACCAATAACCAATGATATCAAAAGATTGAATTTGCCTTAAATATTACGGAACAATTATGTCGGAATAATGTCAGATATTTGTAACAATTATGTCGGAATAAAAACGTCGGGTATTTGAAATAATTATGTCGATCTGGTGGCAGACTGGTCAGCGCTCTAGCTTTCATTTTCCAGAATTTTGAAATCCCAGTTCGCATAAATATTTGAATATTTCTAGTGATTTGGAATCAACTTTAAGCCGTAGGTCCTGGTCTAATAAAATGTCTATAAAGCGGCAACCTCAATCAAACAGCCTAAAAATAAACAGTACAAGTCTTTTTCTTTTGGAGTGCACAATTCTATTTATTAACATATGAACATATGAACATATGGTATTTATTAACATATATTTAATTTTAATTTAGTTTGGAAAATTAGCGCGGATATTCAATTTATGTATCAGTATTATAAGCTATTGATTACAAAGGTCGACGATGAAATTTTTCTTCAAGGTTATGTGTTTTCTGGGGTATTTTTGGATGTTGATTAAGGAAAAACTATTCAAAAATTTCCATCACGTACAATTTTTACAAAAAATTGGATTATTTGAGCTTACAACTCCATTTTTTCAACTCCAATCTAAATTATTTGCTGAAAAATCTGGGTGATATGAGTGAAGAACAAGTAGAACTATTACATCAAGACATCGAAGAAATGTAGCCGAGGTATCAAGGACGATGGAGTGTTAACGAGTTAGCAAATTATTGTTGGATGTTGCATAGGGAATCCCTCTTCCCCACTATATCCTCAATCCGCGCACAAGGTTAAAAGATCTAAAGGGAATTATCACTATAAAAAAACACATTTAAAAGGTAATATGCAAATAATAGCCAACTTTAATATATTTTATGCATTAATTGTTTCGAATTTGTTATAACCTCTAAGTGAATTCTTCCGATCTTCATCCTTGCTTTTTGAAAATTCCTACATGATATGACAATCATTTCTGAATTTAGCGTATCAAAATGCATTAAACACACCCAACGCAGTGGGAAAAAAAACAGAAGTACGATTTTACAAACCTGTGTAATACAAATTTAACACTAGATTTATAAATTTTGAATTATTCTTATATGTTAATTAATCACACAATTAACAACTGTACTTATATTTTTGAAAGCATTGCAAATGTTAAAAGATTCAATAACAAAAATGTAAATGGAGCAATTCTATGAATAGGAAAATCGGCATATCTAGTGACAGTTTGGATGAGTAGTTTCTGTGTCATTTATCGGATTATAAGTGAGTAACAACACATCATCACTTAATCTCGAGAAAATGGAGAGAACGTTTAAGGGAAGTTCTTAGTGTAAAGCTAGAAAAAGAGCAAAATAAAAAAGAATAATTAGTTTAGGCTCTTTTTATTTTTATAAAGAATCAACACGTTCAAAATAAGAACATAGAACAAAATGGTGAAATTGTGAAGTTAACAAACATCTGCTTTTCTAAATAAGATGATTCTAAAATTTATATTTCACTGTTTTAAATTAAAGATTTGTGTTAATCTGAAGCCATATTAAAACAATATTTCACTATGATCTGAAATCATTTCCCAAGAAGTTTTACTTTTAATTAATAGATAATACCGACAATGTACGATGATTTAAAATTCATTGTATCGATCATTTTATCATTAGACTAAATATTGTAAAATTCCAAAAAATGCATGTTAAAATTTTTACTCAAAGTATGACCAAGCTTCACTGAACAACCACACGAATGAACTACAAATTTCATAAGTATGCAAAACTACTAAGAGGTGAAAAACTTGTATTTGGTTTATACTACTTTACACCAGAACAGCGTGTACATAGTCCTAATTTAATGACAATTTTCAAAGATTTTATTTGTTACAAATATACGCATTTCATCGAAGCTGTGTCTTATTTGGTGAAGCCTTTCGAAAATACTGGGAATATAATGCAAATTTGCAGACAATCGTGATAAATTCGTAGTGAAGAATCCATTTCAAATAAGTGAATTCGACGTAGTCAGTCATATCAAATTCATCTATTCACATGTTAAATTACTCACCCTAATAATAACAAAATGAGCTCGAGCTTCAGCAATGACAGATCATTATTCCATGGTAAATTGACACTGAAAAGGGATTAATTCTGTAGAATTGCGTACGTTCGTTTCTCCTGTAGGGAGTGAAAGAGAGATTAAGCTAAATTAAAATATCCCCGATATATATGCGAAAGTGATATTAGCAAGCATGTTCTCGCATATCTTGTGAATTGCAATCAGCCCACACATGAACATTGAGTAAATTGAAGATCCCTTTACTATCTCATCGAATTTCTGCATGAGTATGATGCACAAATTTCTCACATCGAGAAAAATTGATAGATTTCAATAAACACTGATAACATGGGATAACAAGGATATAAAGGGTGTTGGTGTTTAAGATTAAGGCCGAATGAATTCGCGTAAGTCCTACCTTGGATGGATGCCCTCAGTGTGGGTCTTTTTAAGACACCTAGCTGTATTCATGTAAATTTCTGAGAAAACCAAGGAAAACTCCAATTAGACCGGATGGGTTCGAACCCAGCATCTTTCGTCTACCAGCTTAGACAACAGAACTTCTCGGCTACTGGTGCGGCCCGTATGCAAACTGAAATATAAGTGATTAACTCAGATGTCCAACTCTTGTGCGGGCGAACAAAGCCCTTCTTCCTAATTATTTTGTTAAATAAATAATTTTTTTATCAATAGCTCAGAAGTTATTTTAGGTTTTATTCTGTACTTTTCTTAATAATTTATATGTTGAAGTTTAACTGAACACTGAAACTGTTATTATATTATTTTATTTTTTGTATTACTAATGTAATTTTCTAATTTCTCGCAGACGATAATGCTGGTTCCTGTACTTATGAAGGTGCCCAACACCAGTGTACATTTTTCCTGTTTTGTGCATTAGCTGGAGGAACGTCTGTAGGTACATGCCCAGGAAGTCTTTTATCATCTTGTTGTGTCACCCAGGAGACGAAACAGTTGCGAAGATCACCTACCATCTATCAGCCTTCACAGTCTTCACAGTCTTCTGACCAAAGAATATTCAATCAAGGAAAAGGTTTGGCTTAAAATGACCTGTAAACGATTCAATAATCTTAAAGATTTACAGACCATGAAAAATGAAACATATATGCAAAGAAATATAAAAAATATAGATAAAAATAAAAACATCCAAACATGTTTACGTTTACAGATTCGCAAATCTTTATAAGGCTAAACAATATGAAAGCCAATTAAGACAACTTCTTCGCTAAACTCTTTAACGACTTATAAAAGAAATATTGTAGAAAAGGATATTATAAAAAAGTATTTTTAAAATACAGAAACGTTTTTAGACCAAAGGAAATATATTTACAATTGCTAATGATACATATCACAAAAACGTTATTACGAATGCTTTCGCGTACATGTATTGAATGATTTGTTGTAATAATATACTCAGAGAATTATATTAATAATATGCTTAATAAACTTAATAATATAGTAATAATACGCTTACATAATTTAAACAGGTTCATTTTAAATGACTAAAGTAATTTTTCATGATGAACATAATTCAGAAGGAATTTTAAAACTTTATAGTACAACTCAATAGGGATATATAGTTTATGATTACAACATACTCATCATAATCAATATGTATAGATAATCTTGAAGAAATTTGTTTTATTCTATCGTTTTTATTAATATATATATATATATATAATTATTAGGGTAAAAAAAAAAAGAAATCTAACTTATGGCACAAAATGCCTTTTTCAAATATATATCTTGCATTCTAAGATTGAATGAGAATTTTGAGTTTTATTGTTTATGATTGAATTTATTGTTTTCATACATTTTTACGCTTGTAATGAGGAAAAATTTTGACAAATAAGTTTTTGAATAGCAATCCCTAATATTTCTATTTTCAAGTTGCACAATGACATAAATTATAAATAGAACATATACAGGGTGCGGCAGCTATTTGAGAACACACGTTATAAGTGATCCAATGCCCTGTATATCATCTTTAAACAACCATTTTTGTTACATATAAACATGGCAGAACCTATTCTAACTCAGGAAAGGAAAAAGCACGTTGTTAGCGTCTCCTTGGCTGTAGGATACTCCGTTTCTGAAATAGCTGCTTTTCTGAAAGTCGCCCGATCATTCGTTTTCAGAGTTCAGAGAGAACTGAGGGTTGCCAATGCTAATGTGACAACTGTTTTGCACAGGAAACATCACTGCAAGGTCTCAGACATTCCCAGGGCACCTGAATTCATCAATTCTGTTCAAGCTGCCATCGAAGAGGACCGTGGAAAGTCCATAGGGATACTCAGCTGAAATCTGCGGGTCAGTGAGGTCACAATTCCACGTGTGGTTAATGAAAACCTCTGTTACAAGTCGTATGTAATGCGGAGAGGACAGTTCATGTCCGAGATAACCAGAGAGAATAGAGTAATCAGAGCAAAGAGCCTCTTAAAGATGCTGAAACATCAGGAACAGACAGAAACACACTGTTTTTTTTCGGACAAGAAAAACTTCGTCCAGGACCAGAAAATCAACCGGATAAATAATCTTTGGCTGTGTTAAAGACAAGAGGAAATTCCCACTGTCATGCACACTAAATTTCCTGAGTCTGTTATGGTCTTAGGGATCGCGAGGAATGAAGGTGACGTCATGCGTCCACATTTCTTTTTACAACGTGCCAGAATCAACGCAGTTACTTATACCGATGTGTTGAACACGGTAGTGAAGCGCTGGATTATTGCTCTAGCCCGTGCCAGGCCATATGTTTTTCAGCAGGACTTTGCACCAGTCGATATGGCCCATTCAACACAAGAGTGGATGGTAAACAATTTTCATGATCACATCACTCCACGCATGTGGCCCCCTAGCTCACCTGATGTTAACTCTTTGGACTATTACGCTTGGGGCGTTGTTGAAAGGGTCTCTAATAAGTACCCACATAACACCGTTGGTGTCTTCAGACAGCTATTGTGGATGCCATCACAAATATTCCCAGTGCCCACCTCATTTCTGCCTGCGGACGGTTTTAACAGCGTGTTGAGGTTGTTATTGCAGCTGATGTTGGATTTATTGAATGGTGTCGTGCATTAGGTCCTACTTCTTGTGTACACACCGTTCCATGTTCATTAAATGATATATCTATAGTGTTTGTTCCCTTTTTCTACGGACGATACTTTGTTCTCAAATAGCTGCCGCACCCTGTATTATTCCACATAATTTAATTTAATGAGTGAATATATTAAAGTAATTTATCTTGTGAAATAATCTTTTATTATTATTATTATTATTATTATTATTATTATTAAAAGCGAAAATAAATTGAGAATATTTTGGTACCTTACTTAGTTTAATATATGCAGACAGAAAAGATTTAGGTAAATTCTGATTTAAAGTTTACGGATTCGATAATACTTACATACAGTCATTTGCAAAGGTTTTAAGACCAGTAGCCGATTTTCAATAGTTTAACACATTCATCATTTCGCATATTATTGCGTCATCTCATGTGCTGATTGCATCAGCCGCATTCTACTGCTATAAATAAAGATGCCCCGCACGTTTATCGCGAATTGTTTATTGGTTTTGTCACAGACAGTGCTGATGTGTAATTATTGTAATGGGTAAAAAACCTTCACTTACTGTTACAAAAAGGTCAAAAATGTTAATCCTGCATAAAATTGGATTTTCTGAGCGTCAAATAAGTTCGAGGGTAAATGAGAGCAAGACAGCTGTGCATCAAGCTATTAGTAAATTTAAAATTTCGGGGAAATTTGTGGACCTTAAGAGAAGCGGTCGCCCTAGAAAAACCAGTGCACGTGATGATCCTGTGATAAGAAGGATGGTCGTACGAGATCCAAGAACCTCCTGTACGATTAGATATTTTCTGGCTGCAAAAGGCACCAACGTCAGTTTGAGTACTATTTCAAGATGTTTGGCTAAAGGTTTTGGTTTATCATCCCATAAACCTGCAAGGAAACTTCGACTTACTCCAAGTACGAAAAAGAAACGACTCTTAAGGTCCACAAAATTTCCCGAAATTTTAAATTTACTAATAGCTTGATGCACAGCTGTCTCGCTCACATTTACTCTCGAACTTATTTGACGTTCAGAAAATCCAATTTTATCCAGAGTCAATATTTCTGACCTTTTTGTAACAGTAAGTGAAGCTTTTTTTACCCATTACAATAATTACACAACAGCACTGTCTACGACAAAATCCAATAAACAACTCGCAATAAACGTGCCATGCACCTATTTATTTATAGCAGTAGAATGCGTCTAGTGAAATCAGCAAAAAAGATGACGCAATAATCAGCGCAAATGATGCAATGTGTTAAAATACTGAAAATCGGCTACTGGCCGTAAACTTTTGCAAATGACTGTAATTCTCATCTAATATATGTATCTTATGTAAATTTCCGGATTACGTATGAATTGCTAACATGTATATAATTCTAATTCCATAAAACAGTAACATGTGTATACATATAATAAGCTATGGAATTGAATAAATTCAAAACAACACTATACTTAAATAATTATTAAAATTATAAACGCATAATTTATTTGAATATAAATGTTTTTTAATTAAATTCATTATATATAATAAACATTATTTGTTGTAATGACTCTTAATATGTAATATAATCCTTTATCTATTAGTAACCTGCGGCCAAAGAGTTCACAAGCCAAGTAGTCGAATAGTTGGTGGAAACTCGGCCGAGTTTGGAGAATTTCCTTGGCAAGTATGTAAATATTAAAAACTAAAAATAATGAACCAATCAATGAATCTTATGGAGTTGAAAATATTTTTACGGGTTAATTTGCTGTGCTTTCGAAATTAAATGTGCATATTATCAATAAAATTGGATTTTACGATTATGATAAAATTATATTATCATTAGACTTTCCTTTTTACTTTAAATTATTAAATTAATTTATATAACTATGTTTTTTAAGTTTTTTTCACTATTACTGTTAATTTAACGTTGTAAAATAATAATGTGAATTTGTAAAAAATGTGAATGGAGAAATTTTTACTCGTAATTGTAGCATAATTTTACAGGGACAAAAATGTCTTAACAGTTTTATAGTAATTTCTCAAAGTACTGCTAGAATGAAAACGGATTGATAAGCTTCCCAAGCAGCAGTTCCCATGAAACATACTAACAAAGAATTCTATATTGAAATTTTGAGTAAATACACGTTTAAATAAACTGATTTATTTTTATTTTGCTATCTCGTAAGAAGAAGGAAAATATAGCACTATTATTGCAATAATATATATCGATAAAGTCAAGGCCTTTTAAATTAATGTGATTATTGTAAATTTAACTGATATTTAAAATAATTATTTACAAATAAAAGCTCTGTTTGGTTTAAATTAACAGATATAAAGATCCCTTTACTTCACAAAATATTTTTAAATTATCTAAGTTATCTGTATCGCATTTCTCTAAAAATATATCTTCAATACAAATTAATGAGAAGTTCGATGGATAATACAATAAAAAGAGTAACGAACAAATAATTTGGCAATTTATCCAGTCTTAAGTTTTGAATCACTTCATGTTGAAAAACGCAAATTCCTTGTAAATTATGTAATATTTTCATATTTAATATTGAAACGCGCGTAAACAAGGGCTAGGACCCCTTAAGAAGACCCCCCATGTAACACATTTCACCCTGGTCTAGAATCCACGTGCAGTCAATCGGCTTTAACCCCGATGCCAACATTAACATCAACGCCATAATTAACCCCTTAACTGCCCCGGACGTATATATGCGTTTTTCCGAAGTACGATCCTTTGTATTGTACTGTTACGAGTGAATTAACTGACGCAGATTGACAATGCAATAAACTAACCTTGAAAGTGATCTTGATAGTGTTTTCGAAGAATTTGCTCATTTCAGAGTTGAGAGAGAAAGGTAGCACTGGGAAGTGAATCTCGTAAGTTTTCATCGACATTTAAAGAGTTAATATTACAGTGGTACTATTTTAATTGTTTTTATGAATTATTTATACAGATTGGTTGGGATAAAACTTCTGTAAAAAAAAAAAAAAAACATTGATAACAGGTGAATGGATTGCTGTGAATGATTTATAATATGCATTCGAGGAATAACAATGTAATCCGAAATTCTCTACCATATGGCGCTCTTCTTGAAAAACAAATTATCAGATTTATCAAATTCAATTATTCTTCTGACAATACAAAAAACCAACAACTGGACATTAAACTATTTTTTTTTTTTCATTTCTTTGAGGGTATTCCCTGATTGTCCATATACCAAATTTCATGGCAATCTCTCCTATTGTTTTTGCCGCACACACAGAAAAATGAAAAATCGAAACTTGTCAAGAGACATGCCATCTTTGTGACACTAAACGTTTGTCAAGTACATTGACTAATTTGCACAAAATTACGCAAAATTTTAAACAATCAAAACACTACCTGACAATCCCATTTAGTCATGAGACACAAAAGTCGTTTTATTTTACCATGTATCTTTAATGTGTTTCGTCTGATGATCCGTTTTGCCTCTAAAACTTGTCAGATGACTAATTTCCCAGGTACAGTTTTCATTTTCCTCAAATTTGACCGGTTAGTCAGATGAGAGAATAAAAAAAAAAATGTTTCCGTTTTGTCAATTGACGAAGAAAAATTTGTTTGGCTAGTCCAGAAGTTAAACATTGTTCTTCTTCTTCTTTTTTTTTATTTGTTATTTATTTTTTGTCTCCTATTGACAACTTGTGTTAGTCAACCGAAACCGAAAAATAAACAAAAAACTAATCGCATTTGGCGGGATACTGCAATTGCCGTTAGAGTCATTTTCATTTTAGAAAGAGAACGAGAGATTTTTTAGTAATCAGAATCAGCGAATCGAGTTTAAAGCCAAAAGTAAGTGCTAAATACTTTATTTTATTGTAAGCTTTGTAAGAATAGTAAATTGTAAATTTGTAGAATTCTAAAGCTTCCGCAATCTTCTAACAATATGAATCGTAATTAGAATTTGTTCTAATTTATAAAGTTGTTTAAAATGTATAAAATTTAAAATACGTTATGATAAATCTAGTTTTACCTATCGTTGTATTATAAAAGTAAGTATATTTAATTTGTCTAAGCTACAGTTGTTTACATACACTTTTAACATTAAGCTCATATTAATATTTTTATACACAGAATAGTAATGATTTATTTTTCCCTAAAGATGGTTCAGAAGGTATTTGGATTTCCAAAGGACGTAAATTTAAGAAAGATATAGAAAAATGCTATCAATGGGGATTTTGAAAGAAATCCAAATTTTAAGGTATGTTTTTTAAATTATCGTTTGCAACATTATATCTATCTTAGAACAATAAAAAATAATATTAATACTTTTTTTTTATATTTAAACTTTTTAATGAGATAAATTAAAAAAATTTAAAGGTTTCTCGTTTATCTGTTATTATTTATTTATTTATTTATTTTTAATTCCTGTTCTAAATAAATAATTTTTTTAATTTAAATAATTTTGGCAAATGGTTGATAATAGTATGTAATAAAAAAATGACTTTTTTATTATTAAATTTTTGACACCAATTTTTTTTCAAAACAACTTTTAACAAAAATAATATGAATTTGATATTGCATACTATATTCTGTTCTCAATTTAAAGTCAAATTGTTCTTGTATACAATATTAATTATTAGCGATAAATAACAAATATCTTGGTAAATAAATACATATATATATATTCAACTTCATGTTATTTGTTTCATTCAAATGATTGATGATTGTAGTAAAAGGTTGATATTTTTAGTTATTAAAAATTTGATATATATATATATATATATATATTTCTTTTTTTTTTTTTTTCAAAACAAATTTAATCAAAAATAATATGAGTTTAAATTATTAGATACTGTATTCTCGATTCAAAATCAAATTGTCCATGCGCAGCATATTTAAGTATTCGTGATAAACAAAAGATATCTTGTTAAAAATATGTACTTAATTTCATGTTATTTGTTTCATTCTTAACACATTTAAATTTAAAAACTATTTGGTATGTCAATTTAAACAACATTTTTTTTCTTTTAACTATGCTCTATAAATTAAGTAATTCTTGCAAACATTTAGTTGTATACTCTATTTCCACAATAACTTAAAATTTATTTTGATTTTCTTCTACGTATATAAGAATGAAGTACTGGATTTTTCAAAACTTTCTTTTTCTGGCTTTTGGTGCATTTACAAATTTGAGATTTCTTTAAACTCGATTAAACTATTTTTAGGAGATGTCTGTCTGTGTATAATCAAAATTTTATGTTTTGGGTGCTGTATCTCACAAAAAAATGAACAGAATTGTACAAAAGTTTATATTTAGATGCACTTTCAGATAAATTCGTGCTGAATAGCTTTTGGTACATATCATCTAAGAAGTGGCGCTACTATGCTGCAATTTCCCACAATTAAGGAAAGACTATATCTTAGCTTCTATTGTGTAGAACTTCACATAACTTAATGTTCAAATAGTCGATTGTGAAAGACTATGTTTATTCAACTTAGGTGCATATCGGTCATCAGGTAATGCCAGTATGTTGCAATTTTTCACATTTAAGAAAATGCTGTAACTGAGCTTCTGTGATATATAAATGCACTAAACTTGATATGTGCAACAGCCATTATGAACTATTATGCTGATTTAATTTGGACGCATATCGGCCGACAGGTGACGTTGGCATGGTGCAATTAACTCTATTTATAGGAGAGCCATATCTCAGCTTCTATGATATGTATGTGCACCGAATTTGATATGTAAGGTGTATGTCATACATCCAAAAACTATGCCAAACTAGCTTTTTAAAAACTATGCCGAATCAGTTTGGGTGCACATCAGATGACGTGCCGCGCTACTATTACTCTTTGTAAATTTCCAGATAGTTATAGTATCTCAGCATCTATTTGTTAAATTAGTTTGTAAAATCTTTATTTGTGAGAAGCTGTGTTAATTACTTTGTGCATTGTAACAGATATATGGTGCAATAATATTAAATAATAATCGAAGAAAATTTTGTAATGGCTACAGCATATACTAATTTTAGATATAGTGGGTTAAATTTATGTTAGTAATTTGCAACTGGTAATTATGAATGATTTACTTATAAATTGTCAAATATAGTTCCCCCAGAAAAATTTTTAAACTCATTAATACGTAACATTTTTCTCCACAATAGTATCAAGACACGGTAAAGGTATATAAACTTTATCATTAATGGTATAAATGGCAAACATTTCCAATTTAACAATAAAACTTTTTTTAATAATTTACAACAAGTAATTTAAAATACTTTATTTAAGTAGGCATAAAACTTACAAAACTTTAAATTGACACCATTAAAATAAAATATCTCGCAACAATTGTTTCGGGTCTAAAGAGCACACGACCCTTCGTCAGGCACCCAAAGTAGGCACGAGTGCAGCAGTCAAAGTGGTGATGCACGGCTTTGACTGCTGTACTTGTGCCTACTTTGGTCGCCTAACGAAGGGTCGTATGCTCTTTCGACCCGAAACCATTGTTGCAATTTTTTTTTTATTTTATGGTGTTTATTCAAAGTTTTGCAAGTATTATTTTGCAACGCTAGTTCTGTGGTGAGAATAATTGATAAACCTTTTTTCATTTTCTTTCTGTTTTTTCTCTCTGTGTTTGTTTATCTTCGATAGCGCACATTCGATCTAGTACGACTGCAATTCACAGCTATCGTACTGCTCACCTTTCAAACTATTTTTTACAATTATAAATCTAAATTTATAGGCATATTTATAACTCTGTAACTAATTTAAACATTATACACATGCTAGACATGTATCGGAGTTCCCTATTCGTATCCAGAAAAATAGATCCGTATTTGTATGGATCTGTTTTCTTTTCTTCAACGAAACTAATATGTATCTTTTGTAAAAATTGTATGAAAATTAGAAAAGTATTATAAATCTTTTTTGACTGTTATTAATATATAAATTGAATAAATACAGTATAACCTCGTATTTACATCCTGGAAATTGAAAAGATTTCGCAATTTACATTTTTTTTTTTTTTTTTTTACTTTATTCTATATTCAATAGAAGAAAGTACTAGATTCATAAAAATTTTCGACTTCCGTTTTTCGATGAATTTGCACGTATTGAAAGTTCCAGAACACGATTTGACTATTTTTAGAAAATATTAGATATGCCTCTGTATGTGTGAGAGAGACAAAAATTGTGTGGCGACTGCAACTCTGGAACTACTGCACGTAATTACATATAAATTTATATGTAAATGCACCTTGACATAAATTAGTGCCCATCCATCAAGAAATGGCACTGCTATACAGCGATTTCTAGAGACCATACATTAGGAAACTATATTATACAGGGTCTCTAGCGATTTCAACAATTTAAGGGAATGCTATGTCTCATGAACTACTGCAGAGAATTGCAAATAAATTTATATGTAGATGCACCTTGACATAACCTAGTCCTTATCAGCTTTTTATGTCAATTTCTCAAAAGATGGCGCTGCTATACAGTGATTTTCACAATTCAAGGGAAGGCTATACCTCAGGAACTACTACACATAAATTTATATGTGGATCTACCTCGAGATAAATTATTGTCCTTCCAGTTTTGGTATCAATAATTCAATAGGTGACGGTGCTATATAGCGATTTCCATAATTTAAGGAAAAGAGATATCTCAAGTTCTATTGCGTACAATAATAATAATAAATGATATGGGAAAAGACCATTATCAGACATTATGCTAATTCAATTTGGATGCATATCGGCCAATAGGTGGCGCTGTTGTACTGCAATTTTCCCCTAGAACGGAAAAGCTATATTTCAACTTCTATGGTGTATAACTGTACAAAATTTGATATGTGAGATAACCATTATGAAAACTCATTTTTTAATATATTATTTATAGAGAATAAAGCTGTCTTTCTTTGTACTTTCAATGCAATTTTTCTCTAAGATGAAAATCGTATGCATTCAGTATGGTAGGTAATTTAAATAAATAAGAGCTTTAATAAATTATTTGTACTGAGCGAATTTGTATTAGAAAATATAAAAAGAAAGTCTTGTGGTGGCCACAACATACTTTTTTTGTTGTTGTTGTTGTTTTAAATACCTTTATTTTTAATAAAATTCAATCCTCGCTTTTATGTGAACGAAATTTTCAATTTTTCTCCATTTATACTTGTATATACAGCAAATATTGAGGAAATACTTGTCGTGATTTCATTTAAAGCTATTATGTTGTGACCACCGCAAAAATTTCTTCTATATTTTCCTATAGGAAAATTCATTCGCCCAGTAAAAATATTTTCTTAAAACTGTTATTTATTAAAATTATCTACCATAATGAATGCAGATAATTTCATTTTAGAAAAAACTAACACTAATAATAAGAAAAGAAAGACAGTTTAATTCTCTATAAATAAAGTCTTAAAAATGCTTCTTCATAATGGTTTCCTCATATATCAGGTTTTGTACAGTTATATGACACAGAAGTTGAGATATAGCCATATCCTGTTCTCTAAGAAAATTGCAGTATACCAGCGCCACTTATTGGCTGATATGCATCCAAATTGAATGTCACATAATGGCAACGTTGATACGTGTCAAGTTTTGTTTGATTATACACAACAGAACCTTAGATACAGCCTTCCCTGAAAACGCGAAAGTCGATGTATAGCTGCACCAACTGTTGAGCATTTGACAAAAAATATTGGTGGGCACTAACTTACGTCAAAGTTTATCTGCATATAAATTTATGCAAATTCGTTTAGTAGTTTCTGCGATATATAGCCTTTCCTAAAATTGCGAAAATCGCGGTCTAGCAGCTCCACTTGTTGAGCAAATAACACCAAAAGTTGATAGGCACTAACTTAGGCCAAGGTACATCTGCATATAAATTTATATGCAGTTATCTGCAGTAGTTCCTGAGATACGTTGCCACAAAATTTTTCTCTCACACACACAGACACATATTTTTCTAAGAATGGTTAAATCGCGTTCTGGAGCCCTCAAAACGTGTAAATCCATTGAAAAGCGGAAGTTGAAAATTTTTACGATTGAAATACTTTCTTCTATTGAATACAGAAGAAAGTAAAAAACAATATAAAATAAACACATTTAGGAAACTGATTCCATCAAGGGAGATAATAATAATATTCTATCTTTATCGTCTTTCTAGAACAAATAAAATCAAAGCAGATGTTTAATTTCGAATCATATATATCTGTGCAACCCAAATTATTATAGTAAATAAACATTCCTGTCGAAAAAATGCAATAAATAAAGATACTTTTTTTTTTTTTTTTTTTTCAGAATATAAGCATTAAACAATGAACTATTATCACTGACCTTGAAACACATTTTTGCAATCTTGAAGTTCATAACTCACATAAGTGTTTAATCATTATTATTAGTCTTTTTTTTTTTTTTTTCAGATTTTTAACGCAATACAATTAGTAATTACATCTTTTTTTTTTTTTTTTTTTTCTTGTATGTTCAATGGAAGAAAGTATTGGATTTGTAAAAATTTTCGACTTCCGGTTTTCGACGGATTTGCAAGTTTTGAGAGGTTAGACCACGATTTGACCATTTTTAGAAAATGTCTTGTCTGTCCGTCTGTGTGTGTATGTATGCGTGACAAAAATTTTGTGGCAACTGTATCTACGGAACTACTGTTCAGAATTACATATAAATTTATATGTAGATGCACCTTGACCTAAATTAATGCCTATCAACTTTTGGTGTCAATCGCTCGAAAGGTGGAGCTGCTATGCAGCGATAGCATTTATAATATGGTTGTCAACTTTCAAATATGCTTAACAATAGTGTTCTAACAGGGATATATTCATTAAAAAAAATAATAATTCAATAAAAAAATAAATAAATCCAGATCGATTTTAAAAAGAATCTCGTGCTTGCTTTTCTAAAGTAATCATACGAATTATAAGGTATGGTGTTATGACAATATATATATATCATCATTACCAATTTCAGCCTCTATCAAACCACTGCAGGATGAAGGCCTCTGCTAGGCGATTCCAAACTGCCCTGTTTTCGCACGCACACGCACACACACACACACACACACACACACACACACACACAGACACACATATATATATATAATAATTTATGCATAGATTAAGAAAGGTTTTTGATAGAATATTTCGTCTCCTTATTGATTTATTTGATTTCCAATGAAGCCATCTATGGTATATGCAACTTCTTAATTGAATGCAACCTATGCAACGAGGTGAAATTTACACCTCATATAACGTATTTCTTAGTAATGTCCTGATGTCTTTTTTTTCTTTTTCTTTTTTATTTAAGGTTTGTGAGCTCTATTTTAAATCTGATGGAATTATACAAACAATAATTTATTTTGATGAAAAAGAAGGAAAGTTAAATCAAGTCCCAAGAAATAAACCAATTGTTAAAGATGGTGCTATTCCTACAATTTTCAGCGGCTTGCCATCATTAGGGATAAACAAAAATTACGTTTTATTACCTAATTATAATTGTGCTTTTATATTATTATTATGATTAATTTTTATGTAAATTATGGAGCAATCTTCTTCATGTATATGAAACATTTATAATTTTCAATAAAATTATTTTTATCTTGATTTTTGTCTTTTATGTATTATTTCAATTGCATAGTTTTTATGAAGGAGAAATCTTATTTAAATAAGCCACATAAATTCTTGATTTAAGAATGCTGAAAGTAATGTTATCAGGTAAGTGAGAGTTATTTTGGATGATCAAATACTTATAAATTATTGTTATATATTAAAATTTCTCTGGGCATAAAATTTACAGAGATGATTAAAAATAAAAATTCTTATTATATATGTTAACGTGTTTTTTATGCAAATTTTATTTCCACCCTCACCTTGAAAAAAAAAAAAAAGTATATCATTAATATTTATGATTTTAAAACATTAAATAACCTGAAATTTGGAGTTCGATGTTATTTATAGTTTAGTACATTGTATCGTCTATACCATGCATATTGTTTATATTGCCTGTATCAATTGTTAAAGCACATTGTATCGTCGTACTTATCTGTAATTTTAATCAGGTGGAAAAAATCCATTATTTAAAAAAATATATACATATATTCAGGTGGCTTAAATATTAAAAAAAGGAACTTAAAAAAAAAAAGTTTACATTTATTTTTGTAACCACAGCGTACAAAATGAAAGCATCGATGAGAAAAAATATATATATATTTCTAAATCCATATATGAGGATGTGCATGAAAAGTGGACTAAATCATGTGGCGCCCCAATCCTCTTGGAATGCCTTGATAAAAAAGTGTTGGATAAATGCGTGCGTTAATGATGAATAAAGGTAGGGAAGATTGATTAAACTAGCAAATTCTTTGTTTCAGTAGTTTGTTAAATTTCCAGTATTCATAGCTGCTAACTTTTTTAATTGATTCCGGAATGTTGTTAGTATATCGCCCTATCTTCAAACCATATTCTTTGAGGAGTAATTATCTTCATATTTAATTGTAATTACATGCTAAAGAAAATTATTCTATTAAGAATATGGTATGAAGAAAAGGGCGAATGTTAACAACATTCCGGAATAAATTGAAAAAGTTGGCAGCTATGAGTATTTTATTCCAGTTGATGGACAAGTAATATTTTTCAGAAAAGTTTTTAAATATTTTTTCAAGGTTGAACATTTAAAAGGGGAGGGGGGGATTAAACAATTACAAAAGTAAAGAGGTTAAAACTAACATCAATGCTTTTTTAAAAGCCCCTGCAAACAAGTATGAGGCCACTTCCTCATAAAATATGAGGGATTTTAATCTATTAAATTTTTTTGATTAATCTCCCTCAAATATTATGAGACAGGCTAGTCAAATATATTTTTCGGGATAAAATTCCTCCACAAATATTATGAGGCAGCTTAGTCAAAATAGAGACTAGTTTTCCTTTTCAAATATTACCAGACAGATTAGTCAGGTAAATAGTCTTGACTATCCTGCCTCTTCAGATATTCATTGAAAATTGACTAGCTTGCTTCGTAAAATACCTGTTGGCTGCTGACTAATCGTCTTAATCAAGTGCAGATTCTGACTAACTTGCCTTGTCTGGCAACTGCGGTTGTTGACTAACCTTCCTGGTCTGATAATTATGATTATCGACTAGCCTTCTTTGTCTAATAATATTAACCTTCCTAGTCTGGAGTAGTGTTTTGGTGACTAGTTTAGCAAGTACACTTTTCAGTTTTGGTGACTAGTTCAGCAAGTACACTTTTTAGTTTTGAAGACTAGTTCAGCAAGTACACTTTTCAGTTTCGGTGACTAGTTCAGCAAGTACACTTTTCAGTTTTGGAGACTAGTTCAGCAAGTACACTTTCTGGCTAGTCAGTTATTTTGGTTAGTCAATTCTGTATTGTCAGCTGAGCATTTTGGCAGGTCACTGTGACCAATTTATTTTTCTGTGTGCAGGATGCTGTTTTTCACGATAATTTAATTTATATATACTTTAACTTTCTATAAAATCAGCATAATACAGACAAAATAAGCAAGCGTATTGCCATCAAATTGGGTAGGTGGATGTTTCAGGATATGCACTCATGGTGTCAAAAATCATTTCAGTTCATAAAATATCTACCAGATGGCACTTTGTATGAGAAAATGGCAAATTTGACCTTAAAAAAAACCTATAAAGAATTAAAAACTAATCGTTAAATACTTAAATTTTTTATGCATTCAGTATGACCCATTTCCTTTGTATGTTTTTCATTTTTCCGTGCAAATCTTCCCCTTTATGGTCACTTTTGTAATTTATTTTAAACTCTTGAACTTCATGAAACTGGTATCAAATCCGGTGGCCCGTATTGACTACACAAGGCAGTTCATAAAGTAAGCTTGATTATAACCGCCTGTATACGTGTTGCATATGTGCATTTTATGTGTATTCTATTTCATGAATTTAACTTTAACAAAACACATTTGTACACTATAAGAAGGTTGTTTGGTTGATATGAATAAACTTTGCACTATAAATACGCAGTAACAACAGTCTGAGAGTACCTGTAAGTCTGGTCTTGAGACATGTTATGAGAATTTCGATCTTTCACGGAATTAATCTTCATTGGATGGGGATTTACATGGTCAGACGACTAAAGAAACCTGTTAACATTCGATTATTAACAGAAAAGTTAATGAAAAATACCTTATAACTTTAATGACTCATTAAATTAAGGATTTTCAGGTGCACAAAGAGACATCGAAAATTTCCTTAGGAAAAAGGCATAAATGACAGAGAAAACAGGAGCTTGAGTAAGCCCTGTGTCTTTTCCGTATTGTAAAAATTTTGCTGTTTTTGTCTTTGCTCTATCAATGTGAGAAAAGATATTAAACAATCACTTGAGCTTTTATAGACATTCTAAGAGACATAAAAAAATTCAAAAATAAAATAATCCAGTGATGCACTCACCTGGTAAACTCAGTGATAAGAATAGTTGACCCATAGACAGTTTGTGGCAAACATATCTTTAATGCAAATATGGTAAATTAAAAGAGCACATAATGTTTATGCCTACAATGAGACATTTACTGGCGACTCTGTCTGACCAATTTAGACTATTGAAGAAGAATTAATTTAATACCAAATTTAATAACTTTTTATGAATTATTGAATTTTATAGAATTTATAGAATCTGAAATAACTTATAATAATTATGAAAATTTAAAGCTATTTCTTCAGTAATACAATGCGCTATGCGCAATAATTACACATACTTAATCAAGATAAAACTAGTTTAAAAATTATTTTGTGTAAATATAGACAAATATAAAGAAGTTTGGTTTATTATATTAATTAATATTGAATCGTGCAAATCATATGATAAATAATTATATTTTAATTAAATGAATTATAATTATATTTCAGTTAAATAAATCATAAGCGAGGTGAAAATCATAATTATTTTAATTACTTCAGCTGAGTTTCTACCATTGTGTAAATATTTAAGGCTGCATAAAATGTCGGAGATTTTTAAAATATGTATAGCTTACAAAAAAAAAAAAAAAAAAAAAAAAAAAAAAAAATGTTAGTTTGGTTGGTTGGTTTTTACGTCGCACTAGTGCCGCGCAATGGGCAAATGGCGACGGTCTGGGACTCACCCCTAGATGTGGTGGTACGGAGACATGCCATCACAGTTTTGATCCACCACGGAAGGGAAAGCAATGCTAGGAAATGTTTTATATTTATATGCAACATCATAAATGTTTAATTAATAATCTTCTTTCATATTCAAACATAAAATATTTTAAATAAAATATTCAAGATAAAATGATAAAATTATGCAATGTATGCTCAAACAGTTTAATGTTTAATATGATTTTAGCAAAACATTTTGAAACAAATGCCAAACAAAGTTTTTATAATGCAAGAAAATTTTGTAATAAATACTTCTTTTAAATTTATTAAACGTTAATAGGTATATAAAAATTATAATTTTATACTTAAAGGGGTTTTAAATTTTTTTTTTTTTTTTAACTTCGTACTTCTAAAAGATTTTCTTCTCATTTTCATAGGCTCACATTAAGATTACACAACAGCAATGTGGAGGAGTATTACTTAATCATTATTATGTTGTAACGGCAGCTCATTGTGTGTATAGGTATGAATTCTTTTTTCTTTTTTTTAATATGCATGAGTAAAAATGTTTCGAAATACTATGATACTAAATCTATGTGCACGAATATTAAATAAATGCACGGGCATTATACTTTTTTTAATAAATAATACAAATTATCATTTAATATATAAATTGTATATTAACACATTGTTTGCAGGTCACGTAACTGTGCATTTTTAAAGAAAAATGAGCCCCACCTGTGGGTGTTCCTCTAAAGAATACTTTATTTTAAAGAACATTTTACTTATTTGTGATTAACATCTTATTTGCTGCTGTTGTATACGTACGCAAGTGGCATTTACGGCATCGATTGCTGAAGATAAAATTTAAATAATTTAATCACAAATACGTAAAATCAATTTGCTTAGTAATAAAACGTTTTAACGAACGCCAAAAAACTGGGCTTACCGTTCAAAATTGTCAAAAACCCCGACAACAAATTGTTAAGAACTCACAAATTTATTTATATAAAGTTTTACGTTTACAGTGCAGCCACGTTTCCTAAAACTACCAGCGACGACGCGTCCAAAATGTTGGAGGGATGCCAACTTGGCCAGCAAGTTGTGATCGGGAAAACATCCAATAATTCGCGCTCTGTTATCATTCATTTTCTATGAGCCGGATGACTGTCACCCCTATTTTAGCAGTGGACTCGTTGAATTAAAGCTTGCGCAGAGGCTTCCATGGTTTCATGAAATGTGGTCGAAGAATATTCCTTTTAAGATCTATAAAATGACACAAATGTTTTCTAAGTATTAAAGTGACTATTATGGCAGATTATTTATTATTTGCGCATATACAGAATAAGCATTTGAAGCTTTTTACATAGAACAATCTTATTTTAGTATTTTAATTAGAGTATTCTTTCGAATACTTAAATGCAAAGTATGGTTGGATTTTTGGTGTATGCAGCTCACCAAAATTCTTAAGAAAAAAGGAAAATCTAAATCAGTTGACACGCAAATACAGCATTTTTTAAATATCATTATCTGTAAAGAAACAAAAACAAATTTGACAAATTAACACTTTATATTTGAAAAAATGCAAACATTTTTTTTTTAATGAATTTAAGTAAAAAAAAAAAAACTTTGGTAGGAAAAAAATGTATATCTATTACAGTTTGTAACTGAACTACATACAGTTAAATAAATATACAGTGTAATAATTTATAAATTAACATTTATATGAGTTTTAAATTCTATATTTCTGTCAATTAATAGAGTTCTATTATAATCTACATTCTCAAAGGTTAATAACAAGCAACATATAAGAGTTATAGTATTGTTTACGAAAATAATAATTCATATTTTTCAAAAATGGATACACCACAATTTATTTATACAATATCATATACATCTCAAACTTGACCACTGTAATTCTATCTAATTTGACTTTCTTGTATAATATTATTGTGAAACGGTTCCAATAGTGCCTCTAGAAACAGCTTCGACATTTTGTAAGTATTTACAAGTGGAAAACGCCATTTCGGAAAATCTGGAAAGAAATGCTTAAATAAAATTTTTGTAACTTGGAATTGCTGTAACATTTTTTTTAAATTATTAACAGAAAAGAAAATTAATTATTTAATAATCATAAAAAAGAAATTCAATAGTTATTTTTTTTTTCTAAAAATGATATTAATCACAAGTTAATAATAGCAGGAATGGAACACGGACGCAGAAATCATACCACTATGAATGTAACAAAATTTCCTACTTCTTAAATCAACGATATTATAGGTAGAGAAATTTCTTAAACAAATACCGGTATGAAATCTGCGACCGTGTTCCATCCTTGTAATTAACTTCTTTTAGTGATCATTTAATCAATTTTTTAGCTTTAAGTCTCAGAAATACATTTTAACGAAATGTTCTAATGATTGGAGTTAGATTGAATGCGACGGATATTTTCAAAATTGTTCAATTGAAGAATTTCGCGATTTTACTTCAATGAATTTATTTTATTTTATTTTATTTTATTTTTTTAAAAGACGCTGACTTTTGAAATTAAATTGAAGACTTTTATGTTTAAACTGTTTACTGGAAAACATGAACTATAAATCGTACTCATACAGTTGTATATGCCATTAGACATAATATTGTTAGGTATAAAAAAAAAATATTATAATACAAAACATGTAATGCTATTTTGGGGCTGTAAGCGGTAAATATTAAAAACTTAACTTCGATATGATTTAATTTATTAAATAAATTAAATTAAATTCAGGTCTAATTCAAGGCATGTCAAATTCTAGGCTATTTAAAATGTAAACTATAAATAGTACAGCCGGTAACAAAAGTGTCCGAACACTAGCAAAAATTCCTATGTAAAACAAGTACACTTCATACGGTTTTGTTAAATAAATCCTTATCGAATCATGTTCTTACACTGACTAAGAACAGGATTCGACAAGGATTTATTTTACAAAACCATATGAAGTGTATTTTTTTCACATAGGAATTTTTGCTAGTGTTCGGACACTTTTGTTACCGACTGTACATGTACAGCCATATATACAACTAGGCATTAAATATTACTAGTTGGTATCCATCAATTCTTGGCGGATGAATGATACTTAAATGTGCAACTTAAATCTTCTCATGGAAAACTAGTTTAAAACCATTGTTTTTCAGTAGAGGTGCAAGAGACGATACATTTTTCTAAAATTCAATATGCAAAATATATGTACATTTCACAGCACGAAATAAAATCTTAAGTCTATTCTTAATCGTATTCTATGTACGACGGACATACCCAAAATTTAAAAATAAATGCACAGCTTTATTAAAGGGGGGAGCGGAGGAGGAGTTAAAAGGTCATTGCCAAATTAACGTAAGCAAAAATTTATATGATTAAAATAAATATGCAAAATATGTATAATTTTACAGCTTGAATTAGAATCTCAAGCTTATTCTAAGTATGGTCGGAAACATTTTAAATAAATAAATTCTACATGGTACAAAAGACAAATGAAGTACCGCTAAATAAATAAAATAATATATAATGTAAGCAATTAAAAAAAAAAAAAAAAAAAAAAAAAGAATCTGTGTGAATAATAAATGTACCAATATACCTCAATAAGATCAATACTTACGATAATGTTTAATAAATCAACATTCATGTAAATTAATCCCACTACAAGATTCTTTGCTACTTCACCAAATCGACTACATAATAGTCAGCGCTGCACATGTCTTATATTTACTGTACAATTTTATTGTTGTTTTATACGAAACACTGAATAATACAAAGATTTACATCCACATTATGATTAAATCGACATATGAAATGTAAATGATCAGAACTTTCGATTAAAGAAGGTGCAATCAAAGATTTCATTTAATACTAAATTTCCAGTATTAGATTTTATCTGAAAATTTAATAGACAATATTAATTTATAAATGACTATATTTTAAGCGGAAAAATGTATTTCATTTCCAATAATAAAAGTTTTCGTATTTTTATTCCAATTTTTACTTTCTTTGAAATTAATCCAGCACTTAAATTCACTATATTCTAGAAATAAACTACAAATCAGAAAAAAAAAAAAAAAATGTTTTTATTGAAATTAAAAGAAAAGAGAAAAACACTACTTTGAATCATAGTTAATTTTACTCAATCAGTTTTTAAAAGTAATCAAAAGTTAATAAATTTAAAATTGCAATAAATGTAATGATAATATAATATTTAAAAATAAACATAGAACAAAAGTAAGTTTAAATGCTTGTTTTTCATGGAAACATCCTGTAACGTAAAATTTTAAACAGCGAATCAGAATATTTTAAAGTTAAAATTAGATTTGAAGGCTCATCTTTTTTTTTTAAAGATTTTTAACTGTGATAGCTTTAAAATGAACATTAGACTGAAACATATTAAAATGCGTTGCATAATAATTTTAAAAAATCAAATTCATATATGCAATGAAAGAAAACCCTAACAGTTGTTTATTTTATTTAAAGGAGAAAAATAAAAATTAAGAAAATTGAATCGAAAAATTAAGAATTTATTTTCTGTTACGGATAATACCTTATTTCCAATTTTAACTTTGTTATATTTTATGTTAAAACATTATCTGCATCAATTTTATTAGATTACCATCAGTCCGAAAAACAGAAATATTATTTTTGTTTATTTATTTCAACGTACAAAATTGATTCATATCAACAAATTTTATTCATGATTATCATAACAACACAAATTTTTAAAACTAAAATAAATAAAGACATTATCTGATAGTGAAAACATTCTTCATCAATTTATTGGGTTGTGCCATAATTATTGGCAGCAACCGATATAGGCAACTTCTACAGATCATTCTGACCAGTACAGTTGCGATGCAACATCAACCACCCCTGAAACGTTAAGTGGAAGTGTCCACATACTATACAAATGCCAGTCGTGACATTGGAAACATTTAAGGACGTGGTGGAGCAACGCGACGTACGAATCGTGATTCAGCACGAGTTTCGGCTTGGACATTTGGTGGCTGCAAAAGTAGCCAACGTCAACAAAGCTTGGGATGCGGACACCACAAGTGATCGGACAGTCTATAGGTTATTTGCCAAGTTTCGTAACGGCGATATGGAGATTGGCCATAAACCTGGAGCCGGTCGTCCAGTGCGATGTGATGTGGACCATTTACGGCAGAAAGTTGACGTTCGACCAACATCAACGGTACAACAGCTAGGAGCCGAACTATCTGTAGCACCACCACACAATCTCACGACATTTGGCGGCAATGGGCATAGTGAAAAAGCTTGAAACATGGATACCACATGATCTAACAGAAGAGCAACGTCTACGGCGCCTGGAGACCTGCAAATCTCTACAGGAACGCGTAGTTAGAGAGCCATTCTTCCATCGCATCCTGACTGTGGATGAAAAATGGGTGTTGCACGACAATCGCAAGCGCAAAGCACAGTGGCTGCATAAAAATGAACCTGCGAAACAGATCCCCAAACCAAACCTCCATCCACAGAAAATTCTCGTCTCCGTTTGGTGGACCGCCAAGACCGTGATCCATTATGAATTTCTCCCGAGAGGACAGACCATTAATACGGACGTGTACCGTCGTAAGTTGGATGAATGACACAGGAAACTTCGCATCAAACAACCAGCACTGGTCAATAGGTCAGATCCCATACTCTTGCAGGATGGAGCTCGACCCCATGTTTCAGTTGGTAGCCGACAAAAGATCCAGAATTTGGGGTATGAGCTTCTGTCGCACCCACCTTATTCTACAGACCTGGCTCCGACTGATTATCACATGTTTCGCCATCTGGACAGGTTTGTGAGGAACAAACAACTCCCGAACAAGGATTCTTTGATTCATGAGGTTCGTGATTTCTTTGACCAATGTGACGCCGACTTCTGCCACAATGGAATTTTTTCGCTCAAAACTCGTTGGGCGAAGTGTATTTCTGGCGATGGCGGCTACTTTTCTGAATAAAATCCATTGCTTTCTTTGTGACTCCTGTTTTCTTTCTTCTTTCATTTTCTGCCAATAATTATGGAACGACCTAATATATTATATAACCTTCCTCGTGCATACTTAAATTGATGATTTTAGCACCGAAAATATTTATAATAAGTCAGCAATCCATATACGCAGCTATCGCTGAACGACTGTTTTATCATCTTCCTTCGAAAGTATGAATTGATTCGCATTTCACATTTTTCTAATAACAAAACAATGTATAAAATTAACATTTTGGATTGGTTCAGTAATTTCCATGCATGCTAAAATGAGTGCTTTTTTGGTCTTAAAAAGCTACCCTTGTATTTTAACCTTCATTACATATAAAACCAAAAATTGTTATTAAATGTAAAACATTACAATTTTATACACAATTAGACTATTATACACTGTAAAAAATATGTGCTATTTGCTGCCAGAAATTCTCTGTGATTTGAGAAAATACGGGTAATTTACGAAAAAAGTACTTTATCAGAACGTATTTTCTCTAATTACAGAGAATTTCTAGCAGCAAATAGGACATATGTTTTACAGTGTATCTGTAACCCGGAAATAAAGAACACCATGTCCATTTTATGAAAGAAGTTATCACCACATCCTTCATGTGCATTTTCTGATTTATACAGAAGCATTAAGCACAAGTGTCCAGTTACTATAAATGCGATAAGACCGTTGAAAATAAAACCACGTCCATTTTCTTTATTCATGATAAATGTACAGTCGGTAACAAAAGTGTCCAAACACTAGCAAAAATTCCTATGTAAAAAAAGTACACTTTACACGGTTTTGTTAAATAAATCCTTATCGAATCATGTTCTTACACTGACTAAGAACAGGATTCGACAAGGATTTATTTAACAAAACCGTATGAAGTGTACTTTTTTACATAGGAGTTTTCGCTAGTGTTCGGACACTTTTGTTACCGACTGTATTTCATAGTAGCACATCAAAGACATGATGATAACTCATTTCAAAAAACGGACATGGTGTCCTTTACCTTGGGGTTCAGATATATAAAACTATTATTCCATTCACCAAAGAAAATTTCATTTTCTATATTGCAATAGATACATTTATATATATTTTTTAAATATGCAAAATTCGATATATATTTAATTTTAATCATTTTACAGGGCTCTTCTTCAAGATGTTATCGTCGTGTTGGGAGCTTATGATATTCATGATCAACGATACCAACTTCTCGCAGTTCAGCGTTTTCGAGTCGTAGAAAAGTTACTACATCCAAATTTTCGTTTCTCTCCGTCTCATCCAGATCGTTATGATGTAGCTTTGATACGACTGGATCGACCTGCAAGATACGCAGAAAACGTTCTTCCTATTTGTCTTCCGCCAAGAGGATGGAATTTTCAAGGATGGAGAGGAATAATCACTGGTTGGGGAAAAACTGATCCAGCTTTAAGTATAAATAATATTTCAATATATATCTATATTATTCAAATGTATAAATTTAGTTATGAAACAAAATTTCTAACATTGCAAATTTAACCCCTTGAACTGCAATTTATTTTCAGTCAGCACTGCTCATGCATAATTTTCTTAGTTTTAAGAGGAGGGATTGACATAGAAACTTACGGTTTTGTTGCTCAAATAATTTGTTATTATTAAAAATAATATTTGTTTCACACATTTATATGAATGTTGAACATAATTAGTGTCGGGAAATTCATGACGAGCTGGACTCGTCATTTCAGTTCAAGGGGTTAATAAAAATTAATGTCTTTAAAATATAGATTTCTTTTTAATGTTCTTGCCACACACTACCTTGCCGTAAATGGCCGGCTGCTTTCGATTGTAGATAGTTTGTGAAATACCCAGTAAAATACGTGGAGAAGTATCGTGAAACTTCAAGGGAGTAAAGGATTTATTAAAACTATTATATTTCAGCGAAAATTTTGTCCCGAAAGCTAAAAGGTAACCAGTAACACGTAAGAGAAAAATTTATTATGGATCACCCAGTAAAAAATAAGTGAAATGTGCTGTGGATATAGTATATGATTGTGTTACTTCTTATAATTAGACACATTCATTTGTATGAGGATAGCACATATATTCGTTAAAATATAACAGCTTCTCTATAAAGCCCAAGTTATTTTACACTTTCTTAAAAATAATATTCAAGATATTCAACCCAATGCATTGTAATTTTTAGAAAACTTTATATACTACAGTAGAGACAATATACCGTAATTAAAATATAAAAATATTCAATATTTGATGAAATCTGAGTATTTTTACTAAATAATTTTTAAGTGTGGTGTGCAAATATTGGGGAAATTAAAAAAGTTGTCGCCGATAGAATAAATTGAATTTTTGCAGAAAAAAAAAAAAAAAAAAAAAAAGACAAAAAGACAAAATGAAAGGAGTTTTATTCATATTTTTTTCCAATTCTGGTTCCGTCGCTCATTATAGGCAATACACTAAACATTATGTGAAAATTAATGTAGAGAAAAACTCTATCATTTTGCCTTTTTTTTTTTTTTTTTTTTTTTTTTTTTTTTAAGAACAATTGAAACTGAACTCCTTTTATCGATGATAACTCTTTGAATTTTCCCGATATTTTCTGGGGGTATTTATGTAGTACCTTAATGTATTTTGCTAAGAAATTATGGGAAAAAATTCTCTCGCATGCACAGTTAAATATTATTTAGTAAAACACTTGTATTTCCTCAAATATTGAATATAATCATATTCTGATTACAGTGTCCACTGTAGTATGTAAACTTTTCTAAAAATTGGATTGGATTGGGATGAATATATTGCACATTATAATAAATAAAAGTAAAATATTTTGAGTTTTTCAAAGAAACATTTATATTGCCATGAATGTGTATGCTAATTTTATACAAATATAGATAATCATAAGAAGTATCAAAATCGCCTGCTACAACTACAGCGCATTTCATTCATTCGATTTACAGGGCGATGGCAATCATTACATTTCCTTTAATTTTTTTTTTTTTACTGGCCCCCTGTAGCTTTCGGAACAAAACTTTTACTGCAATATATCATGTCTGGCATGTTCTTAACACCCTTGGAATTTTAGAATAATTTGTCAAGTATTTTTCTAAATATTGGACAAAACGCTTAAAATCAAAAGTGTCCGTTGACTTATGACAATGTCGTGTATTATTTTAATGACAAGGGAAGAAACTATTTTGTATACACTCTTATCTATAGGCACTTTTTTTTCATTTATGTCACTTTTGGAAAAAGTATGCGATCTACAAATGAATTTTTTTAATGACATGTGTGAAAAACTTAAAAATTGAATAGTTATAACATACACATTTTCCCTATTTAAAAAATGGACTTAATGGCACTTTTGTATTTCTGTCTGTTCAAAATTTGAGTATGAATAATTAACTTTCAGTTTCTAAATCATGATATTCTCACAGACTTAAGGGGATTCTGGGCTCTAAAAAGCTTTTTTCTTTTGTAAATTACTGCCTTAAAGCTGTTAAAATTTGCGTACATATGTATTAAAATATATAAATATTACGTATGTTAAAATTTTTCAAAAACTACTTAAATAAAAATATATATGTAATTCAAAACTTTTTTTTTTTTTAAATAGTTCATGTTAGGTACGTTTTAATATTTTCCTTTGAATCTAATCTATAATAATAAAAGAAGATGTCTGTCTGTCTGTCTCTCTCTTTGAGCATCTATACGTTCAGCCCTTACTGAACACAGAAGTATAAAATTTGACATACGGGTGCTCAGAAGCCTTCCCGAGTTGATAGTGAAAACAGAATTTAAAAATTTTAATTAGTTCCGGAGATATTAATTAAAACGTCGACCAATGTCTAATTAAAAAGCGAGCGGATCGTAATTTCCGCCCTTCAAGTAGAATTCAGCGTGTTCCTCAAAAGAGGAAGCAGAGAGAGAAAATTTCGCGGGTTTTTCTAAAGCGATCGCTGCAGAACTTTTGGAGATATTGAAAATACATCTATACCACGAGAAAGAACATTTATTACCGATTCTTACGGTACAATTTTTTTTGAAAAATATGGATTTTTTATATTTTAAAAAAAAGTTTTAAAAAGGGTGCAAAATTTCTATTTTTCTCGATCGTCCTTTTTGAAACGCCCTATACGAAAGCGAAATTGTTCCATTTCTTAAAAAGTGGTATATTTGGAAAGGTCATTTAATCCTCTTTCGAACCATATAAACATTTTAGATTAGCGATCCATATTTTTAGATTTTACGAAACATCGATTTTTTCACAAAACATTTTATAACTCAAAATCTTTTAGAGATAAATCATTTCTTTTTTTTTTTTTTTTTTTTTTTTTTGTACATAGATCTCGATTACACAAACCATATTTCAAAAGATTGAGAGATTTTTTTCAAAAACTAAATCCGTTATAATTTTTTTAATTTTCAGTATCCCTGCAGTTTTCGATGAAATTCTGAATCGATGTTTCTGAAACTCTTGCGTTTGTCGTTTGAACAACAGTGGGGTTTTTTGTTACCATGGCAACTTCGCAGACGATATTTTGAAAGTAGAACGAAAGAGAAATAAATATCTTTTACTGTCACATGTTTTTGGACTGCGATAAAAAATTTCAAATTTAAAAATTCTTCAATTTTCCTCTACCGTCCACAAAACTTACTATACACCTTTAACATCACAACACAATGTTGCAGTTCAAATTTCCTCGATTTTGGAGGATAAACAAAAATTTACATTTTAATTGCAAATTAAATTTTATTCTAATACGCGTATTTCAAATTCTAATTACGATTAAATTATTTTTAATAAATCATTCGAAAGATATTTTAAAGTACTTTTATATTATCGAAAGTGGAATTCGAGATTTCACCCGATTTACACGTTTCGAGGTTTCCTGATTAGGTTTTCTTTGGTATCGCAGCTACTAATTAAAATAAATTCACAAGTAATACATCATTTGAAAGGTTTGTTGATTTGGAATTAAACAGTTCTAAAACTGGGATAAGGCGCCTCAGGCGCCACTGAGCGGGACTTTGCTGAAGTCAAAAATTTGAAAGATCATAACATGGTGAGCGAACAGGCTGTTTCAGATATTGAAACTGGAAGAGGGCACCGCAAGCGCTACCGAGCGGGAATTTACTGAGATTAAAATTTTCAATTAAGCTATTTTCACTATATGTCACTAGCTGTTGTAAGACCTGAAAGGGGAAAAAGGCGCCGCAGGCGCCACCGAGCGGGAGTTTCGTAAAGTCGGATTTTTCTAGGATCGCGAACCAGCTGGTCGTCGAAGACGGCTAGTTTATAAGAATTTAACAATATATTTACATTCATTCGGGTATTACTTTGTGAATTGATTGGTAAGTTAATTTCGTAAATTTGCTTTTATGTTTCAATATTGAAAAACTGCATTCAATTTCAGCACTTAAAAAATGAAATTAGTTTTAAAAAAATATAATTTATCAATGAATCCATAAAATAATACCTAATAATTTAAAAATGTGCTGTTAAATTATTATTAATGTAAAATCGAGGGGAAAAAATTACAAATTAGCTAGCAGGGAGCATTTTAAATTTTTCAAAAAACTTAAAATTTTGAATTAAATATATATATATATATATTACTTAAAGGGACTTGGCAAAATATAGGCTTCATATAAAAGCTTACATTTCCATTTAATATTTATAAATTGAACTATATTAGGCTTGTTCAATAACATATATTCAGGTAACAATTGTTATAGTTTTTGATATATTTTTTGCAGATTTGAAATTTTTAAATTGCATTTTCTCAGTTTGCATTGATTCATGTATTCATGATCTTCAAAATGCTAAAACTTCTTCAAGTACTTAAGAAAATACTTAATATATAGATCTTTTTTAGGACTAATAGAACATATTAGGATTAATAGAACAATAAGTCTCTACCAATTGAGTTATCCAGGCCGACAACCGATCCACATTACTCACTCAGACAACCTTTTAGGCAGAAACAATCTGGTCTATCATTTAGATAGCTCAACAGAAATAAGCCGCAGGTAATGGAAAACACCATTATACAATGGGAGAAAGAAATACATTTTTTATTAAAATCACACAATCAACTGTGGAAGAAAATCATATTTATTGAAATTTTATTTTTCCGACTGAGTGAAAATAATGCCTGGACCGGGAGTCGAACTCCGGATCTTTGACTTACAAGGTCAAGGCTCTTTATTTTTCCGACTGAGTGAAAATAATGCCTGGACCGGGAGTCGAACTCCGGATCTCTCCCATTGTTTAATGGTGTTTTCCATTACCTGCGGCTTATTTCTGTTGAGCTATCTAAATGATAGACCAGATTGTTTCTGTCTAAAAGGTTGCCTGAGTGAGTAATGTGGATCGGTTGTCGGCCTGGATAGCTCAATTGGTAGAGCCTTGACCTTGTAAGTCAAAGATCCGGAGTTCGACTCCCGGTCCAGGCATTATTTTCACTCAGTCGGAAAAATAAAAATTCAATAAACATTGAAAACAGCTTAACCACCAAAACCATGAGGCTGAATATATATATATATATATATATATATATATATATATACACGCATATAATTGAACATATGTATAATATAATAGCCAAGGATTATTCCGTATAGCATAATAGTAAAGCGTTGGCACGTCAAACTGTAGGTCCCAGGTTCGATTACTGGCCCAGCGTGTTTTTCGCTTTTTTATAAAAGTTAATGAACATTTAACCTTAAATTTAATCAAGCTGAAGTGCAATATGAAATAATTCTAGTCTAATTCTTAAATGCGATAAAAAAAAAATCTTAAGAAAAATCTATTATTTCTTAGCCAAATGAGAGACAGTACATAATATTAATCTATTATTGTTTTATTCATTTAAAACATTTTTGTATAAATTATTTTTTTTTAATTAACGCCACTTTTTCTAACGTATGTTTGTTTCTTTTCTTTTCTTTCTTTCTTTTTCTTTTTCATGTTTTTTTTTTCTTGTGTGTGTTTGTGTGTGTGAAGGTTGTGTTCATTTAGAAGAACATCCCCCCCCCCCTTTTTGTTTATGCATCTAGCATTTATAAAGTAACAAATTTCAAAAATTTGAAGAGTTGTTAAAAGTAATTATATTATTTATCTCTTTATAATTTAAACAGTCGTTTTTTAGTGGCTATTAATCAGGAGGAAAAAGTTTAAACGAATTCGGAAAACTTTTTAAACTCTTTTAAAACATGCAGCAGATTCTACTACGTGCTTTTGTGTACAAGCAAATTTAAAATAAAATTATTTGACTAATTTAAAGAAAATAGTTTATAAAGTTTCGTTAACCTGAACTTGTTCCATTACAGTATCTTTAAGCTAAATATTAAAAAATAGAAAAATTCTGTCAAAGACAGAATTTAGTTTAGTACGGATGACTATTAATTTCAATCTGTAAAATTTCCATTTTCATTTTTAACTTTTTTTAAATTTTTACTTTAAATTTTATCTCATTTTTGACTGTAAAACTGAGTCACGTACTTTTTAAAATGATTGAAATGAATTAAAATGAAATGTTGCCACTTAACTTTCATACTTTAGTTAATTTTAAAAAACCTAACTGTCGTGTCGAAAAACTGTTTGCTCCCCTGGATTCAGAAAAATCGCCCCTTTCATTTGGTACCAAACTTGTAACGAGCCATGTATTTTTTAAAATGACTGAAATGAATTAACCTGAAGTGTTGGCACCTAATTTTCATACTTTAGTTAATTTTAAAAACTATAATTGTCTTTTTTTTTTTATTAAAATCACACAATCAACTGTGGAAGAAAATCATATTAATTGAAATTTTATTTTTCCGACTGAGTGAAAATAATGCCTGGACCGGGACTCGAACCCCGGATCTTTGACTTACAAGGTCAAGGCTCTACCAATTGAGCTATCCGGGCCGACACCCCGGTCAGCATTACTCACTCAGACAACCTTTTAGGCAGAAACATCTCTGGTCTATCATATAGATAGCTCAACAGAAAATAAGCCGCAGGAAAATGGAAAACACCATTAGATAATGGGAGAAAGAAATACAATTTTTTTTTTTTATTTTTTTTTTTTTTTTATTTACCTTGTAAGTCAAAGATCCGGGGTTCGAGTCCCGGTCCAGGCATTATTTTCACTCAGTCGGAAAAATAAAATTTCAATTAATATAATTGTCTTGTCGAAAAAATGATTGCATTCTTGGATTCAGAAAAATCGCCCCTTTCATTTGGTACCGAATTTGTAACGAGCCACGGGTTTTTTTTAAATGACTGAACTGAATTAAAATGAAGTGTTTCCACCTAAATTTCATACTTTAGTTAATTTTGAAAAATCTAATTGTCGTGTGGAAAAACTGTTTGCACTCCTGAATTTAGAAAAATTGCCCCTTTCATTTGGTACCGAATTTGTAACGATAGAACTGATATTTGTAATTTATTTAGGTGTTACACAAAACTGGTCTACAAAAACTCCAGATTGAAACTAATAGTTCTCCGTCCTAAAATCTGACACATGAGACTCAAAATGGCAAATCAATAAATTTGTTACAACTTATAAGGAAGAAACTATTGGCGCATATGAAGAAAGATAATCGGTGGCACATGGTGAAAGCTTTCTGGTGAAGAAACTAAAAAGTCTCCTGTCTGTAACTTTTACGCACTCATTTACTTCCAAATTCGTCACTATTTATATACTACTGGGGATATTAAACTAGTACACTACAATGGAAGTGTTAAATTGATAATGAAGAATCACTTAAGCATTTCGATTTTATCTAACTTTTACAAAAATACTCTCGAATCCACTTGAATCTAACAACTTCGCAAAACTTCACTGAAAATCATATTCATACCCTCCGTCAAAATTCGTAGAACATCTTAGAAGTCTTCTTCCTCCCAACAAACCAGTTTTTCCGCCACCGATTTTATCCAAACCACTCCAAACATTTCCTGCAGTTTCCCAGTCTACTTTTAAGACAAATATTCGATCTAAAACGCCGAAAAAATTTTGCAAGCTCCAAAAGCCACTGCGATGAGGCCTCACAATACTTTACAAGTTTATTTTGTTTGTAGGCATTTTTGTTTTCTTATGATTGATATTTGCATTAATATTTCATAATATACTAGCAGGTTTTGCCTGCTTAGCTGGGCACTATATTTAAATGAATTGAAAAATAAATAAATAAATGAATAAAGAATAAAGAATAATTTAAACGTTTGAATAAATATACTTATACTGGCAACTATATTCGAAAAAATTAAACCATGGTCAAATATCGTGATATACAGCAGTTAAGGAAATCTAAATCACATTTATTTATATGAGATACGTTATATTGATTAGAAACACGGTTAATTTTAAATAAACTAAATGTACATTCACATTAGTGTACAAACGAAAAAATAAAAGAAAAATAAATAAATAATAAAAATAAAAATAAAACATATTAGAGCATTTGATTAACTGAAATTTTAAATATATCAAAATAAAATATCTAAAATAAGAAATGTATGTTTTATTTATTTATTTATTTATTTATTTATTTATTTATTTTTATTTTACCCACGAGTATATTTAAGAACTTTAAAGCTATTATGACGTTAGTTTCATCAGATAATTTTGATCATACAGGTTTAACCTTTCATTATTTTTTACGTGTAAATAAACATGTTTCTTTTTATGATTAAAAAAATAATAATAATGAAATAAAATAAAATGTTGTTCATAAATTAGATGTAAAATATATATATATATATATATATATATATATATATATATATACATATATTTTCATAGGCAACAGCTTGAAATCAGAACTCAATATATATTATATATAAAGTTTAACGTGTGATGTCTATATGTTTTACTACTGAGATAGATCCTGGGGTAGCTTCACATCACTATTTACAAATAAAACTTATAAAAGATTACTGTGTGAAAATAATGGTGCAAAAGCTGCCCCAGATTAGTGTAATGACCATGACAGCATATATGCTACCATGGACTTTAGAGAAATAAAATATATGCACATAATAATGCATAGTGATTTTTGCATATAACGTTTGAGTGCATTAAAAAATTATCATTTGCAGGTAATCGATATGGAACACGTCTCTTACAAAAAGTGGAAGTCCCTATAATTTCAAACAAGGAATGTGAGATGTGGCATCACTGGAAAGGAATCGATGTTCGCATTTTTCCAGAAATGTTATGTGCAGGATATGAAAATGGACAAAAAGATGCATGTGTGGTAAAAAAAAAAAAAACTTCTTTCAACTTTTGAAATAATCACACTATATAAAAATTTCTTTTAGACAAACATTTCTTATGTGAATTTTATTTTTAATTATTTTCTGTTTGAATTATACTTTTAAATCTAGTGGAAAACTAGATTAAAAAATCTAGTTTTCCACTAGATTTGAAAAGAAAGTATGTGTAAAAACACATACTTTCTTTTCAATGCATTTTGAAATTTGTTACAAAAGGAAGTATTTTAGCTCCTTTACGAATGTCTAATAATTTAATTATATATTTTTATATTTAAACTGCTAAATGAAATCTTTTTATTCAATTCTTTAAAAAAAATTTTTAGTAACAAATATTTTCGCTTCAAAAATTGGTCTGTCATAATAAAATATAAAATCTGAATATATGTTCAATAAACTATATAAATATATAATTTTAAAGCCGTTCTTGAACACTTTCTTTAAGAAGCAACTACCACTAATAGACGAATGACATTTAAGGCAAAAAACGTTTGGTATTTTCATCAAATCAAAATATATGAGAATTTTATTTTTTTATAATATTGAAACACTTATTAAGACGACTACAGTCTATCTTATTTAACGGCGAGAAAATATATTAGCCCATATTTAAAAAAAATTAAGTTTAAAAATAATAATAATGATAATAATAATAATAATTTTAATATTTTTCTTTATTATTAAAGGAAGTTAAAAACTATTTCATTCGATTGAAAATATAACAATTTAAAACTAATTATAAAACGTCGTTGATCTTCTAAACCGCAACGTTTTGGCATTTTATAACTAAGAATCAATGAATATTTTATTTACTTATTTATTTATTTATTGAGAAAAAATCTATCCTGACAAACTTCCCTTATAAGCAGTCACATAACGCGTTTTATCAAATTGGTAATGTTTCATTAAACCAAACGCAGGCAGCTGTAAGAAACAATAATTAGAGGCATGGAATTTTTTTTAATAAAAGGATCATATAGAACGAACCTTTGAGAATGGACCGTTTTTATGAATTTAAATTTTGTGAAGAAGCGAATTTTATTTATATAAATTTTGTGAAAAGGCTTATTTTATGCATTTGAATGCTGTAAAGGAGGAAGGGGTGGGGGAGCTACTCTATGAAGTTGAATTTTGTAAAAGAGAGGTTATGCAAGCAATTTTTGAATGGATCGACTGTTGTTATTGTTTTATTTTTTAAAAATGTCAATATTAACATATTAAATAGTATTAAATATTCAAGTAATATGTGATATTATCTGCAACTATAATAAAATAAACAATGACGCGATAATAAATAATTAACAAATTATTATTATTGCTATTAGCCATTGTTTCTGAAAAGAAATCGATTGCTTTCTTATAAAGTAAGCAATAATTTATGTTATTCCATGGATCAGAGAAAAAATATATATATTCGGTCTCGTAAGGTAAATGATAAATTTTGTAGGTTGAATAATAATTTATGACTTTACACAATACAACTAGTTAATCTACAGATCAGCATCCTGGATGTTCCAATTGCATTACCCATTAATTAGCTCATTTTTATTAAATAAAAATAAACGTATCATATTAGAATCATCATTTATGAGATATTTCAATGCTATTTATCTTTATGGAACTAAAACTGAATGCTTCAATAAGATAATTAAAGTACTATAAATTATTAATTCCAATCATGAATATTCTCCAATTTATCCCAGTCTTAATATTAATTTGTTTCACAAAACTACACATAACAAATGAAGAAAATCCTCAAGATCCGAATCCAATTCTAATGATTTTCAACAACCTCAAAATTCTTTTGTTTATTCGTTTAAATGGAGACTTGTTCTTTTACTTTTTCTATGAAAAAATAATTTCCATTTGTTTACTTAAATGTTTTTATGAAAGGTAATTTAAAAAAATACTTTTCTAACATTTTTTATGATATTATTATGCCTAAAATTGAATATCATCTTAATATTAATGAAAACCTTAAAGATTGAACCATAATTCATAAAGGGTTATTAATTTTTCAAATCCTATTTTAAATAAAATTAAGCTAAATTTAATTATTTATGATAAAACAAATTTGCTTCCAATTAACAAGTTAGAATTATCCCGTACATTTAAATATTTAACCACTCTTGGTAGAAAATTTTTTAATTATAATTCTTTTTCAAAAACTTCTTTGGTTAATTATACTTGCACGTATAAATGCAATGATCCTTCATTAAAAATATTTGTTAATTTGTATCATGGCTACATCATTACTGCTGATTTGTATACATCATACACGATTCTTCTTTAAAACAACTTATGAGTTACGGTGCAAAATTTGGACTACCTTCTAAACTTAATATTAAACGTATTTTTGCACAATTTTTATATGATGTATATTTATTTATTTACAAAGTATCTATTTGCTACAACAAGCCTATATCATGCTTTATCCAATGGAAACAATTAGTTAGTACTTAATTAATTTTATATTGCATTATAAAGTCAGTCATTTTTCATTTTGTCTTTTAATAAAAAAAAAAAAAAAAAAAAAAAAACTAATCAGAAAGTAGAATTGCGATAACAAGATTTTTTTATGGGATTTTGTTGTAGTATCGGATTCTAAATTTGATTACCATAACTCATTAGTTGTTTTAAATAAGAACCATTAATGATTTGCATGATTTAATGATATTACAGCAATGCTTGTAATAACAATAACTTATGCAGATAAATCTCCAGACGATTATGCTATTAAAATTTAGGAGAACACTTTAGCACATGTAAAGTTTTTTAAAAAATGTCTTTATATAAAAGCAAAATTTTTAATATTACACTTTGAGGAATAAAATTTGCAAAATATAACATATAAGGTCACAGACTTTTCGCCATTACAAAACAATAGCATCTCCAGGTTGTTTAATAAGTAACACTCGATGGATATACATAGCAGTCTTGTCTGGTAAGAGTTATTTTGCAGTTACGGAGAAAAATCAGTTAAGATTAAACTTAAACGCTAGGAGTTATGTCATTATATGCAAATCATATTATCATAAAATATCAAATTACTGTTTTTCCTAAGATAATTTTGAATGAACCTCACACAATATGATCATTAATCATCACCATATTCGTGATTTTTCATAAACCACTCAATCCCGCATTTAAAAATTATAATTATTCTTATTTTATACTAATTCCTTGGTTCCATTAAACACCTATTAAATCCCGAAGTCACTATACAATGCAATGTGTATAACAGCAATGCTAACAAAATCCTACCAAATGTTTTAAATCAAATTTATTCATTGACCTTTAAAACTGATAATACTCATAGTTTGAAAAACAGTTAACAACTAGTTAATCATCTCAAATATATTTAAAATGTAAATAACATTCAAACATTTGATTTTAAAGATTTATTAATTAATATTAAATTGTCAGAACTTTATGATCATTAATACAATATTTAATAAATATAAATATGAATTATAAATTACTAAATTCATTGATTCAAATTACTTCAAAACTCTTACTAATCTTAAAATTAACGATAAATATATCATGCAGAACAATAAAATTTACAGCCAAAAAGTTGCCATCTCTCAAGGAGGATCTAGTTTAAGCATGCTTTCTCCCCTTTATATATATATATTTAAACTTAAATTTAAATATCTTCAGTTTTTAGATATATTGATGACAAATTCTTTCTTATAACAATGCTAATACTGCTAACTCTAAATTTAGTTATTCCATTAATTTAAAAGTTACAAAAAACTATCTTCTCAAAAATTCCATTAATATTCTTGATTTAAAAATCAATTGACATAAAATAATTAATAATAATAATAACAATAATAAAATTACTGATATTTATGATATAAGTAGGAATTTTTATTTTAAGGTCAATTCGTTTTAAATTTCACCTACATGTTTAGGATTTTTGAAATATTATTCCTAATTTTCTGTTTATAAACATATATATATACAGTCGGTAAAAAAAGTGTCCGAACACTAGCAAAAATTCCTATGTAAAAAAAGTACACTTCATACGGTTCTGTTAAATAAATCCTTATCGAATCATGTTCTTAGACTGACTAAGAAGAGGTTTCGACAAGGATTTATTTAACAAAACCGTATGAAGCGTACCTTTTTTACATAGAAATTTTTGCTAGTGTTCGGACACTTTTGTTACCGACTGTATATATATATATATATATATATAAATAATAAAGTGAAGGATTGCTTGTCAGACGTTTGAATATGAAGGTCTGGTGGCGTTATTTGGCTTGGCTGATTGAGTGGGTTGTTAAATAAATTAATTGCCGAAACGTCAGTGGAGGCCCTCTGTTGAGACTCAAAACGGTTTTCGGCTGTGTCTGTGTGTCTGTCTGTCGCGCGATAGCGGCCGCAAAAATAGCGCTTATGACTTGAAATTTGGCACACATGTTCATGATCCCTACGAAATCAGCTGTATAGTTTTTGGTATGTATTCCATTAATAGTTCGTATACAGGGACACGCCAGAGTTTTTCTTATCATTACGGCCTATGGGAGGAATTTGTATGTATCGCGATAGCGGCCGCAAAAATAGCGCTATTGACTTGAAATTTGGCACACATGTTCACGAGCCCTCCGACATCAGCTGTATAGTTTTTGGTATGTATTCCATTAATAGTTCGTATACAGGGACACGCCGGAGTTTTTCTTATCATTACGGCCTAAGGGAGGAATTTGTATGTATTGCGATAGCGGCCGCAAAAATAGCGCTTATGACTTGAAATTTGGCACACATGTTCATGAGCCCTACGAAATCAGCTGTATAGTTTTTGGTATGTATTCCATTTGTAGTTCGTATACAGGGACACGCCAAAGTTTTTCTTATCATTACGGCCTAAGGGAGGAATTTGTATGTATCGCGGTAGTGGCCGCAAAAATAGCGCTACTGACTTGCAATTTGGTACACATATTCATGAGCCCAACGGAATTAGCTGTATAGTTTTAGGTGTGTATTCCATTTGTAGTTCGTGTACAGGGACACGCCAAAGTTTTTCTATCATTACGGCCTATGGGAAGAATCTGTATGTACCGCGATAGCCACCGCAAAAATTAAGCTATTGACTTCCAATTTTTGCCGAAACGTCAGTGGAGGCCCTCTGTTGAGACTCAAAAGGATTTCATGTTCTGTCTGTCTGTCGTGCGATAGCGGCCGCAAATATCATGCTATTGACTTGAAATTTGGTACACGTGTTCATGATCCCCACGAAATTAGCTGTATAGTTTTGGGTGTGCATTCCATTTGTAGTTCGTGTACAGGGACACGCCAAAGTTTTTTTTATCATTACGGACTATGGGATGAATTTGTATGTACCGCAATAGCGGCCGCAAAAATTCTCCGATTTACTTGCAAATTGACACATATATTCAGGCTCGGTATAGAAATAGCTATTTATTTTCTTAAGTCTATACTTTTTATGGCTTGTACACAGGGACACGCCAAAATACTTCACATTACGGCGTATGAGGTGAATTGCGTTTAAACGCATTTTAACATCTTTACTTTGCAATCAAGAAAATTAAACTAGCGTACGTGAGTAAGATGTTTAAACTTATGCTGTTTGAAGAAAACATGTGCTCTTAAGCTTTCTAATTAATGAACATTACAAAAGTGTTCTGACAATGTCACGTAGTCATCCAAACGATGTTAACTTTGGAACAATTATTAATTTTAAACGCAAAGTAAGCTGAATAGTTTTTACTGGTGTATACAATGTTTATGGTTTGTTTACAGAGACACGCAAAAGAATTTCGTAGCATTAGAGCCTATGGACAAACTTTTATTTAAGCGCGCACTTTAATGCGTTTATGCTGAATTGAACTTAATAAAATTAACATACATTATAAAGATGCTTAAAATTATGTTTACTCTTAAAAAAGGTTATGTATAGACTAAATAATTTATGGGACCACACAAAATAATTCCGAGTATGTACTGTAATCATCCAAATGATGTCAAATTAGTTTGAAAAATTAATAAGTTAAAATTAATTAGGTTTATTCTTATTATTGGCGTTTATAATGACTGTGGCTACTTTTCTGGGATACAAAAATAATTTCGTACTATTAAGGTCTATAGTCGATATTTCTTAAAAGTTTATTTTAACATGGTTACACCCCATCAAATATAATGAAATTTTGTTAGAATTTTAAAAGCATGTTTTCTTGTTGATAATTGTGGGCATAGAATTGGAAATTAGTTTAAAGGTTACGCAAAATATTTCCGATATGCTATGTAATTTTTTTGTATGAAATTTGGTAGTTATGAAATTTGGTATTTATGAATTTCAGGGAAATAAAACAAGACCGTCGTTTATTAAGAATACATATTGTTGCGTACTTGGGGGGTCCGTAAGTTGTCCGAGAATGAAAGGCAAAACTTGCAAAAATTCAGTGATGTATTCACAGGAAGTTCCAGAAAAATACAGGTCTATAAACCAAGTATCAGCTTCAATTCAACCAGCAAACACAGCTTAAACAACAACCGTTAACAGCAAATCAACAGTACAAACTGTTTAGCAATAACACATAAAGAAAGTCTTATCTAAAGAGGCTCAAAGCAAAGCAAGCATTTGACGAAACTGACACAGATCTGAGACTGACCGGCTTGGCGAAAAAATGCTCCTTTTATACTTTTCTATCGAACACAGACTGTTCTGGAAAATTCTCGTATCTCATAATGAGATTAGAGCTTCCATATTTGGTATATCCCTAATAAGGATTTTCTCGCCAAGATCGCCAAAAAATCGCCAAGGAGGAAAACAGTCGCCAAATTTGGCGCCAAATCCATTTCTTCCCTTATTGGAGCTTTTTTAAGTGTTTTTAAAGGAAAATTAGGTTATTTTAACACTAAAACGACTAGAAATGCACAAAGTTAGCATTTTATTAACTTTACTAAACCTCTTTGAAAGAATTGATACAAAAATAAATGCAATTATTTACAATTCCGTAACACTTTATAAGATATGCAAATAGAGACACAGCGGGGGGTTGAGGGGGGCGGCAGCCCCCCTCATTAATGTATCTGATTTTGGTAACAAGTCGATCGAATCAATATATACGATTATATAGTAAGGAGTAAATAAAAATGACCTATTGAATCATGTCTGATGTAAATAGGACGTTGAGGCTCCTGATCTGCAGATCCACTAGTATTAAAAAATGCTACTGCATTTGCTGTATGTTTCTATTGCATGCTTGCCAACCATATCATTATGAAGCGTAGTACTTTTAGTCACCGCCTTTTTTTGTACACCAGTAATTTTTTAGAGTAATTTCATTCTTATTTAATCGTAACACTATTTGGATAGAATTGCTCTAAATATAAAGTGGTGTGGGAAAAGGGGCGTATTTTCAAGGGGCGTTAACAAGTCTACGCTTATTAATGAGATGGTTGGCAGTCCTTCTATTGCTTTTCACTCTGTTATCTTGCTGCACAGATATAGCTAGTTTTGTATAACTTACTTATCTTAATAGGATAGAAATTTTGTTGTTTATTACGTTATAATGAACACTATTTCAACATTCCGTGTTGGGTCTATGACAGTTTTATGGAATTTAGGAATTAATATTAAATAATGTTATTTAAAGTTTACATTTGAAAGTTTTAATAGTTTATGAAATGTATGCATATGTCTATTATTGATAATGGTATTGCAAGATGTTAATTCAAAGTTTTGATCATGGGATGTAGATGAATTTAATAATTTATGATAATAAGATTTACATATAATATCACAATTATTGGTCGATTTTTTGTACATAAATTCTAAATTTTTCTCGTAATTTTTTACTATTTTGAAATAGTAGAATTTTATTGATTTGAATTTTTATTTATTCTGAAGGACAAGAGTAATTTTTTTTTAAACAAAAATTTCCCATTATTTAAAGAAATCAATGCATGTTAAATGATATGACAATTTTATAAATAAATAAAAAAAATCAATGTCATATTGAAATTGTTTGTTCATTTGTTTAATTGTAATTTTGGAAGGAAATATAAATTTAGTTATATATCTCATATGTTTTTACAATTTGAGATCATTAATAATATTTTATTCTCCAATTATATTATGACCATGGTTATTATCACCAAAGTTTCTGTAATTAGGATCGTTGTATTTGCAAGCATAAGAATAAGTTGAATTTCACAATTTTGAAAATTAATTATAATTGAAGATCTTTCTTCCAAAAGGTACATAAAATTATAATTAAAGTTTCGTGCAATAGACAAGTTATTAATGGGGAATTGACAATACTTACCGTAAATTAATAAATTGATATTTATTTTATTTAAAACTGGATTTATGAAATTGATAATCTTTTGAGTATTGTTATTTGATGCTTTAGATTTTTTATTAAATTTAAGATTGTATTGATTATATCTGTATATTATGAGATAAGAAAATTGTTTATTCAAAGTTAACTGCATAAAATAATTTAAGTAATTTACCAATAATTTCTTTTTTATGGCAAATGTAAATGCACTTATGAATTTCCAATTAAAATCTCTTAAATATTGATTTTGTAGTTGTATTATGCTTTTAATGATAGTTTTTCTAAACAAAGTTATAGTAGATAAGTATTTATCTCTTTTATGATAAGTTGTTTTATTTTAGATCATTTTATTAAAAGTAGAATATACTAGAGTATATCTATGTATTGAATATTAAAAAGAGACTTAGCGCTGGATTATTGAAATCAAGGAAATCTTCAACGTCTTAGGCGCCAAAGAAAAAAAACTGAAAGGCAAATAGCTGTTTCAGTAGCATTTAGCGTACCGTCTTCAATGTATAAAGAATAAGAAGAAATGCTCGTATATATAGGAAAGTATCGAATTCTGATCAACTAATAGAATTACGTGGAATGTGCGAGGGAAGGCCAGTAGGAAATTGAGAAACTGTAAATGTGAAAAATGTAGAAGAAATTAGGAAAATGTGGACTGAATGTAAAATTTCCAACACTCAGACAAATGGGGTACAGAGAAATCAATATTAACAATATTTTTAGTACTTTTATTGCTGTAAAAATCTTCCAAAAAAAAAAAAAAAAAATCGATTTCTTGAGTGGATTTAGTCCTGCAAATTATTTTAGCCGAATGAAATTTAAAATTATGATTTTTCTCCCATCAATGCTTAGAAATCGCCGATTTGTTGGTTTCTTGTTTACGGACGTAACTAATATGTTCTTTTAGACGGAATTTCAGACTGTTTTTTGTTTGACCAATGTATGATAAACTGCATTGGCAGGAAACACTAAAATGCCTCAAGAATTATTTATAGCTATAAGATCCTTTAACTGAGAAAGGGTGAGTTTATTGGAAGGTGAAAAAAATGTTAATCATATTAATTGAGAACTTTAGCTATTGCATGACTTGATTTAGGAAAATCTGTTAAAGCAATACTGATATTAGAAGAGACTGATTTAGTAGACGAAGTACGGGGAAGTTGTAGTTTTGGGATAGTTTTATCTATAAGGAAGGGTTATAACCTCTGCCAATCGCTGTGGCTATAGCGACTGGCAGAGGCTACGATTCGGCTAAAACAATTTACAGGCCCAAATCCACTCAAGAATTCAATTTCTTTGAAGCTTTTTACATCTATAAAAATCTTAAAAATCTTGTTAATTGTTATTTCGTTGTACCCATTTGTCTGATTGTTGGAAATTTTACATTCATTCCACATTTTCTTAATTACTTCTATATTTTTCACATTTACAGTTTGTTAATTTCCTATTGGCCAATCTCCTCACATTCCACGAAATTGATAAGAGCACTTCTCTATGCTAAATGCTACGGAAACAGCTGTCTGTTTCTTCTGTTTGGCACTCAAAACGTTGAACATTTCCTTTGTTTAATATTCATGTATTGTATTAAAATTTTAATAAACTTTAATAGTTTTATTAAAGCAACCTGAATTAAATCCATACGGACAAATAGTATTATAATATTTCATTCGATTAGATTCTAAGAAAAGTTGTTCATTTTTATGTCATTAAATAATTTATATTGTAGTATTATTTAATCCTTGAAATTATAATGTTGTAGTTCAACTGTAGATTTATAATTAGGGGTTGTGGTAGAATAATTATTAGAATAAGATCTTTACTGATTAGTACGAAAATGTAAAGCAGTAATTGTTTCAACTATGTAGGGAAAAGTGGGGATGCATGGGACATTTTTCATGTTTTTACTGATAACGTTCACCATATGTAATTCAGAATTTTGTAACATTGCTCATAAGTACACTTCAGTAATCAGTTACATATAAACATACTAACTTCAATAAAAAGGTATCATTTTTAATTTATATATATATATATATATATATATATATATATATATATATATATTACATGCATGTGCATTGTCCCATTCATCCACACATATGGGGATGAATGGGACAGGATTGGAGTTAACAAAGAAAAGAAAACAAAATAGAAAGTAAATACATTTTTAAAGTTAAATTGGTTTATGTGATTTTATTACACACTATGAATTTACTGAAATTAACATAAACTGATGTATTGACTCAAATTAACATCAAAAGGTAAAAATCCTTTGGTTCGCACAGTTCCCAGTGCTCTAGGCTTTGGTAATTTAATCTAAAAAGATCTAATCTAAAAATAAATAAATAAATAAGACACTAGAAAGAAAGAAATCATTATAATAGAATACAAATTATCAAGATAAATTTTTGTTTCCGACTGATCGGGAAAAATCAGCATTCTATTCTGTAATACATTAATAATAACCAGGATTTATTTAATTAGCCCGATTGAAATTGTGATTTTAATCAAATTATTATTAGTTTATTTATTTATTTTAATTATTGATTTAAGTTGCATTGACTATTCTAACTTATAATTTTTTTAATAATAATTATTATAAACAAAAATCAGAACAATTAATTTCAATCTATTTTTCTCTAAATCCATGCTACTTTTATAATTCCATGTTATAACTACTGAACTACAGGTTATAAAAATACTGAAAATCTATTTAAGATTTGTTTTTAAAAATTATTGTGTAAAATTTTAAATTAGCACATAGTGTGGAATGTCCCATTCATCCCAACCACCACATAATCATATAAAACAGGAAATAGGCTCAATGAACAATTGTCAATATTCTTCTAGAATATCATAAACACAATAAAAGATTATGCCTTTTCACCATATAAGAGTTATATTAACTTTAAGCAAATAGCTAATGTCTTAACTACTACCTAATTGGATCAGTAAAAACTTACTTTGGCAGCTGAAAAAGACACTTTAATTTTTTCTGCCCTTCTATGGATAGCACAATTCTGAAACTACACTTGATGAATAACTTCAGTACTGACAAATATCAGAAAAAATGTCAAGTTTCCGGTGCTTGCAAAACATAAAAATATAGCTATTGTCCCATTCATCCTGCGTCCCATTCAACCCTACTCTCCCCTATTTCATACTGTGCACATCACAATTAAATAACATTAACATTATAAATAGCATTATATGCTTTACAAAGCGAGTATAGGTATGGATTATTAATAATTTGTGTTTTATTAGCGACAGAACAAGTCCTACAGCGCGTAGAATCCCATTTCCGAAATAATGAATCTGGAGAAAGAGATTATAGGTCAGAGTTTTGACGACCTAATGATTTCCCTAAAAAAGTTATTGTACAGAGAACGATACTTCAAATTTACAAAATATTTCGTTCTATTATCTAATTATTTACTGTGTACTGTCATATAATTTTTTTCTTTGATACTTCAAATTTACAAAATATTTCTTTCTATTATCTAATTATTTACTGTGTACTGTCATATAATTTTTTTTCTGTAATGATAATTAGTAAAAAAGCAATTTGTTAAAATTTTAAGTTTAAACCAAACATAAAACAATATCTTGAATAATATATTTGAATCCTGGATTAAACACAAAATGTAACATAACATAAATGCAGTTAGCGACGATCTGGGACTCACTCTGAGGGATCACCCGAAGACATATCATCACAACTTTTTTAATGATCCGCATAGGAACTATTTTGTTATTCAAAACAAAATTTCTATTGAAAACATTTAAACGGAATTTTTCGTTATGTCAACCGAATTTTTGTTAGCTCAGCAAAAAACTTTCTCTGAGATTTGCTATTTAATTGCACCATATTAAAACTGTTTTAAGTTTATTATAAAAAATCTCTTTGTCTGGGAAAACAAAATAACTTTCCCTAGAGTTACCAGAAATAAAATTAGTACTTGAATTCAGCCAAAAATGTGGATAATTCTGTATCTGTTTTTCTGTAACTAAATAGTTCTTCTTATTTAAATTACTCTATACAGCTAATGTTTTAAATAGTTTATATTATTATTATTTTTTTCCAGGGTGATTCTGGAGGTCCATTAATAGTTTACTTGCATGGGAAGTGGACTTTAGTTGGAATAATATCTGCTGGCTTTGGTTGCGCTCAGTGGAGACAGCCAGGAATCTATCATAGTGTATCTTCAACAGTTGATTGGATAAGAAGCCATATTAGTTGACATAAATTTCATCATAGGATAACTCATCATAATTTCATATTGAAATGATCCATATTTACAAAAACACTGCATTTGTGGTAATCTGCATATGTGAAGGAAGTGGCAATGGCTCCTCTTAATACAAACTAATCTCAGGGTGTGAAATAGATTGTTATTCATTCATGTATTGTAAAAATAATGTAAAAATAAAAGTTTTAATTTAAATCCAAAAACCAGAGTACTTTTTCTATTAGCTATCCTAAGTATCCTGTTAAGCTACAGGTGAAAAAATTCAGTTTGATGTGAGTTGATTGTATACTATAAGTTCAGCACATTTAAATTATAAATTTCCTAAAACAATTTTCCCCATCTAGTGGTCGAATGGTTAGCTCTCAGGTGACATGTTCGAATTACGACTTGAGCATGGATTTTCATAGTGGTTCGAAATCCACTTTTCATAGTTCCCGGTCTATTTAACCCTGGTGTGCAAAAAATAACTGTGGAGTGATCAAATTTACAGCATCTTTCTATTCTTTATTAAGAAAAGAAAATTATTATAAGTTTGATCATATTATGGAATGTGATTGAAAACTATATATTTTTAAAAGAAATATTTTCGAATGCTAATGATTGGGATCACAGCTGATTAACTACACTAGGGTCTTAAGCCTGAGTGGAGTGCCCTCCATGGGAATCTTTCTTTGGCGTCATATTTTGTATTTAAATGAGCTACAAAGAAAACTACGAAAAATTCCGAATGGGTAGGCTAACGGCGCGAGCTAGGATAAATCCCAGCACCTCCCGTCTACCAGCATCCAGAACAACACTTCTCAGTCACTGGTAGGACGAAGTGTCTTCGAGAGTAAAACTTTCAACGTATCATCTTCTTAACATTTACAAATATTTTAATTATTATGAAGTATTTTAATAACACTGCTCGGAATGAAAATTGTCCCCAACACCATTTTTACAAATTCTTATGTAAAATGACTTCCTGAATCCGAATATGATGGCCATTTTGCCCTATCGCCCAACTTTTTTTGGAGACGCCCCTCTATTTTTACCACTTTTCGGTAATTTTATGACTATAAATTTTATTTATAGTGAAGAAAAGAAATACTTCAACTGTTAAATATCTTCTGAGGGCCTAAAGAGGTGAAAAATTCTGTAACATGAACATTTGTAGCAAGGGGAAGATTTAGAGGGGGGGGGGTGGAATTTGCCACTGAAATTATAAGTTACATTTATTATATTTCATTAATCAATTATTATTATCACTTATTATACATAATATTATTTTTATCTTTAAGAGTTAAAATAATTATTTTCGATTCTCCAAATCTAATTCATGGCCATAAAATACCGAAGAGTGATAAAAATTGGGGGAGGAGTTAACGTCCCGAGAAAACGGCGGGGGATAGGGCGAAATGGAGGTCATATTCGGATTCAGGAGGTCATTTTACATAAGGATCAGCACAAATGGTATCAGGGCTCGATTTTTTTTTTTTTTTCCAGCATAATAATAATCCATATTTTAACGAAGAGTAAACGTTTCACCAAACAACTGGAACGAACTCTTATAAAGGCACATCGGTTTTCTTTTCTTTCTTTTCTTTCTTTCTTTATTTTTATTTTATTTTTTTTTTTTTTTTGTTAAAAAGCCTTCCAGAAACATTTTTACTTCTAATAGTAACCTATTATATTTGTAATTTGATTATTACAGGGGGACAATGTTGATTTTTCTTTCTTTCTTCTTCTTCTTTTTTTTTTTTTTTTTTTTTTTTTTTTCCAGAAAAGCTACTATTAATTCTCACACTTTATTTTATGTGTAAATATATTTCTATTTTCTTTTATTCCATTTTGTTTTCCTTTCTAAAGAAAATATTTTTTAATTTGATTAGTTTATTTTTCAATGCATCAGAAAAATAAGAAGTATTTTCTCACAGGTTGAATATAAGATTTGTTAGAATCTGAATTGTTGTCGCAATGTTATTGTTCATTTGTTCATTTGCATTGTGCTTTCGAGAAATTCAGAAAAATGGATCTTTAGTCTGTATATCAACAAGTTTTATTTTTGAAACATGCGCAAAAAATCAGTATCATTTCCACAGAAAGCTTTGAAATGCAATTAAATTGATTTTTGTTATACTATCTTTTATCTCCCCACATTGTAGTTAACTACGAAACTTCAATAAGATTAAGATTTGGATGTAAATATTCTAAACGTGAAGAGTTTTCATATATGCTATTTATGAGAAATGTGGTGTAGGCCTTCGTTACACCACAATTAATAGTTGTTTTGAAATACTGATTTAAACTGAAGTATTACTGTTGGTGTTAAGGTTAAAACCAACTGACTACACAAGGGCTCTAAGTTTGCTTTTGTGCTCTCTGGGGAGGGGGGGGGAGGTCTTTCTAAGGGGCCCTACCCAGTATTTACGCCATTTTCTCAAAAAACCACGGAAAACTCCAAATGCCTATATTGACGAGCGCGACCTCGTATCTAATCTTGCTACTATTTCTATCTACCAGTCGCTCAAAGCTGGTAGACGGGAAATGTTAGGTTCGTTCCCAGGTCACACTCGTCAACCTAGCCGTTCGGAGTTTTCCATGATTTTCTCCGAAATTCGCGTAAATACAGGCTAGGACCCCTTAAAAAGCCTCTCCCCCCTTCCACGGAGGGCATCCCATCTTAAGTCCAGGCTCCTAGTGTAGACAATTGTCCTGAACCTGAACACCAACACCAACTATCCACCAACTTCGAAAGCAGAATCTTTCGGCCATTCGTGGAGAGATATAAACTGAAATCTTTAATATCTCGATTTTTTATGTTATTTTCTTGATATTGTAGAAATTCATCAAATATTTTTTTGTCAATAAATATTTAATTTTTTGCTCCATTACATTGAAAAATAATTTTTACATGCTTCAAGCAATATGTTCTAACACATATAAATATTTTTTTTTAAATATGAGATCTTGAGGTGTGAAGACAGGTGTATTTTTGACTGATATTTACATATATTCGTGACTTGAAAAGGTAAATGCATTTTTGAAAGACAAAATACATTTTTTTCAAAATGATTTCGATATTGTATATTCATTCTTACAGGGCACTTTAAAAATATAATTCTATGACTTTGCTATAATGTAGCAATTTAATCTGTTAAATGCTATAAAAATATGTAAAAAAAAAAAAAAAAAAAAAAGCAATTTAAATTTGTGTAGAATATTGCAATAGATAATTTAGATTTCACTTCCTCAGTAATTTGAGGGATCTCTTTCATTTTTATTTATATTTTTAGAATCCTTTACTCCAAAAAATATTCATATCTGATGCAAATATTTTCTGGATAATCAGCTTTTCATAAATTTCCATTTATAGGTCACAATTTATAAATTCCTACATGAAGTTTTTATGTTTGTTTTTATGTGGAGTTTATTGCAAGTCTATTTAATATTCTTTCTGTGTATTTTCTATTCTGTGATTCAGTTTTAAACAGGAGTAAGGTCAAGTTAGAAGAGGTGATACGGTAGTAAAGATCAGGGGATCGGAGGGAAAGAGTAGACTGGGCACGCTACGACTCCATGTAGTTGTTCAATAGAAATAGTGGAGTTCCGTCTTGAATGTGCATGTTAGTTTAGATTCAAGCGTTTATGACAAAACGCGGTTATTTTGTTTTGTTTTCAGAAACAAATACTTAAATTTTCATAACTCTTCCTAGGAATTTCTATAGAATGGCAGTAGCACGCAATATTTTTAAATTAAATGATTCCTCAGAGTCTACTAGCCTAACTAACGGAAGAAGCATCAACGGTTCTCTATTAAAGTGAATAACTATTGAATAAAAGTATGCACAATCTCTCCTACCAAAATGGAATAGTTTAGATTTTGCTACTTAAGAGAGATTGTGCATTGATTTCATTAAATTCTATTCTAGGAGAGTATACGCAGCTTATTGGTAATAACAAGACAATGAGGATGGCCCTAAAAACACATTTTCATTTTAGGACATTTATAGGACATCTTGACGATTAAATAGACATCTTTAGGATGTTTTGTGGATGAAAGGGATATCTTTAGGATGAACTGTGGATAAGTGTGTTTGTAAGGGAGTTTGTTGAATGTCTGGAACTGTACCAGGAAACAAGTTCGACAAGTGACTGGATTAGTTTAAATATGGGTTCTTGTAGCAGATAGTTGTAAGAAAACTGTATCATTTGTAAAAATAAGTGCAATGATTATGTACAGCGACCGAATAGGTCAGCAAACAAGAAAACATTTTTTTTTTTTTTTAAGGGCTATTTTTAAGCTACATTTATTATCGAGTAACTTAATAATATTTTGTAATCTTAAGTTTTTTTTTTTTTTTTCTTTAGTATTTTCTCCTTAAATAATTTTATTTTTAATAACTTAAATGAAGTTATTATCAATAGCAATCGCTCCTGCTCATGTGCGCAATCACACATACCCTATATAAGGACAGGTTGCGCAAAATAGCTCTCCTTGTTTTATTTCAGCTGTTGCTTCGAATTATAGCATAACAACAAAATAGTACTGAAAATGCTTGGAAAACAGGCCTTGCAGCGTTCCTAAAATTTTACACTCATTTTATTAGATTGTCAACACTATTTTAAATACATGTTTTTTCGCATAATGCTTTAGCATAAAAATATTCAAGATTTTTTATTTTTTTACTGATGATAGTGGTGACAATATAATAAAATGCGAGTAAAATTTTAGGAACGCTGCGAGGCCTGAGAAAACGAATGAAATCAAAATTATTCATCAATAGTTTAGCAAAAAAATAATATTTAATCGACTTTAATCGTTCCTATAGCTATAAAACTATTAGTAGCGACATCTCTTGACATCTTGATAGAAGCTACTGACATTTAGCAATGCAGTAATACGAATCTTTACCTAAAGATGTCGTTCGTGTTTTTGTTATAGTGCACTCAGTGTGAAATTTGAATGAAAGTGATACGTTAGTCATTTGTCTGAATTCAAAAATAAAAAAAGAATAGTTATTGAACAGTTTTGACTCGAAAAAAAAAATACTGTGTGTGATAACGAAGTGTATATTTTGCAGAGGTAAGTTTTTTTTTTTTTTTTTTTTTTTTTTTTATTACAATAGTAAACGTATTAGTAAATCATATTTTTATATATGTTCTACATACGGTACGTTGAGCTAAAAAGTTGATTTTTCCGTAAAATATGGTTTTATTTTTATTTTTATAAGTTTTCCCTATCTTCTGATCACTAATTACAACCTATATATTTTTGTCGCGCACTAAAAAAAAATTGATCCTTGTAGGGTTAAGAGCTCTGTCTACACTGGTTGTTTTCTTTTTTCTTTCTTTGTCTTTTAACATAACTCTTAAACAAATAAACATACGAAAATAAAATTTGAGTGGCATATAAACCAGTTGCTGTAAAATTATTAATTAAATTTTTTATTTTTAATTATGCATTTTGACTTGAGAATAATTTCTAATCTGACAGTCACTTCTTATTTCTAAATTTTCTTAAACATTCGGGCACGAGGGAAAGAAAAATAAATAATTGGTTTTAATAAGAAAATTAAATAAGTGAAATTCAGAATACATTATAATTCGGCAGTGATGCACATGTCTTCAAATGTTAAATTAAAACTGGATTTTTTTTTCCTTTATACGCTTTCCTTTTTCTTCTTTAACGGAAGTTTCGAAAAAAATTAATAACCACTAAATTTTAAGATATAGACATAGCCAAAGGAAAAAAAAAACGTAAATAATTTTTTAAAAACATCTCATCCAAATTCATCTTCACTTGTCTTTAATGTATTGTTAACCCCATATCTTGGGCAGTTTTGTTTTCTAAAATTATTTAAATTTTCCTCTCCTTCAAAAGTATTTTTAGAAAGATTTAATTAATATCATTTTATCAAATATTTCCGGTGCTATAATTTAGCACTGGATTGACCGATTGAATTCATCAGGGTCTTAGGCCAGAGAGGAAGTGACGTGTGTGGGGGTCTTTCTAAGGGGTCCTAACCCATATTAACGCAAGTTTCGAAGAAAACCACGGAAAACTTCGAACGGCTAAACCGATGAGCGCGACCTGGGATCGAACCCGGCACCTCACGTCTACCAGCTTTAAACGTAGAACCGCTTGGCCGCTGGCGGGAATATAGTTCTTGGACATACATAGCAAATTACAGTGATTAGAAAAGGAACCAAACTTTTTAATATCGGTCAAAATTTTTGGGGACTAGTTTAAACAATTTATAAATTCAATTTCTTATACATATCCTTTGTTAGAAAAAAAAAAAAAATCCCAATTATATAAAATGTGTGTCATACCCGTAAAAAGTCATTAACACAAACTCAGAATCATACCATAAAAAATCCTAGAGATAGGTTTAATGAAAATTGTTGACGCATCACAATCGTAATTTAAAACATAAATTTTCATTATTAATTCTTTCATTCTTAAATTGCGCGTTATACTAGAAATGCGATCTGCGGTATTCTTTTTTTTTTTTTTTTTTTTTTTTTTTTTCTAATGAATGCTTATATCTAGGTATTGAAAAGTTGTCTAAGTCAGCTCTTTTTCTTGTTTTATGTAGAAACTTATGATAAATGCTGAAAATTTTTGTACATGACTTTATTTGGATATTTTGCAATTTTATTCACTGAGAATTTTTATATGGAAACCGTATGAACATTTAAAACTTTATAATTTTTAAAATTGAAAAAGCGGAATTTTTTAGTCGATTTCTTATAAAATTATATTTGCAAGTTTGGAAATTATATTAAATGCTTCAATATTTTAGGAATAAAATATAAAGGAAAGTTAAAAAAAAGAAAAAAAAAAAAAACACGTTATATATGCATAGTCATAAATTTGTAGATTGTCCATGAAAAGATTTATACAACAACTCCAATAAAAGAGGACTACTGAAATATGAATTTCCAAACTTGAAAATATTTTAAAACATATCATAGAATTTTATATTTTAAAATAATAATAATTATCATTATTGTAGTTAATTTAAACAAACATCCAATTACAAGCAAAATCATAGTTTATTCCTGGTGTTTTAAATGCTATACATTTCATTGTATCATTAAGCTTTTTATCAAACTATTTTAGATCATATGCCATGAAAACTTCTTAATATGGATTTATAACAAGCGGCAATCGAATGCATGTGATATATTAAAGCTCTGAATGCTTTTCACAGAAATAATTACAAGCTATGATGCAATATCCTAGTTTTAAATGACTTCAGTAAAATTGATAAATTATCACATGCATTTTATCTAGCGATTATATCTGCTAACCAAACCATTTAGACGTAAATAAGTGTCATTCTTTCTCAGGATGTAGTAATGTCAATAATCAGCAATCAACATTCGTGAAAGAAACTGAATCGGAAGGTTTTTCTTAATTTAGATTAGTAAATTGAAGTTGGTAAGATTAATTGAAACTATGTGACATTAATATAGCTTCTTTTTATGTGCGAATTATCGCATGCACATAACTGAATAGTAGATTATTCTAATGAGCAACAATATTTAAGCTGCAATTTCTGTAAGTAGCTTTTATCATTGCGTTTTTCAAAAATAATGCAACTAGTTGTTCAATGCCTGCAGAAATACATTTTCTACTCCACCTGCATATATCTTAATGAACAATGTCTTCAAATTTCTCCATTATTTTTTAAAACTTTTCAGTAGAAATTAGTCGTTTATAATATTTTACTACTCTATTTTTTGCAATACATTATGTTAATTTCACTGGTTTATTGAATACAATTTTCATTTCATTGAATTCGGCTATGAAATCACTAATTTCCCATAAAGAAACTATTGATGGAATCTAACAACTGAAGCCTTTACAAAAAACTCATATCATTTTTACCGAAACAATCCGGTGCTGACTCAAACTATTTTTTCTGACCCTGCATTTCTATTAAAACAAATTGCTACAGTTTAAGGTATAGGATAAGAAGTACTGTATATAAACGTTTAAAAGAATTTAAAACAGTTTTAGAAATAGTTTTATTTGGCATACATTACTAATTGAGGCAGGCTTCCGATCCCTTTCGTTTAGAACTGCTATCAAGTCTCCGTTTAAATATTGTAGCTAGATTCATAAAAAATTTAAGGTTGTTCATATGTTTTATAATTTATTTCAAATTATTCAAAAAATTTTATTCCATTCAATTCTTTGAAACATTTTCAACTAATTTTGAGTGGCTCTGTACAGAATGTGAAAATTATTAAAATTATTGTGTAAATAATATGTACACTCCTTCTCATAATTATAAGGACACCCGTTTTTCTATATTAACTAAACACTGAACACTATTATTTAAACAAATATATTTTTAATTAATTTGAATTTCATTAAGAGACTATATTTAAAAAGTTTTATCGTTTTTCAATCTTAAAAAACTTTAAATATGGTAAAAAGATTATTTTTCAGGTGTTCACAATTATAAGGACAGCTCGAATTTTAGTAATTTTTTTCAGTTATTCTTTAAATTAATATTTTATGGGGTCTCTTTTTACGGTTAAACAGTCAGACATTCTCTCTGGTATATATATATATATATATATATATACATTTTTTTTAATATTCAGTTTCAATACCATTTCATATAGCATATATGATATTCTTAATACATTTAAACTATTTAAAATTGCTTTCCACTTGCATGCACTTTTCTAATATCATAAGTTAAGGTTTTTTCAACTTTTAGGCCTTGGGAAAGGCAATAATAATACAGAAGTTTCTTTCTTCAAACTATTTCCTATTGCTCTAAAAGTAGAGCAGAAATGTAAGTCTTGTTGAAAAAAATATTATTACCCCCCAAAATCTAACAAAAATCTGTTAATTCCACGTTTAAAATTTGCGGATATTCTCTTGATGTTCAAAATAATAGAAAAAATTACTAAATTCATTCTGCCTTCAGTAGAAGCAGCTTCCCAGACCATAGATCCACCTTTAAAATGCTCGATTCATATCTGCCTTTAAAAAATCTGCTCTGTCTTTCGCTGTCTTCAGATCGTGCCAGTAACTGTTAAAACCATTTGGTTAATCAAGAATAAAATGTTTTTCATCCGAAAATGCAACATTTTACCATTTAATATTGTCTTTATTCAACTTTAACACAGACGTTCTTTCCCCGTTAGATGCTTATTGATTATTACAGGTTTTTTATTCATTTTAACATATTATTAATTATTTTAAACATGCATAAATGTAGACCCTATCCTTTCGTTAAAAATTACGAGCAAATTCGGCATCAGTCATTATGAGTAGAACCGTAAGAGGAATTATGAGTCTTCGATCTCTGTAAAACAACTCTGATTTTGCATCAGATCTCTCTCCTATCAAACCAGCAGTTCAATGTTTGATCACATTTCCTTCACCAATTTTAGACCTTCGAATTTCATTAGAAATTCGGCGGATTGAAATTACCCTTCCACTTAAAAAACACATTTATCATACTTCACTACTTGAACGTTCTTTTTTTCCAGGAATTATCCGTAATGTCCGTCCAAGAAAAATTGAAGTCTTATATATGAATTAATCTAGCCCAGCAGTTAACAAATTCGCATGTCAACTGTAATTTATCCGCTAGTAAGTTAAATAAAACGAAAAAATCTGGATTGTCCCTATAATTATGAACATCTAAAAATGTGGAGAAAAATAGATTTTGAACTATTTTTTATTAAATTTGTTTTATATTAAAAAAATATATAACAGTTTTGGTTTATAATCTTGTTTACAATTATTTCTACGTTAGTTATTTAAAAATATGAAGTGCCCTTATAAATATGAGAAGGAAGTCTCTTAATTCTTAAGTCTCTTAATTGGTTTTATTATGTTTTTTATGAATGCAATAATTCAAGAAAATAACATAGTATCATAGTATCCAGCTGAGTGAAAATTTGCGCAAAGAGGTAGTGTGACGTAAAGAAAATATTTACACAGATTTTACTTGCAGTTTTGGATAGCGTGACGCAAAAGATAAATCAATTTATTGAAATAAATAATTTTACTTTATAATGCAAACTCAGTGAAAGTATAATTATTTGACAGTATATTTGAAAATCAAAAGCACTGTTTCAATGTGTAAATATACTTTATTAGACAAAACAATAGTAATTTTAATGGAATCTAAAAACAAATCTTTTAAAATAACACCGAGGCGCCACTGGAATTTTTATATCATTCCTTTTAAAACTGTTATTTTGAATTTGAAATGTGAATGAAAAAGCATCAGTGAGTGTATTTTATATATCTGTCTGATCTTGAAGCTAAAAATATTACGTTTGCATTATAAATATAAATAAAAGTAGAAAGTAAATGATCAAATAAGAAAATCTATGTATATTTTAACTAATTGCAAAGCGTTACTTAAAATTTGATATCATTATTTTTAAGACTCATATTTCAAATTCTTATAGCCATAAAGTAGCGGCGTCACAAACTTTTAACCCGTTAAGGGTTTTTTGTACTGATATCATTACTTTTTAGGGGTTATTCATCAAAAAATAAAAACAAGTCCTTCTGGCTCCTTGGAAAGGTAAACTGATTTATCTTTTATTATGAAGTTGCCACCATTTTTTTTTTTTTTTTTTTTTTTTTTTTTTAAATTGTACAATTGTACAATTTTTCAATTCTACAATTTATTAATGGACTTGGTGGATTTCTTAATGAAGGCTTGTATATATGGAGTTTTAAGCAAATCGGTCCATAGAACCTTTCTAATGTAAATTTGAAATTTTCAGTGGGCTGGCACAGGGAAACAAGAGGGTAGATTAAGTTGGCAAATGAACATAACAAACACATTTCTGAGATAAATCCACACTACAGATTTAGTTTGAATTAATTCAGTATTTCAAACGTTATCATGCTGACAAATTTTCAAGTAGCCTGCCACTTGGAAACAAAATGGAGAAGCTACGCACTAGAAAAAAAAAATGAGTGGGATTCTTAAACTCTTTAAAATAATAAGTGGGAAATTCGAAATTTAAGTTAGAATTACGTAATTTACATTTTGCAAGTTTCTTTTTAGAGAATAACGAATGCAAATTAAACAATTTAAAAAAAAAATCAAGTTAATGTTAAAAATGGAAATTTATTTATTTTCTTTTCCCTTTTGAGGCTAAGCTCCAATATTCACAATTTAAATTTTCGTCAAAAGTGCAGGTAACAATTATTTCATAAAAATATTTGGTGGAAAAAAATAGACAAAATATAAATTAAGCTCTACATTTCTATAATTTTAAAAGTAAGATAAAATCATTTGTAGAAAAAAATTATGGAAAATACAAGTTAGCTAAAGTTAATAAAAGTTAAGTAAAATACAAGTTAAGCTAAAGTTAATACAAGTTAAGTAAAATACAAGTTAAGCTTAAGCTTTATGGAAGTTATATATATATATTTCTTTTTAAGAATTAAAAATCTCTTTTTAAAATACAGTTAGAGTTTATTCTTATATTTACTTTTCAGACTTTAAAACGATACATGTTTTAAATATTAACATAATCAAACTAATTCTTTTTATTATTATTTAAAGCAACAATGGCTAGGGGATGAAGAGGGGATAAATAAGCTGTATATTTAAAAAAAAACATAGAATTAAAATTCATGAAAAATGTGTCAAATAGCAATTATTGAAAAACATGTTAAAATAAATAAATGACATCTTTACTTTGAAACCCATAATAATTTATTTAAAAATATAATTCTCTCTCTCTTTCTTTCTTTCTTTTTTTTTTTTTTTTTTTTTTAATTAATTAATTTCTGCAGGAAAAATTCCATTTCATAAATATATTTACAACTACAATAAGAAAAAAAACCCTCCTTTATTTATTTATTTATTTTTTAAGAAAAATAAATTAAATATAGGAATGTATATGGTTTCACTATAAGCTACGAGATGGCGCCACTAGATGGCCAAATTATTACCTTCATGATGAAACCATATACATTCCAATATTTAAGCTATTTTTCTTTAAAAAAAAAAACTTTTAATTGCTTAGAAACATGTAGAAATAATCATTTAAAATTAAAGGTTAAAAATTTTGTTTATTGTAGTTGTAAATATATTTATGAAATGGAATTTTTCATGCAGAAATTAATTAATTTAAAAAGAAAGAAAGAAAGAGAGAATTACATTTTTTAAATAAATTATTATGGGTTTCAAAGTAAAGATGTTATTTATTTATTTTGACGTGTTTTTCAATAATTGCTATTTGACACATTTTTCATGAATTTTAATTATATTTTCATGTTTTTTTTTTTTTTTTGTTTTTTTTTAAATATACAGTGTATTTATCCCCTCTTTCATTCCCTAGCCATTATAGCTTTAAATAATAATAAAAAAATTAGTTTGGTTATGCTAATATTTAAAATATGTATCATTTTAAAGTCTGAAAAGTAAATATATGAATAAACTCTAACTGTATTTTAAAAAGAGATTTTTAATTTTTAAAAAGAAATATATATATATATATTTGCAAAAGTGTATGATTTAATTTAAATTAAAAACAAAAGATTGCGCCAAAACTCCATTTGCTGTTTTTTTCCATTCCCTGTGCGGAAGGATACATGAATAGGAATCGCAAATCATTGAGATACTATAAAATCGATGTTTATGAATGATTACAATTTTTTTGCTTTAAAAAATTGTAAATTCATCATTATAATGATAAAATGGAATATCTAAAATTGCAAAATACTTCCTTATTTAAAATGTTATCTAAATACTTTTTTGACTAAATATGAAATTTTGAAATCAATAATATCTTTTTCATAGCAGAAGAGAAAATATATTTAAGTGAATTTGACTTAGTATATATACAATAAATATATAAAAAATATAATAAAGTATTTTTGCGTTAAAAAAAGGAAAGTTTAAATAATCCATTGACTGCATTCACGTTGGTCAGCCAACCAACGTGCCTTGAAAGTAAGAACCGAATTACGACATTTTCGCCGAATAAAAGCATGCATTTTGGCGGAGTAATATAGTTCTATTTTTAAAGCAACTTTTACAAAAAAACAAGAGTTTTCCTGAAAAAAAAAAAAAAAAAAAAAAAAAACGTTACTAGATTCAGAAAGATCCCATTAACAACATATATTAATCAAATTAAAATCGTTCGTGCGGTTTTAGAGATATTTTTTCATGAATTTAGTCCATTACATCCTTACACCACACATTTTCCTTTTTTGGCTTTAAATTGAGATTCAGATCTCAAAACATACTGCATGTAGAAATGTAAAATTTTCAGGATAGATTAAGACCGAAGATAAAAGACTATTTTGAAAAGATCAGAACAAAATATGGCATATTTGCTGAGATATTAAGTGTCGGCTTTTACAAATCTCTTTGATGTCAAACTAGCCGTATATATGAGTTCGCAGCGTTCAGTTTGTCCTTCCGCTTGCGTCACTCGAAAAACTGCCGTTTTTCATGATATATATATTTTGGTTTTTTTATGTTTTTTATGAATGCAATAATTCAAGAAAATAGTTTCTTTTGCTGATATAGTTTATCTTTTATGCTTTAAGAATTGTTGGGGGGGGGGGGGATATTGCTGACTTTATATATATATATACATATATATATATATATATATATAATTTTATAACTTGGAATTTTCCATCTGTCTATCCGAGTTTTCATTTTCATATTTTTTTAGAATTTGACAAAACTAATATATGCTATCCAGAGTTTTCAGATATGCCATAAAATTCTTCTCATAAAAAGTCGTACATGTACGAAAATAATTCAGATACTTTACGTCTAACAGACGTATTTCTTTTAAAAATATTTCAACATTTTTACATAGCGCTAAGCATGCGACATCAACATTTTTTTAGATGCAATAATGCATGTCTTCTATAGAAAATAATGCAATTAACACGCATGATTAATTTACAAATTCATTCAAAAATATTCGGGATTCATTACGGGAAATAGTTGGAGGTGCAATTCAAGTAGTGTAAAAAAATAAATAAATAAATAAATAAATAAAAATGCAATTTTATTTAATGTTGTCTAAAGATATTAAAATGTACCAAGACGAAATTTTGTTCATAGACCCGTAGACGTAATGTATTTAAATTCTCTTGTATGTCCCTGTATAATAAACATTTGTCCAAATAAAAAATTCTAATAATATCCTGCATGCAATACAAATATAATAAATTGTACTTCTTGATAACAACCGATTTTTAGTTATACTGGCAAATAACATATATACTGTGACATATCTGCGTGCATATGCATTTACAAATTTAAACACAGTTTGGCACTTTTACATAAATGCATGAAAGCCAAAATTTTTATTTTTAACCCATTATTTTTCATTGTCCTTTTTTTTTTTTTTTTTTTTTTTTTGGAAAGTTACATTTTTTGTTGTTTTAGACAATATTTAGACAGTAGTCCCATTGTCACTGTCCAAAAATGGGACGATCTGTAATAGAGCACCTAATTGCTTGAAATTTGGTATAATCCTTTAATATTCTTTACGAAAACTTATAAAATTCACTAATTAAGAGAAAATTATAAAAATAGTTTCGGCAAAAATGGGTTAATGCATGTTTCGACGATTTTCTGGGAAAAAAAAAAAAAAACATTTCTTTTTTTTTAATCTTGCATTTGGAGTTCCATACATTTACATTTCACCTCTTGGATCCATTGTGTGTATCCGTCTTGTGCGTTGCTTTCTACCTTCACCGAGGAAAAAAAAAGCTTCATGATATCTCATTAAAAAAAAACTTTTATCAATTATATAAGCCAATTTTTGTCTCCTAAATTAAGCTATTACAAAATATGAGTCTCGGGACCTTTCATTAGGTGATACAGTTTGTGACATTAACACAATTCAGGAATGTTTTTATGCTATTCTACATTCCATAACAGAAGACGGGAAAAGCAAAATGAAATTCTATTAAAACAATGTTGTGTATCACTCACACGACTTTAAGGGTTTTAAGAAGTTCTATATATATAAACATACTTTGAAAACTATTGAAATATATTTGTGTGTGTGGAGGGGGGCTACCACTGTCCTCCCCCTCCCCGGTTGAGCATAGTACATACATTCATAAAAAATTAAAGGCTGTGATTAATTTAAAAATATTATTCCAAATTATTCAGACAAATTTCATTCAGACCACTCTTTTAAACTCACCAATCATGGTCAAAACTTTCGAGTGAAAACCCATATGATCTTCAAAGTACCAAAGTTAAATTCCTACAATTATTCCGTTTTGAGTTATGCTGATAACAAAGATTATATAATACGTAATAAACATAAATAATTAACAAACATAAATCGCTAAAAACTTTATTTTCGTATTCAGAGGGCCACAAAACGTGTAATTATGGCAAATTTTGAGTGTTGAAAATTGGAGTCCGAATTAACAGCTTGTTTATCGCAAGTTATGAGAAAGTAATTATCAATCTGTAGCAGTTTTCCTGTATTTGATAAAATTTAGTAAATCCCTTCCATAATTACATTCAATAGAGAAGGATGTTCTCACTCAATTTTGTGTAGTCCTGTATACTGCCTATGAATTATATACACTCCACACAGTATACTTCAATTTAGCATAGTATGAAAAATACATAACACAACTTGAAATGTAATTTCGGAAATTTTCAAATATCTTTCGAATATATCCGAATTCTTTTGTGTGGTCCTGTAAAAAAAAAAAAAAAAAAAAAAAAAAAAATCATAAATCATTTTTATATTATATCTAAATATGCTTTTAAGCATATATAAATTATCGTTCATTTCATCTTATTTAATGAAGTCCAAAGATGTTCAGCTGTACCTACCAGAAATTTCGCTCATAGACCTAATATATTTTAATTATCTTGGATGTCCCTGTACACTATCCGTTTGCTTAATCTCAATGAAAAGCTTAATGTGACACATGTATATGATACACCTTTAGAATACTGAGTTTGGACTCCCTGCTATATGCTTATAACAGATACACTCACACAAACACAGAACAACCGCTAAGAACCTGATTTTCCTATTCCGGGTAACCTCAAAAAGCATAAATATAGCAAAAACTCTATTTCGAAAATTTTACCAAAAAACAGTACTTTCCACATGGGTAAAAGCGAGTATAAAAAATAAAAGTACAGTAGAGTATAAGCACTTTATAAGATACCGCTTTTATTACTACAGTTGCAGCTGTTCAGCATAATTAAAATGTTGGGAACTAGAGCTGGACGATATCAGAAATTAAATATCGCGATATATCACCAAGTTAATATCGATATTGGTGATATATTGCGATATTTATTTCAAGAGAAGGAAAATAGATATTTGCTACTTTTTAAAGACAAATGAACACCAATTTTAATGTATACAAGTGGGGAGTGTTTTCTATATGTATATTTATATTTTCTGGTATATTACTTCCAAATCTTTTTTATTAAAAAGAAAAAAAAAAAAAAAGAAAGAAAATGCATAAATAGCAACACAATGTTTTGTGTTTCTTTTAATTTATACCATTACTTTTAAGTATATTTCTGAATAGTTTGTCCTCCATTCTTTCTATTTTAAGATTTAATTATTTCAAAATCACATTTTAAGAGAGCTAATGGGTGATATGTGTTTTATTTACACAAAGTATATCATCAAGATACATAATTATAATAAAAATATAAGCTTAAGAAAAATGAAGTTGTACTTAGAATGTAGATGATTAATAAAATTTTGCGCAGAAGTCGTAACTTAACTATCTCTCTCTCTCTATATATATATATATATCAATGATTCACTTATATACGGAAATTTTAAAAATAAATATTAGTATGAGTTTTGCGCCTAATTCCCATCCCTGAGTATAAAGAAAGTTCATTTACTAATAGTCCTGTCAGTCATTGATAGCGATATGGTTGTAATTAAATAAATTTCAGTGAATAAGAAATGCGCAGTAGAAATACTGTTTATAAACTTTTTTTAGAATTGCCACAGAATAAACTTTCTCGGTTGTAGAGTAATATTAATTTGAGACCCTATAACACATAGGTATTCTAAAGGTCAATTTCCTGCCATTTTTATTTTATTTTTTATCTACTTACCATATCATGTTTTTTTTTTTTTAAGATATATATATTGAATTCATATTTTGTAATGTTTTTATAACATTTGAAAATTGTATTATATTGATATACTAGTACCGCCCAGTGGTTGAAGATCAATCACTTTTTGCAAAGCAAAGCAAAACAACTGCCTTCTCATAAACGGAATTAAATTGCAGCACAGCAGCGACCACTGTTGGCCGATAGGCACGAGTCGTCCATGAAATAGAGCGTTCGAACAAAAAAAAAAAAAGAAAAGAAAAGAAAAGAAAAGAAAGAAAGAAAGAAAGGAAATCTTAAAAATGGTCAATTAGAGTTCAAGGAATCTCAAAACTTGTAACATCATCGAAAACTGGAAATCTAAATTTTTCCTGAATCTTATACTTTCTTCTTATATATGCAGAAGGTAAAATAATAGATCCACTTTTTTAAGAATAAGTAGTCAATTTCAGTTAATTGAAATGCAAGGAAATCTCAAAACGTGTAAATTCATCGAAAACCAGAAATCGAAATTTCCCCCGTGTCTTCTACTTTCTTCTTATGCATGCAGAAGCCAGTAATAAATCCACATTTTAAATAATAAATAGTCAGTTTCAGTTAATTGAAAAGCAATGAAATCTCAAAACGTGTAAATTCATCGAAAACTGGAAATCAAAATTTATCCAAATCTTATACTTTCTTCTTGTATATGCAGAAGATATAATAATAAATCAACTTTTAAAAAAATAAGTAATCAGTTTTACTTAAATGAAATGCAAGGAAATCCCAAAACGTGTAAATATATCAAAAAACGGAAATCGAAATTTATTTCGTATCTTCTTTCTTCTTATGTACGCAGAAACTAGTAATAAATCCACTTTTTAAAAATGAGTAGACAATTTCAGTTAATTAAAATGCAAGGAAATCTCAAAACGTGTAAATTAATCGAAAACCGGAAAAACGTTTATCCAAATCTTATATTTTCTTCTTATATATGCAGAAGATAGAATAATAAATCCAATTTTTAAAAAATAAGTAATCAATTTCAGTTAATTCTTTGCTTAAAAAAGAAAAAAAAAAAACCCACTTGACGATATTTCGAACAATCCATGCAATACCGAACAATATATCAACGAACCGATAGCAAGAACTAAACGCAATATACTGTTTCCAGTGTTTTCACTTTTCACCTGCGAGCGAAGAGCAGCTTCGATATTATTGGTGTGCGGATATTATCGAATGGGAAATAATATACTACTGCGATGAACTAAACGCGATATACTGTTTGCAGTGTTTTCACTTTTCACCTGCGAGCGATGAGCCAGCTTCGATATTATTGGTGTGTGGATATTATCGAATGGGAAATAATATACTACTGCGATAACTTGATGAATGAGGAATGAAACATTTCATATGTTATCGTTCAAGGTCATACTTTTTAAGTAGTGGTTTCGATTTGAGAGTGCGCAGTTCGCACAAATGAAGTAAAGGGGCACATCGCAGGAATAAGAAAGAGAAAGTGTGTTCGGATCGTTTGCGGTTGGGGTTATTTTTTCCAGTTTAGTCAGTGAGTAAATAGGAGGAAAGGAAGAGAAGGTTTAATTTGTATAAGATATTCGGCGGTCTGTTTGTTGGGTGTTTACGGGGTGGTACGGGGTACGGTGAGGCGGGGAAGCAGAATTTGAAGACGTTGGCGTTGGACGCTGTTTATCGGTATATGGTTCGATCGTGCTGTGCGCGTTAGAGAAATTAGTTGTGCGCATGTTAGAGAAATTAGCTGTGCGCGTGAATTCGCGCTGTGCGTTTTAGGAAATATCGTTAGAGGGATATATCGACAGAGCAAGAACTTAAATACTGTTATCGCGATATTAAAAAAATATCGATACTTGGGGATATATTGATAAATAATCCAACCCTATTGGGAACAGACTTCAGGTGGCAACCCTCTATATAAACCTGCTTTTATTATTTTTGCAATCTTGAATTTATCTTTACTCTGTATTTTCAGAAAATGAGAGATTAAATAATAGGAACATTCAGTAACAAATATTTCCATAAAAGTAGAAAAGTACTTAAGTTAGTGCCTAGAAGTATGTAGTATGTTTATCGCACTTAATATATATATATATCTCTGAAAGGAGAAAATCCGCAAGAGGGCGCTGAGTTCCCATCGTCGTTCATTTTCGTTTGAAATCGCATTTAAAGTGCTTGATCGTAATGATAAAAATTAATAATTAAAATATTTTCGCCATTAACGCCATAAATCTCCACTAAAATTACGATCAAGTAATTTAAATGCAATTTCGAACGTAAATAAACGACAGTAGGAACTAGACACCCTATCGCGGATATCCTACTTCTAGAAATATATTTTTTGAGCACGGTTATATTGGGATAAACACACTACATACTTCTAGGCACTATACTTAAGTGAAGAGTAATGTATTAGAATTTCAAAGAATGTTTGATAAATAATTGCTATTTAATGAATTTTAATTTGTATATGAGTATTCAATACTATTACTTACTCAAATAACTAAAAACGCGTTTTACATTTTAGAGAAATTCCACTTTAAGTTCTTCGTAATACCGTAAACTAGAACACTTACAGAATAAAACCAACCGCTAATTACAGCTGACATGTTAACATTTAATTATAATCCTTGTTATCCATCTGCTAAATTTTTTATCTGCAATAAAAGAGATTTATTCTTTTGTATTATGCAATGTAAATCACTGACAATATGTTAACTTCATATCATGTTATCTAGTAATCATTAATAGTCGGCTCGGCCTAAAGGTTTATTGTATTTTTTCTTCTTTGGTTTGTTTTACTTGTTTATCTCATCTAAAAAGTACGATAGCAATATGGGATTCTTCATTATTACTCAATAGATTGCTGTCATGACCTAATAACTAAATTCTTTGGAATAAATATTACCATTTTACACTCAGTAGCTAGATTGTTAGCCTCAACGATATTAAATATTTTTTCAGTTCCAACCAGAGATGAGAAATTTCTTTGTATATTTAAATTTCAAAAATTTAAAAGCAGTTTTTTTCTGATGCGGATATATTTTCATTTAATGTCTTTACATTAAAAAAATAAATAAATAAATATGTTAAATTAAAGTAAACGCACCAGTAGTGGACACTTTAAGGACATTTTCCGGCTATTTATTGTGTAATTTCCTAAAATTTTAGAGTTTCAACAAATATTTAATATTTCAGACCTTTACTAACTCTTTCTTAACACGGCTGTATTATGAAAATTGCTAAATGTAGCATTTATATATGTAAAAAATCAAAAATCTGAAGAGCTTAAAATGAGCCAGTAGTGAAAACACTAAAAACCCAGTAGTGGATCCTTTTTTGTTCCAGTAGTCGACCCCTTTGAATTTTTGCTTTAAAATTCAACTCTAAAATTGCTAGATTACAGAATTGTGTCCACTACTGGATCTGGCATTAAAAGTCACATGAGCCAGTAGTGGACAGGGCTGTCCACTATTTGTCATGATGACATTTTTTGGCACCAGTAGTATACACCCATAAAAATACTATGTGTTAATACAAGATTTTAGCACAATAAATGAATTCTGCATACTTATTTTAGTCATATGAAAGCAAAAGGTAGAAGAAATCAGTTAAAAATAAACAGAGAGCGAGCAAATAAAATTTCAGTTCCTTATTCAAAGTAATAAGAAGAAAGCGCCAAAATCACAAAAAGTGCAATTTTTTTTAGTTAAACTAACATTATTTTAAAACTAATGGCTGGAATTATTTTTTGTTAAAGGATTTAACAGTAAAGAACTATAACTCCCTTCCTGAACATTGCTTGAATCTTCAGAATTTTTAGGTAGCTTAATTTCTGAGTTTAAAATTAAAAGTGTCCACTACTGGTACAGGGTCCACTACTGGTGCGTTTACCTTATTTCTGAGAAGCACATTCAGATGTAAGCTGATAGAAAAAAAAAATAATAAAATCTGTGGTGTGTTTAAACATAGAAATCCAGCAATAAAACTTTCAATTATAACTTCCAAAAAACTTGCTAGATGTCATAATTTCAAACTATACAAACACTGTGCGATCATTCAGCAGTGATTATGAATCATACACATTTAAAATCAAAACTCAAACATTTTTCGTTCTAGATCTTTTAATTCTCCACGGATAAATTAGATGATCAATTTATGTGGAAACAAACACCCTGAATAATTGCGGATTTACATAGTAAACCCCCGTATACTGCACCTATAACTTGAATATTAAAATTTGCACAAATTGTTTTTTAAGGACGTTTTCAAATACCACATCTTTTTGCCTTCTGTGAGTCAGGAACAAATTTTCTAAAATATTTTATGTAGTCCTTTAGGTTAACCATTCTGAAAAAGTTTACATGTAAAGGCCTGGACTTTATGTATAACTAGCGTTGTGCCCGTTCTTCGCACGGGAATTTAATTATTATTCGCAGTATATTATTTAAATATATATATATTTATCTTACAAGGAAACATTCAAAAGGTGTCATCCTCAAAAAGTATTGAAAAAAATATATGTGATTCTACTCTTCATAAAACACCAGAAAATGAAAAAATTATCGGCTGAAATTAATTACAGCGACCACAAAAAAATTATCAAAATTAAGCATATTTGGCGATTTAGCGCTGTTGGGTGATACGTTTGTCGAGATTCCCGTATACGAACAGAACCGTGTTTTGCTTTTCCGCCAAGTACTCAAAATCAATCGCCTAGCAGTGTGAAATCGCCAAATATGCTTAATTTTGATAATTTTTTGTGGTCGCTGTAATTAATTTCAGTCGAAAAATTTTTCATTTCCTGGTGTTTTATGAAGAGTAGAATCATATATATTTTTTTCAATACTTTTTGAAGATGACACCTTTTGAATGTTTAATTGTTAGTTGAAGCTTACTATGCTGATGAAGATAGACAATGGATTATTATACTTAATAAGTACAATTTGTAAATTTTTGCTCATATATATAAATATATATATATATATATATATATACATATACATATACACGCAGAGCTTGTGAAATATGGTCGCCTTCACCATTGTAGACCAATATATTTTAATTGGCGACTATGTTTCTCACTTTAAGAAGACTCGACATTTCTTTTTTCAAAATTTGGTGAAAAAGTTGGTTCCAGCATTGGCTCCTATTCCACTATCGAAGTAGTCTAACTCTCGTCATTTTGATTCCCGCTACTCTCACTACATTTTGAGACACTATGTTGAACGAATACACCATTAGATTTACATCACTTTTCTTCATGCATGTTGCATAACTCAGTGTTAAATTGGTATACCGTTTTAGAGAATTGGCTTACACTGATCCTGTTTGCGCATGCTTAGCAACCTGGTACTGAATCGTTGGACGGTGTAATGATGTATCAATCCCGATGGTGTACACGTTTGAGAAAATAATAATGCCGGTATCATGATGCTAAATTTAAACAGGTTTTCCTGATGTATCATTCTAACCTAGTAATTATTTGGTTTTTATGCATAGAATCTTATTTTCTATATTCAAGTAAATTTCAAAATTAAAAAGAAAAAAAATGGCGGAGGGATATTTTTTACTGGCTACCAGAAATTTTTGCTGGCGACCAGTTTTTTCGAATTCCTAGAGCCCTATATATATATATATATATATATATATATATATATCATAAAAAACGGCAGTTTTTCTAGTGACGCAAGCGAAAAAACGCGACACTCGAACGCGGCGACACTCAGCGGAAAATACGAACGAAAACTGCGACACTCATATATACAGCTAATTTGAGATCAAAGAAACCGCTGAAAGCCGACACTTAATATCTCAGGAAATATGGGATGTTTTTTTCTGATATTTTCAAAATAGCATTTTACCTTCTGTCTGATCCTACCCTGAAATCGCTACATTTCTGGGTGCAATATATTTTGAGATATGAATTGGCTTATATAAGTTGTAATTGGACGGTCTATAGGGGTGGTTAAATTTTTCTCGAATATGGCTCGAACGAATGTCGTTTAATTGATATATGATATTAATCGCTTTTATCTGATGTGCCTGACATCTCCCTTTTCTCTAGGAAAACTCTTGTTTTTTTTATAACTCAGTTTAAAAATCGAACTATTTATTAATACCGTGATGCGGCAGTTTCGCGGACGAATTTCTTCTCTTCCATCTGAAATACTGAATATCAAATAATCGTTTTGGCTCCCTCTATCGGGAATTGGCGTCAAAAATAAACACAAAAATATAAAAAAAAAAATATTTTTCTTTTTTTAATATATATATTAAATGAGTTATTTATTTAGGTACTTGTATTTTATATGACATTTGTTTATCAAAAATATTCATTGTATTTACATTGTTTTCATGCTGATACGTTGTTAACTTTCAAAATTGGTTCTATTTTAAAAGGTGATTGCAACAACAAAAATTTTTTTCTTTATTTTCATAAAAATGACAAATAATATGATAATCATATGCAAATATTTGTAATTTTTTCAAAATTAGGTGATAAATCACTTAAACTACGGATTGAAAAAATTCTTAAAACAGAATTTGAAAATAATTAATTTGCTCATTAAGTTTCTAGCATATATATATAAATTACAAAATGTTAAGCTATAATAAAATTTTGAATAGATTAAGATTTTTTTTTAAATTAATTTCATAACAAACTATACTACTTACATAGTTACCGGTATAAAAATTTCACTTTTTAAAGATTTTTCTATTATTATTTATTTTTCTCTTTTAAATCAAATCTATACCTAAAAAATTATAATAAGAAATAAATATAAATAAGAAATTTTTGTCATTTTTAAAATGTACTATATTATGCCTTTGTAATGTTGCATGTTTCCATCCCTCAAAAAATATTCTTTCTTAAAGTTTTTTTTTTTTTTTTTTTTTTTTTTTTTAATCACTTTTTATAAAATTTTGAAATTTCATTTAGTTTGTTATTTTGATCGTGTATGACCTATAAAACAACACTTTTTATACAGTGTTATAACTCATTACCATGCTCCTTTAATTTTACGTTTTGATCATTAACCCCTAAAAAGTAATGATATCAATACAAAAAACCCTTAACGGGTTAAAAGTTTGTGACGCAGCACTGTGTTTTATGGCTATAAGAATTAGAAATACGGGTCTTAAAAATAATGATATCAAATTTTCAGCGACGCTTTGATATTAATTAAATTATACATAGATTTTCTTATTTGAATTTGCTTTTTCCTTTTATTTATATTTACAGTGTAAACGTTATTTTCAACAAAAAAGAATATATAGCATTTACTCATTGATACCTTTCCATTCACATCTCTTATACTATGAAAGCATGTGTTTTAAAAGAAATTATATGAAATTCCAGTAACGCAGTGGTGTTACATTAAATGATTTGTTTTTAAATTTCACTGCAATTATTTTGTTTTGCATATTAAAGTATATGTGCACATTGAAATATTGCTTTTAATTTTCAAATACGCTGTCAAATATATCACTTTCATTAAGCTTATATTATGTACTGAAATATATTTATTTCAATGAATTATTCTATCTTTTGCGTCACGCCATCCAAAACTGTAAGTAAAATATATGGACATATGGAAATGTTTACTTTGTGTCATTTCATCCAAATAAATTGAAAATGCATGCAAATAGATATTGTGCTGCAAAGAAAAGAATTGTGAAATTTTTTTCAGTTTTGGATGGCGTGACGCAAAAGATAGAATAATTCATTGAAATAAATATATTTCAGTACATAATATAAGCTTAATGAAAGTGATATATTTGACAGCGTATTTGAAAATTAAAAGCAATATTTCAATGTGCACATATACTTTAATATGCAAAACAAAATAATTGCAGTGAAATTTAAAAACAAATCATTTAATGTAACACCACTGCGTTACTGGAATTTCATATCATTTCTTTTAAAACACATGCTTTCATAGTATAAGAGATGTGAATGGAAAGGTATCAATGAGTAAATGCTATATATTATTTTATGTTGAAAATAACGTTTACACTGTAAATATAAATAAAAGGTAAAAGCAAATTCAAATAAGAAAATCTATGTATAATTTAATTAATATCAAAGCGTCACTGAAAATTTGATATCATTATTTTTAAGACCCGTATTTCTAATTCTTATAGCCATAAAGTACAGTGCTGCGTCACAAACTTTTAACCCGTTAAGGGTTTTTTGTATCGATATATATATATACATTATCAATGAATAAAATGAAATAAAACCCAAAAACACACTGAAGTCTTCATCAGGGAGGACCCTCAGTGTAGGGGTGAAAGAGAAGTTTCTGAAATGAAGAGAAGTTTCTGACCTATATTTAAGTTTTGCATTTCCTTTTGCAGCAATTCTGCGCATTGGTTTGCAATTCTCCTTTTTTGTTTTCCTTATCTTTAAACTCATGTTACAATAGTTACCTATATATAAATATATATATATATATATATATATATATATATATATGTCTTTTAATTTGCATAATTGTCTGTGCACTAATTTGAACATAAATTTTCTCAGCTGTCAAAAAACATAATTTCTATTGTCATGTAAGAAAAGTCGCAAAGAGTGTTCTATACTAAAGCTGTACTTTTTCTTCAATATTCAACTATTCATTCAATGTAATTCGAAAAAAAAAAAAAAAATATATATATATATATATATATATTTGCATTTAATTGGCGATATTTGAATCTGATACTGATAATAGGGAAACATTTAATAAATATGCGTTATAAAATAGAAAAAAAATAATTATATTCTGGAATAGCTTTCATAGCCACACTTGGCGAAATTTGAAATTTAGCAATAACAGAAGCTCGGTCGTTTCTCATCAGTCTTATCTAACGTAACTGCGATAGCCATTTTAATTCCTCGCCAAAATGAAACAAATTTCCAAATGCCAGGAAGAGGGCATTGTACGAAAGCTGTGTCTAAGTCATTTAAAGAAGATAGTTCTTTCTGATAAATTAATTTTACTTTACTCACAAATTACTTTAAAATAAGCAAAAGTTTTCTTTTTTTTTGGAGTGTGGAAACTAACGTATAATAACATATTAACTTTTATCCATTGACCTATTATTACAATGGACGAAGCATTGCTTTGTTACGGGGATATAAGAAAGAATGTGAAAGATGAGTCAGCAGATTGCAGGGAAAATTTTTTGACAATTATTGTTTGTTGGCGATTATTTGTTTGCAATTTTTTTTTTTTTTTTTTTTTTTTTTTTTTTTTTTTTTTACAATTAAAAGGTAAAGCAAGCAAAACTTGTGAAAAATATTATATTTTCAGCCTTTCAGCTTTATTTTTTCTTTTAAACAATAACTTAGACAAAGGCATACTTATCATTCATTATCATAGAATAACTATTGCGGTTTTTTTACTACGAAAGCACTATTTCTTTCATTATGCGATTTTGCGCTGTCGCTATTTGTAGCGTTCCACCTTGAATTTTATAGTTCTTTTTATGTCGAAAAAAAGAAAGAAATGAACATGCAAACATATTATTACTGAAAGTAAAGTTTTTAAAATAATGATGGCAATTTCTAATAAATTAAAATAAATGGAAAAGGCTGAAATGTCACAAAGGAAATGGAAAATTTTGAAAGTAAACAAACTTTGTTATAAATTTGAGTATTAAAAATTTAATAAAATTATAAAAACTAAATATTCAGATATTATATTACTTATGAGCCAAAAATAAATAAATAAAAAAATATCTTTCTTTTTATGTAAAAAAAAAAAAAAAAAAAAAAATGAACGTGCAAACTTTTTTTTTTTTTTTTTATAATTAAAATAAAATTGAGAAAAATCGTTCTAAAGAAATGGAACAGCTTTATATAAATAATATGTATAATAATATAAATAATATATATAAATAATATATATAATCCCTTGGCAAAATTTGAAATTTGGCTAGAAAGTAGCTCGGACGTTTTTAGCGAAGACCTTTACTTATGCATTTCGATAGCCATTTTAATTCATCGCAAAATAACAAAAAAAAAAAAAAAAAAAAAAAAAAAAATTAAAAGTCTCCCGAGGGGATCCTATATAACAGCTATAACAAAGAAATTTTAAGAAATGAATATAGTTAGACATGCTAGGAAACGAAATCTAGTTACTGCATGCTTTTATATGGTAAAAGAGATTAAAGAAAGTCCTGTAGTACTAAATTAATTTCTGTTTTCGAATAGCAGATTTTTTTTTTCCCCAGATAATACACGCAATTGTTACTTTTTAATTTAAAGAAATAAATATAGCAGTTTTATAAGCACTTTACAAAAATAATTACGTAAAAAGCATGAAATAATAATAATAATAATAATAATAATAATAATAATAATAACATTTACCTGTGAATTACTATTGCTTGCGATAAAATATGTTTTATATACAAAACAATCTAACTTTTAAAAGGAAATATAAATTTTAAAAAAGAATTTTCAGAAATGAGGATAGATATCGTCTGCATAACAGAATTCCGAGTTTACACCAAAAAGAAAGTAACAACGAATAAAAACGAGTTTTTGTGAAATATAGTCATTTTAAAGTATCTAAATACCTAGATATAATTTTTATTTCGTTACAGAAGCGTTTTTTGCTCATATATCTGGAAATATAATTATATTTTTGCAAGGTTCGATGGATATAATTTTAAGTTTGGTACGGACTTAAACCTGAGCCAAGTGTCATTAAATTCTCTCCAGCTGTTTTCAAGTGATACCCGGTCGAATAAAAACGACCTATATACCTCCATCCCTCCCATGAACACAGAATTCTGAAGTCAGTTTCCCTGATGTCTAAAACATAAAGGTAAGGCTTTTTGTTTTCATTCAATGCGTTTTACTGACAAAAGCCTTATGGTGCATAAGCAGGCGTTTTTTACCCATATCTCTAAATATAATCAAATGTTTGTATTTTTCGACATGTATTACTTTAAGTTGTGTAAATATCTAAATTTCTGCCAAGTGATACCTGGACAAAAAGAGCGTTACAGACATACAGTCACAACGTCCCCCCCAGCACACACGCACACAAAGAGACAGAAAATTTTCCAAAGTCATTATCGGCTTTCATGGTGTGTGAAACGTGAAGATATTGCAAAATTTTTAGATTATGACAAAATTACAGACTAAAGTCTGATTTTATTCATATCTGGAAATAAATTAGGTGCTGAAGTCCGAAAACCCGTAATAATGAATTGAACTAACAAGAAATGACCATCAATTGTTCAAAAGGTAAATCATGTTTAACATTCAATTACATGTTAACCTTATTTTGAAGGTCTAACTGAGCTCATGACGAAAATATCTAATTTATCAGCCCTGACGTAAATTATTCTTACTTAAATTTTGTGACATACAAACTTTCAGCAATATTTCTAGAATAATAATCAGTTTGTAATATATTTTATACTGAATTCCACTACACTGTATATATTATTCGTAAAATATTTTATTATTTCGTGAATATTAAATTTGTAAAAATTATATTTAAATATATATATATGTATATATATATATATATATATATATATATATATATATATATATATATATACTAAGCGACAAAAAAAAAAAAAAAAAAAAAAAAAAAAAAAAAGCCGAACTGCAGAAAAAAAAGACTTACACATTTTTTTATTTGTAATAATTTTAAAATTAAGGGCTGAAACAAATAAAACTGTCTTTTTTGCATAATACCAAAGAGTTGAAATGATACCTATGTACATTTTCGATATAATAATTCGCTTTATTACACTGTACAAAGTACTTTATAAGAATCTGCATAAAACTTTCGTTTTAAACATAATGCAATAACCATACACTTTGTATTCTATTATAATTTATTATATGAAATAAACAAGTTATATTTTAATATATGAAATAAAACTGTTTATTTGTTAGATCTAAGCAATTTTTTTATTAAAAATATGTTTTCTGTATTGGGTTCATTCCACCTTTATATGGAATTTCTGCTTTAATGCACAATGGCATAGTATTATACAGTGTTTTAACATATAAATCTCCGAAATTTCTATATGCCAAACATCACAAATAATTTTTTTCTAGTTCTGGCAGAATTGTAGGCTGCAAATTTCGAATCCTCTCCCCTCTCCCCGGCCTTTTTATAGACGAAACATTTTTGAACGCATCGCGATTAGGACTATTTCCATGTTTGATAAAGTAGAAATTCTACTATATCTTTTGTGGGATTTAACTTAAAGTGAAAAAAAGATATGATTACTTACAGAATTATAGGTTTTCATGGGCATGGATAGAAAATTTTGACAATTTGAAGTGAATAAACTTACCACAGATGCCGTGTAGTAAGGTGCATTATCATCTTTAAATCTGTTTGCGGAAATGTCCAAGATACCTCCAAAAAAGTCGGTCAGGCACCACTTTTATAAAAACTGTGTTTTATTTCGAGTTAATTGAACCCTTGAGAATAAAAATTTGCCCGACTGTTTGAAAAGTTATGCAGCTCCGTACCATAAATGTACGGAGAATGTGTCACTGTTTTAAAAGTGCGATTTTCTTTAAGTCGGTGATATTTTCGTTGTCAGATCTGCCTGTTTTCTTTAGCTTGAAATAAGCTAAACTTGACTCATCAGAGAGAACGAGTTCAGCCCAATAATTAACTAATGATTTTTTAATTTTTTTAGCCATCTGAGGTCTTGCTTTCCTAATTCTCTTCACTAATAATGGAATTTTTTCAAATTTTCTGTCACTTAAATCTGCTTTGTTTAATAGTTGCTACACTGTAGTTAAAGAAATTATGCTGCTAAACACTTTTTCTGAATCTCTTTTATGTTCTAAATGTAATACAAACCAATTTTATAAGCAATGGCTTTTTAACTTACTGTCATCTCGCTTGAATGAGCAACATGGCCGCCTAAAGTCACATTTCCAGTTTAAACGGCCAAAATTTTTATATCTTCTAAAAGCCATTTTACCAATATTCCGTTAATATTTAATTATTTTGCCATCTCACGTATAAAATATTTCTTGATTTTCATTCAAAAATTAATACTTTTCGTGGCATCGTTAACTGCCTTATTTTTACCATTTTTGAAATAATTTCTAAAATTACAATTTTCATGACAATTGCATTTTGTTTTTAACACTGGACTCAATGCTAAAGTGTCAAGTCAACGATGTGTTTCGGAGTACCTGCATTTGGTCGCAACCAATGCTTACCTCCAACGAAAAATGAGAAAAACATAAAAATAATTTTCCATAAAATAATTAAAAGCCAAAGGGATGAATTTAGAATTTTGATCTCTGAATAAATCTCCGCGTGAGCAGAGACCAATCAGAGTGAAGCACCAGGAGTTGGAAAAAAAAAAAATTAAAATAAATAATAAAATAAATAATAAAATAAATAATAAATAAATAACTCCTTGAAAAAACCTAAGTGTAACAGTGAAACTGTTACGTGCGTTGACGAGACGGTCTGGACGGCGAAAAGGAATTAAGAGTTGAGCAGGGCGTCCCAAGGGGCACAGGAAACCGCTAATAATAATCAGAGTCACGCAATTAAAAAAAAAAAAGGGGGGGCATACAATTTTTTTTCCCTATCATAATTAAAATTCAGGAGGATTAACCCTACAAGGCACCCAGTTCCATATGTGGAACACCGACTTTAATCGTTCCTATATCTATAAAACTATTAGTAGCGACAACTCTTGACATCTTGATAGAAGCTACTGACATTTAGCAATGTAGTAATTCGAATCTTTACCTAAAGATGCCGTTCGTGTTTTTGTTATAGTGCACTCAGTGTGAAATTTGAATGAAAGTGATACGTTAGTCGTTTGTCTGAATTCAAAAATAAAAAAAGAATAGTTATTGAACAGTTTTGACTCCAAAAAAATACTGTGTTGTTCTATGTATGTGTGTCCAATATACAATACTATTTCCAAAACAATTCAATTGTACTAGCTTAATATTAAAAAGTATAGTTAAGGCTCAGTGTACCGTAAGTAGAACTGAAATAAAAAGTTGATTTTTCCGTAAAATATGGTTTTATTTTTATTTTTATAAGTTTTTCCTATCTTCTGATTACTAATTACAACCTACATATTTTTGTCGCGCACTAAAAAAAAATGAGCCTTGTAGGGCTAAAGTGAAGTGCATGCATGAATCCTACGAAAGTCTCAGTGTCCAGCCAGAAACTAAGTTCTGAGCTGGATCTGCGGACCTCTCAGAGACACACATAGCACTCACAATCCTCACTGAAAGTAAAACGAGCAAAATCGCAGAGGATTTTGTCCTGAAACTGAAAGCCAATCAGAGGCCCGGAAATCGGCCAATGAAAGGAGACCTCAGATCCCTACACTACAAGACAATAAAATTATTAAAAAATTAAAAAATAAGCCAAATAATAAAAAAAATATACAGCAATTAGGAAATTTTGATAAAAAATTAATTAAAAAGAAGTAACATTTTCACTAGTAAGAAGGTTCAAAGCTCGCGACTGACAAAGTTCAGTAGATAAGCCTGATACTAGGGTTAGCCAAAGCTAGATGAACATTTCGTTCAATCTAGGGGAAATAGAATTTTGGATGGAAATACTAAGTTAGGTTACTCCGGAAGTTATACTCCTACGCTTTTTAGAGACGGGGAGAAAATCATCCCCTCTGACTAAAATAGCCAAAGGCCGTTTTTTACCACGACCGACTCTAGCGTCGTATCTGTGAATAGAGTCCAACAGAGGATTTCCAACATTAGGAATGGATCTGTGAAACTTCAATGCAAGTTTCCGAAATTGAGCATAAATAGGCTTAATTCGGAGATCCTGATGAATAGTATCATTGCGGACGTAGCGAGTAGCTTTCAAAAACCTGCGCAATAGCTTGTTTTGAAACTTTTGAATTTTATCCAAGTTGGTTTTCGAAGCAGATCCGTATATCATACACAGTGTTGTGCAAGTTCACGAAAAAAAACGAGCTAGTTCAAACTCAAGTTCATCGTCTAAAAAACGAGTTAGTTCGCGTTCAAACTCATTTCTGAAAAAATGAACGCGCTCAGTTCAAGTTCATTTTTAAAAAAGAGCGAAACTCATTTAAAGTTCATTTTTACGTAATTTTTTTTTTTTTTTTTTTTTTTTTCTCTACGAAGATTTTCTACTCTGTGAACACTTTCATAGATAATTTATTTATTTATTTTTTAAATTACCATGAAGATTATTCTTAATTTAATTCTTAATTATACTTACAACTTTTAATTATAATTTATTAACTTAATTGCAGTAAACATTTATTTAACGGCCATTTCTGAATAGCGGACTCGCTGTTTTTGTGTGGTTTTTCATTCTCAAATTTCCAATACGTTTGTTTTTGCGTATGAAAAAAATTGTTAATAGAAGACAAATTCCATCATTTAGAGTTTCCGTTGTTTTGAAGTATACTATTTTTAAAATAGTATCATGGTTTGATTTAATTAATTTTTTCTTGATTGCGTCATGTCCAATGTCGGCTTTAGGCATTCAGATAAATCACTATAAAATTTTGCTTGCTATTTAGTGTATCTACATAAAAGCTAAAATCAGCTAAAAAGATGAGTAAGTCCCCCTCAGAAATAATGATAACATAACTATTTTGATAACTTTAAAGTAGAAGGTATTCGATACTTCTATACATATAAAAAGAAAGTACTAAATTAGTGAAAATTTTCAAACTCCAGTTTTTGATGGAGTTCTACATTTTGAGATATCCTGGGTACGATTTGACTGTTTTTAGGAAATGTCTGTCTGTGTGCGTATCACACATTTTGTGGACGCTGTATCTCACGAACCAATGAACGAAATTTAACCAAACTTTCAATTTAGTTGCACCTTGACCTAAACTGGTTCTGATTAGATTTGGAGATCAATCGCTCAACAGGTGGTGCTGTGATCTTATTATTATTAGAAACCCTGGATAATCTCAGAGATACGACAGGTACTTAGTACGCATGCTCAGTGGACAAACGCTTGTCCAGATTCCCTCTTGCTACAGTAACCTTTTACAATGCTTGGCGCTGATCGCGCATTTTGGTGATTTATCGGTGTAAGTTTTTAACGATATTCTCTAAAGTAAAGCAAAAAATTTTTTCTTTGCAATCAAACTAAGATACATTATGCTTTACGTTACATTCGTTTTATTATTAATATAATTATTATTTAAATTTAGATTACATTTCTATATTTATAGAAATAATTTACACCATCTTATCATACTGCATATCAAAAATTCTGAATTTTAATACTCTTTAGTTTTTAATAATATACTATGCAACTGTAGTCTAAAAATATATATTTATACAAACTGATAATAATAAAGTAATAATAATAATAATAATAATAAAATTATTTTTATTTATTTAAAAAATAATTTATTTTATCAAATTTGTCCTTGTAGTTACTGGTAAGAAAGTTCATCGATATTAAGATTAATTTGTAAAAATTTGATGATTTAACAGTTAACTTGATTTGATATATTCATTTGAGAGATGACCGTTTAGCTTTATGATTAATTTTATTTATTGCAATAACTTACAAATATATACATTCCCAGCACATTAAATGTTTAAAAATTGTTTTATTTGGTTTATAAAAGATTTTTCAGGGGTCAAATGTTTTTGAGACTGTAAAATTAACTTTGCTCTCAAAGCTGGTAGACGGGAGATATCAGGTTCGATACCAGGTAGCGCTTATCGGGCTAACTTTTCGAAATTATCTGCAGTTTTCTCCGAAACAAGCGTAAATATGGGCGAGAACACCTTAAAAAGACCACCCCTTACTTAAGTTATTCAACCCATACCTCGGCCTTTCTTTTGTAGGCAACTGGCACATTAACACCAACATGTTTTTCTTAAAATAATTCAGCTTAGGAAAATTGAATTAGTTTAATGCTTAAAAACATACCAACATTTTATAGTTAAATGCATAATCATTGATAATATTAATATTTGTAAAAATATTTATTAACTTTAAAAGTTTTATACATCCTTATTGTTCATGTCAAAAGTTTATTTTTCTTCAAATGTAATACAAATACATATATATATATATATATATATATATATTCGTATTTTGTACCTTTGAATAAAGTATGATAAAAAAAAGAGAGAGAGAGAGAGAGTGAGAGAGAAAATAACGTATGTGATAAAAAGAAATATGACACTAAAAAATTAATTAATTAATTAATTAATAAACAAATAAAGAAAATAAAGAAATTAGCACTTATAATTTTACAACATAAAATTCTAACATATGTTGATCTCATAAAGAATGGTTGATTGGTTGTATGGCTTAAGACGGATTGACTACTCTAGGGGCCTAGGCCTACAGGAGAAATGCCCTCCGTGTGTGTGGGGGGGGGGGGGGTTCTAAGTGAATTACGCGTGTTTACGCGTGTTTTAGAGAGAACTACGGAAAGCTCCGAACGGCTAGATCGATGAACGCGTTTTTTGATCGAACCCGGCACTTCACATCTACCAACTTTGACCGCAGTTCCGCTAGGCCACCATAGAGGTATTTACTTCTATAAATGCCTTGATTTCTCCATAAAAAATAAATAAATAAAATAAAATAGATAAACAAGTAAAAAAAAATTATGTTTTTAAATTAATAAATAAGAGAACAATAAGCATTTTAATACTTTTAACCTTATTCTTTTCCCCCTCATATTCCGTATTTTTGAATAAATATAAGAAAAATATAAAGCACCTATTGAGTTTAAGCTTTATGCATTAAATGAATGTACTAGCCTTTATTTATATACTCCTGAAGAAATTTAAAAAAAAAAAAAAAATAAATAAATAAATAAATAAATAATTAAAAGGCCTTTTTATTTATTAGTTATGTATTTTTAACGCTAAAATTTCCAAAAATATGCTTTACTCTATTAATTGTATTTATATCTAAATGTTTGTTATATTAATCAAAATAATTTTTAATAAGATCAGGTAAAACAAAAATAAATAGATAAATAAATAAAATAATAATAAGTGTATATTAGTTTATGTTAACTTACATAATTTATTTTCAAAATTGTTCTAAAAAGAAGGGGGGGGGGACCGAACGGCGCACGTTAAAAGTGCGATTTTTTCCGAAAGAGGTTGTAATGGTATTGGCTGTGAGGTATTGGCTGTGTAGTTATTGAAGTTATCGCCAAATACGAAACTGTTTTAAGAAAAGTACTTATTTAGAAAAGAATTGACGAAAATCAATGAAAATTTTTATTTCTATTAATAGGAAAAACATTTAGGAACATGAAAATTTGCTTCAAAAGTTTTTAATTACATTTAATTAATATGAATTATAAGCATTTTTGAAAGTCACAATTTTTCCCTGCCTTATGTCTATGGTAGTGATGCGCGAAATCGCCTCGGGCGGTCAAAGGGAGCTTTCCACCAATCAAAAAGTATGAACACCTTGTCGTATCTCTCAGTAAAGGGTCGCTAATTATTATTAGAAACCCTGGATAATCTCAGAGCTACGACAGGTACTTAGTACGCATGCTCAGTGAACTAACACTTGTCCAGATTCTGCCAGATTCCCTCTTGCTATAGTAACCCTTTTACAATGCTTGGCGCTGATCGCGTATTTGATGATTTATCTGTGTAAGTTTTTAAAGATATTCTCTAAAGTAAAGCAAAAAAATTTTTCTTTTACAATCAAACTAAGATATATTATGCATTACGTTACATTCGTTTTATTATTATTATAATTATTTAAATTTAAATTACATTTCTATATTCATAGAAATAATTTACACCATCTCATCTATCATACTGCATATCAAAAATTCTGAATTTTAATACTCTTCAGTTTTTAATAATATACTATGGAACTGTAGTCTAAAAAAATATATTTATACAAACTGATAATAATAAAATTACAAAATAATACACTACAAAATTATAATAAAATTATTTTTTTTTATTTTAAAAAATAATTTATTTTGTCAAATTTGTCCTTGTAGTTACTGGTAAGAAAGTTCATTGATATTAAGATTAATTAGTAAAAATTTGACGATTTAACAGTTAATTTGATTTGATATATTCATTTGAGAGATGAATGTTTAGCTTTATGATTAATTTTATTTATTGTAATAACTTACAAATATATGCATTCACAGCGCATTAAATGCTTAAAAATTGTTTTAGTTGGATTATAAAAGGCTTTTCAGGGGGTCAAATGTTTTTGAGACTGTAACATTAACTTTGCTCTCAAAGCTAGTAGACGGGAGATATCAGGTTCGATACCAGGTAGCGCTCATTGGGCTAACTTTTCGAAATTATCTGTAGTTTTCTCCGACACAAGCGTAAATATGGGCTAGAACCCCTTAAAAAGACCACTCCTTACTTAGATTATTCAACCCATACCTCGGCCTTTCTTTTGTGGTCAACTGGCACATTAACACCAACATATTTTTCTTAAAATAATTCAGTTTAGGAAAATTGAATTAGTTTAATACTTAAAGCATACCAATATTTTATAGTTAAATGCATAATCATTAATAATCTGAATATTTGTAAAAATATTTATTAACAACTTTAAAAGTTTTATACATCCTTATTGTTCATGTCAAAAGTTTATTTTTCTTCAAATGTAATACAAATATATATATATATATATATATATATATATATATTTTTTTTTTTTTTTTTTTTTTTTTTTTTTTTCGTATTTGTACCTTTGAATAAAGTATGAAAAAATAAATAAATAAATAAATAAAAATAAAAGATAAAAAATAAAAAATAACGTGTATGATAAAAAGAAATATGACACCTAATAAATAAATAAATTAATAAATTAATTAATAAACAAATAAATAAAATAAATAAAATAAAGAAATAAGCACTTATAATTTTACAACATAAAATTCTAACATATTTTAATCTCATAAAGAATGGTTGATTGGTTGAATGGCTTAAGACTGATTGACTACACTAGGGGGCCTAGGCCTACAGGAGAAATGCCCTCCGTGGGGGTCTTTCTAAGTAGATCTAGTTCGTATTTACACGAGTTTTAGAGAGAACTACGGAAAACTCCGAACGGCTAGATCGATGAGCGCGTTTTTTGATCGAACCCGGCACATCCCATCTACCAACTTTGACCGTAGAACCGCTTGGCCACCATAGAGGGATTTACTTCTATTAATGCCTTGATTTCTCCATAAAAAAATAAAATAAAATAGAAAAACAAATAAAATAATTTTATGTTTTTAAATTAATAAATAAGAGAAAATTAAAGCATTTTAATATTTTTAACCTTATTCTTTTCGCCCTCGTATTCCGTATTTTTGAATAAATATAAGAAAAATATAAGGCACCTATCGAGTTTAAGCTTTATGCATTAAATAAATGTACTAGCCTTTATTTATATACTCCTGAAGGAAAAAAAAAACTAAATAATTAAAAGGCCTTTTTATTTATTAGTTACGTATTTTTAACACTAAAATTTCCAAAAATATGCTTTACTCTATCAATTGTATTTATATCTAAATGTTTGTTATATTAATCAAAATAATTTTTAATAAGATCATGTAACACAAAAATAAACAGATAAATAAATAAAATAGTAATAAGTGTGTATATTAATTAATGTTAACTTACATAATTTATTTTCAAAATTGTTCTAAAAAGGAGGGAAAAAAACTGAACGCCGCACGTTAAAAGTGCGATTTTTTCTGAAAGAGGTTGGCTGTGTAACTATTGAAGTTATCGCCTAACCTAACATTAGAAAATAATTAAAATAAAAAAAAAAATAGAAATATTACGATATTTTTTAGTCAAATGATGAAAGATAAACATAGATATAATGATAGAAATAAAAAAATTTTAGTTTTTTTCTTATATATATTAAAAAATGAGATAAAATAATAATATTGCTTCTTTTGATTGATCGAAAACGAAACTTAGGAAAGGAGGGGACATAAAGATAATTATTATGGGAACAAAATCTGATCGTGTACCCAGCAAAAGAATGTACAACAACACTGTATTGAGGGGGGGGGAGGAAGAAAGAAAATCAGAGAGAGAGAATCCATTGTCGTATACTTGACTGATATAAATCAATACTTTGATGGAAGGCGACTTCCTGCATTAGGTCTAGGCAGGCCCCTATCCCAGCTGCAGTACGCTGCGAGGCGGGCACCAGAGACCCATAGGTGCCTTACTGTTATCAGGAGGCCCGAAGGCAGGTTGTATGGGCGACAAATTACCGGACTCTCATACAAATAACATTTAGACATTTCATTGTCCACTGTCCACGGGGAAAACATTCCCTGAAGGTGGTCAATTACCAGAACAGTATAATCTGTTGTCCTGTGAGACTTCTGCTATTTCTTTATACTTGTGAATAGTCGTAATAAAAGTCTTGAGTTGAGAGACAGCTTCTTTAAAACATAAAAGATTGAAACTAGTATTCCTTACCGATTTATTATCATGTTGGATTTGAAGTTTTAAACTAAATTTATACATGCTACAGATAGACTAAGTAAATTATTAGTATATTTTATAATGTCTACTTATATTTTTAACCATAAAACTATAAATATATTCATATTATTGAATTGTTTCCAGATATTAGTTTTAAATTAAAAGTTTTTTCTTTTTTTTTCCAACACTTTAGGAAAAATGCGAAAAAATAAATAAGTTAATTAACAAAACTAGTATCGCTCAGTGGTCGAAATTATAAAATACATGCTAAACACTGTGACACTGTATTTTTGTCATGAACAGCAAGTGACTATTAGAGAAAGTTTCATTAAAATCAGTAAGAAGGTGATATAAACACAATTATTCGCTTTCAATCTGCTCCTAGAACCCCCCCCCCCCCATCCTTCAGATATATACTAAGTGAAAGTGGTACCAATTTAATTGATTGAAATTTCTAAAAACGTATTATGAAAATATGTATTTAAATTCATTCTTTGGCGATTTCCGAATTTTAAAAATGACCTTTTTTCCTGTGCCCTTTTTTCCGGGTGCCCTTTTTACCAGTGACTTTTTTTTCCCAGTGACCTGTTTTCCGGGATCCATTTTGCACAATTAATCTCTTTTTTGCCCTTTTCTTCTTCTACTTTCCTTTTTATATTTCAGACAGAAATATTTAATATGAGTTTGAGTTTGAATTGCTTTTTCACGCTCAAGTTCGTGAATAAAACGAACTACGCTCAACTCAAGTTCATAATTTTAAAAACGAGCGAAGTTCAACTCAAAACTCAAAAATTTTGAGCTACGCTCACGAACGCGTTCAAATGAACGCGTTCGTGCACAACACTGATCATACACCCGTAGGTTAGGATAGGACGGATCATGGATTTATATAGTAATAATTTATTTTTGATGGACAGGCGGCTATTAAAAGCTAAGAGAGAATGAAGGGAATGCGTCGCTCGTTTGGCTTTAACCAGAGTTTCTGAGATGTGACGAGACCACGTTAATTTGGAATCAATATAAACTCCTAAGTATTTATAACATGTCTCCCAGGGTATGGGTTCATTATTTAAGAGAAAGTTAGTGGAGGTGTCATAGTTTTTATTGGTGAAAAATATGGCGGCACTTTTGGAACTGTTTACTTTGATTCTCCATTTCCGTAACCAGATCGAATATTTATTGAGATAATTTTGAAGTACTTATTGAGATAATTTTGAAGCAGCGTTTGGAGTGTTTCGTTTACAGCAAATGGCAGTGTCGTCAGCGAAAGTCGCTAAAGTGACGTCAACATCACGCGGAAGATCATTGGCGTAGGTGTTGAAGAGGAAAGGCCCCAGCAGAGAACCTTGAGGAACAGAACTTAAAATAGGTGAAGGGTTAGAGATAGAGTTTCCGACTTTAACGGAAAAAGATCTATTGCTAAGATAGTCATAAATAATTTTAGTTAGTTGGTCGGGAAGACCAATAGATATTAGTTTATGAATAAGGCCAGCATGCCAGACCTTATCGAAAGCTTTTTGAACATTTAGAAATATAACCCCCGTTACACCTCCAGATTGGAAGCCGTCGTGAAGAATTTCATACACTCTCCACAACTGTTGTTGTGTTGAATGACGTGGACGAAACCCGAATTGTTCAGGCATAATCACATCAGGAGAGTTTGTAAAATCATTCAGACGATTAACGAGAATATATTCATAGATTTTAGACATGCAAGAGAGAAGAGAAATAGGTCTATAGCTTGGAGGAAGGTGCGGATCAGTTTCGCCACCTTTCGGCAGAGAAACGATTAAACTCTTTTTCCAACAATCTGGAAAAATATTGAGTATTAGCATGCGATTAATAATTAAAGTGATATAAAAAATAAAGTTGGTAGGAAGGTTAATAAGCATATTAGTTGTTATTCGGTCCTCGCCAGGGGATTTATTTTTTTTTCAGTTTAGAAATATATTCCACTACCTCAGAGGGAGGGGCCAAGTTAAGAGTATTAATGGAATTTTTGCTTAATAAATTTTGAACACTGTTATTAACAATCGAAGTGATTCTAGGATTAAAAACATCATTGTGAGGTGTGAACTGACTTCTAAGACTGTGAGCGAGAGCTTCAGCCTTTTCAGAGTTTGTCACTTCCATTCCAGTTGGGCTATTTAGAGCCGGAATGTTTGTTTTTGGCCTACGAATACGTGAAGTAGCCTTCCAAATGGTGTTGTCAGTCGTCGATAAACTCTCGACAAAGTTGTTGAAATGCGTTTTTGAGTACTCATGAATTGCAGCTTTAGCCCTCCGTGCAAGTACATTGTACAAGCGTTTGAAATGGGGGAGCCTATGAACCTGCCAATTCCTGCGAGCATGATTTCTTTCTCTGATCAACTGCCTGATTTCATCTGGTAATCGGAAGAATAGACTAGTCCTCTTTCTCGGAGCCGAGCTTTGCTGAAAGGCATCTTGAATGTAATTTTCAAGCATGCTAATTGAACTCTCGGCTTCGAGTTTGTTAGATGGAAGAGGTGAAGGAAGCTCAGAATCGGCTAAAATCTCCGTAAAGTGTCTCCACCTGGTGGTGAAGGCCGCCGGTAAATCTAAATTATAGTTATTCGTCCGAAAACAGATTTCCACAGGAAGGTGATCAGAGGTGAGATCATTCAGCGTTTGAATGCTGTAACTAAAAAATTGCGGGTGATAGCAAAATCTAAAATATTATTACTTCTAGTGAAGGTGGGTTCAGGGGGAGCAAGAATTTGTGCATGATTTTGATCCACCCATCTCCTGATGATATTCCCTCTAGCATCATTAGAGGGGCAGTTCCAAGACAAGTGTTTAGCATTAAAATCACCGGCAATAATAAAATTTGAGTAAATATTAGTGAGCCGGGATAAATCTCGCATGAGCAGGTTATTCCTTTCACTTTGAGGAGGGATATAAACTGCTGCAACAAGTAATTTTTGAATAGTGGCGAATTCCAAAACAATTGGCGTGACTTCAATGGAATTTAGATTTTGGACTTTAATGAGAGTAGCATTGAAG
>OZ005651.1:183466297-183711297 GCA_963930645.1 Salticus scenicus | reverse complement strand
AAAATATTTCCTATGTTAATCTCCCATTAGATTTTTTATAAAAAATTATTAAAAATCGAGGAAAATTATTTCTCGATTTTAATCCCCGTATTTGGGTATAGATATGTATTAGTTATCGTATGCATGTGTTAGACTGAGTTATTTTGCTCTCAAATTGACAGAATTTTAATTTTAAATTTCAAAACTCTGTCTTGCTTGGCGTTTTTTGTGTTTGGCGATCAAAAACGTAATACGAAAATATACATGCCAGATGTATATTTTCGTAATATGTATTGTACGAAATTGTTTCATATTATTCATTACTCTCTTAATATAAGTTGTTGAAATAACCATTATTTTTGAAAGAAATTAAATATGTTCGCCAGATGATATGGCGATATTTTTTTTCCGCCAAGGATGACAGAGTTTTGAGATTAAAAATTCAAATTTTATCAATTTTACAGCAAAAACAACTCAATCTAACGCATGCACATGATAACTATTACATATCTATACCCAAATATGGGGAATAAAATAGGGAAATAATTTTCCTCGATATTTTGTAATTTTTTACAAAAAATCCAATGGGCGATTAACATACGAAATAGTTTTCTTGCATCCACGGACGGCCAGTGACGTCATCACTTCGCTTGCGTATTATTGAATATTCGATACTACGATCGTAGCGCAGTCTGCCGGATCCAATGTGAAACATTCCAAATCAACAAAAATTTATAAGTGATAAATTAATTAAATAAACAATTTAAATTGGACTGAATTGTAAATCTAAACCATTCTCGAATCCACCTGAAGACACACAAAAAATTTCATTATACACGGTCCAGCCGTTTAGGAGGAGTTCAGTGACATACACACGCACAAAAGAAATATATATATAAAGATAAATACAAAGGCACAGCTTTAGTATAGACCTCCCCCCCCCCTTGTTGACTTTAAATATTTTTGGCCATTTTTGCGATGAATTAACATGGCTATCTCAATTGCGTAACTGACGATATTGGTGAGAAACGTCCGTACTACTTCGGTGCCAAATTTCAAATTTTTCCAAACTAAAGCTGTTCCATACAAAAAAAAAAACTGTTTTATGATATATACAAAATAAAAATAAAAAATTCTAATTAATTCGAAATTATTACTATTTACAATTAAGGTGAAAACATAAAAGAACCTTTATAAGTTACATATAAAGTATCAATTAAAACGAAAATTTTGTTTTACTGTAGAAAAGAAAAGTACTACTAAATTAAATAAAAATTTAAGCTAATACGAAGGATCTCTATGAAAATATTTATTTACACGCGAATATTTTCATAGTATATATTTTTTTTTCTAATTTTAATTGTTTATCACGCGAAATTAAAAATATTTTATTTCCGGAAAAAAATAAATAAACGTGAATTTTGTTTATTTTGGCATCAAATATATTTTTCTTTTTAATCATTTTAAAGTTAAAATGGAGTTTTTATTTAATATCTTTTGATCCAATTATCCGATTGAACTGAATTGTAAATCTAAACCATTCTCGAATCCACCTGAAGACACACAAAAAATTTCATTAAGCTCGGTCTAGCCGTTTAGAAGAAGTTCAGTGACATACACACGCACAAAAGAAATATATATATATATAAAGATATATATATATTGGTTTTGTCTTTAAATTGGAACTAAAAATGAATCGTAAAGTTTCTGTGCTAGCTTTTTTAGTGTCTTACAATCAGTTTTATTTTTGTGGTGTTCGTATTATCATGTATCTTTTAAAAGCTAAATTTTTATGAAATTTATATATATATATATATATATATAATTGTGGTGAGAGCAGAAAATCGAATTTACACAAATGTGACGTTGAAAATAACTTCCATTATATTTTCGAAAAAGTTGCTTTGTTTACTTTCTTTCTTAAAATGAAAGGATGAAAATAACTTAACTTGAGTGAATTTTCACTCATTTGCCTAAAAGAAACGCACCCTCTGATTTTGAGTTAAATTCAAGAAATTGAATGAGTTAACATAATGCACTCAAACTTGAGTTATTTATTGCATTTGAGTAATTTATTTATTTTATTAATGATTTTAATACAAATGATTTTAATAAACTGGATCTTTTTACCATGGCTTTGTCCGTTGCACTTGCGTGCTACTTAAGAAATGCATTGCAGCGAGAGCGATGTTGCCACTTACAAGTGGTTGAATGAGCAGAAATAACTCAAGTATCCCGATGATAAATATCAATAACTCAGTTCGCTTAAATAAAAAGCTGCTAATTAGCTCAAAGCATTGCATTTTTTACTCATGTTGATTTAAAAAAAAAAAAAAAAAAAAAAAAAAAAAAACCTTCTACTTGGCATGCACTCATTTATTTTAAGAGAGTTCATACTGAGAAAAAAAATATATACCACCTTTCTCTAGAATGAATAAGTGACCATTTTCTAAATCTCTTAACTAGAAATATAGATTTCCGAGCTATGCGCATAAGGCACGCCAATTGACTGAATAGACGAAATTGTCGAGAATTTCTAGTGTACACATTTCTAGATGGTGAAACAATATTCTGAATACTCTAAATATTCTGAATCATTTATATTGCGAGAAATTCTCGCTTGATTTTCTAGAATTGCGTAATAAACCAAGATTATAGTTGCAGAAACCCGCCTCTGGTAGTCTCATATATTTGCAGAGATTTTTAAATAACTTTGCCGTCGAGAATATAGGCAAACGCTCTAGAATTCTAGTAGGGGCTTCTAGAAATCGCTTTCCAAGGGGACTAGAATTTATAAGGATGACATGGAACTATTTTTTCTAGAGCCACAATTTAGATTCTAGATGTCAGTTACAGAATTTTTTCTCAGTGCAAAACAGAATTGTTTAATATAACATTTCTTTTTTCAGAAATCTATGCCCTTTATTTAGGTATTATCTTAAAACAGATATTATGCACATTACACTCACTTCCAAAATAAGTAGTACACACGACAAACAAATCACTGCTTTTTATTAGAAAAATCGCTGTTCAATAACATAATGTTGATCTGTTGATAAAAAACGGTATATCGGTGACGAAATGGTGTAATTTAGTGATAGTGTGTAATATAATATAGTAATGGTGTAATAGAGTAAATATATTTATTTTTATATCTGGGCACACATTTCTTCAGTATACCACAGGGTATACTCGAAAATAATTTAAAATAAAGCAGTGTGCCCTGACACACTGTTTGAGAAACACTGCTTTATATTGTTTTAATTCCTGAAATTTTATTGCATTTGGAAATTGTATTTATTTTCACTCCAAAATTTCAGATAAATTTTAATCGTTACTACTGAATACAATTTGTCAAACTCATGCTAAAATTGTTAGTTATTGACCAATTTTGCAATAAAAATTTTAGTTTGCACCAAGTGAGTAAAATAATTTTTTATTCTGTTTTAATAATGCGCACAATTCTTCATTGCAAATTGACCCATTTACACACATTCGAAAAATTATAATTAATCAGAGTTTTGCGATTTTGTTTTGAACAAGATAAGCCTTTTATCAAGCATAAATTAAGAAAAAATTCTAGCTTTAGGAGAACAAAATTTCATTTGAATTATTATTTAAGCAACTTAATGTTCATTGCTGCTTACACGTTGCCGTCCTGATTTATTTTCGCCGGATTAAGGATCGAGTTTATTTTTTTCGATCAAAAACGGCTGTTGTGCCTTGTGCATTTAGAGTGTTTGTTTAAAAACTTCTCATTACTAAGAATTTAACTCCAGTGTTTCGATGCTTTTTTACTGACATTTTTAACCTCATTAAAAAATATTGAAAAAATGGTTATCATAATTTTGCTGTTAATAGTTAAACCTTTGCTGCAGTAAAATGAATAGATATACTCCTGTTAAATGACAGTAAATAAAAACTCGGCACGGAATTTGTTTTCTCCTGAGAAAGGGTCTTGCTTCATTATTTTTAATTGGAAATATTTGTTGCATGGTTTTACAATTTTTTGAGTTTGTATGCAAAATTTTTATTTATTAATTAGATCTTTAATTAATTTTAATCAATTTTCTTTACTTCTTAATTAGTTTTATTGATATTCCCCCCCCCTAAAAATATGCAAGTAATACAAGAATATTAGAAGATAATTTTTTTCCTTTTTTTTTTACTTAAGTCACCAAAACTTCTGCTTAATAATTGAAAAACGTAAATTTTCTTTAATGTACTTTTTTTTTTTTTTCTTTTAATTTAGATGTCCATTTGCTACAAAAGTGGGAACGACTTTGTATCAGATGGCGAATACGGAGGCAAGATGGTATTTCTGCTGCACAGTTTTACTGTTATGTGTGATACATTGTTCAAGTGTGGATACAGAAATATATTCCTCTGATGAATTTGGAGGAACATCTCGTCAGAATGTGTACTTGTCTTCAAATTATATCAATACTCAAGACAGAGTGTAAGTAATCATTTAAAATTACTTAAAAAGTGTATCATTTAAAATTACTTAAAAATTGTAAAACAGAATAAGAATTTTAAGTACCATAAAGCCGTGTTACTTGAACCTTTGGGGGGTTACTTAAACCCAAAACAATAAAATGATTAAAAATCGCCCCTGGCACTAGTTTATTGAAGCAATGGACGTTGTTCGTAGTTTGCCTGCAAAGGATACGAACTACACCCATTACTTCGCTAAACCAAAGTCATGAGCGACTTTATTCATTTTATCGTTTGATGTTCAAGTAACCCGCCAGAGTCTAAGTAGCCTGATTTTACAGTATTAATAGTATATTAAAAGTCTTCTTGTAATTATAGTAAATCACACGAAAGGACGAAAATAACTTTGAAAAATATTCTTTGAAAAACAGATCATACCTAGAATCATGATTAAATTTCCAATTATGAGTTATTTTGTAAAAACATTTATATTACAGATAGTTTTTTACTAAATAGTTTTATATTAGTTTTATACTTACACAGTTATAAAAACAGTTTTCATTAAAGTGTATTCTTTTTTCTCTTATATTAATTAATGTGTGCTAAACTAATCGAAAATAATTTTTTTTTACCTGTAGTCTTTTGTAAATTTAGAAATAGGATTAAGTATTGTGTTAATTATAAATTTTAATAAACTAATTTAATACAAAAGGTTTGAATTTTGCTATAACATTCTAGTTAGAAGCTCAGAAATAATCATGGTTATTTATATACAAATATGGAATACATATTTTTATGGTATCTGAGAAACATGACAAAACTTAAAATAGATAAATAATTTATATATATATCAATCATTAACATTTCTACTGAACATATTTTTCCCGTAAAACACTTGCTGATTTGTGAAAAGCAAAAGTTAAAAATGTTTCATAGAACTATACTTTACCATAGCAAATATTTATTTTTCTTCATGTTATTGTATAGGTTTCCTAACAAAATATTTAAATTATACATCGATAGTAATTTTTATAATGCTTGGCTTTGTGTACTGTTTACCTAAATTTTGTAATAAAAATACTTCAACAATCCCTGAAACCTTTTCCTCATCTTGTGGCCGAATTGTTAGTGCTCTGGCTTTCAGCTGCCAGGAGCCAAATTAGAATTTCGGTTCAGTGGTACATGTTTGTAGTGCTTCCAAATGCACTGTAAGCCATAAATACTGGTCTAATTAACATTAATGGGAAAAATAGGCCCTAGTGCGACAATTCAAACCCGAAACTTTTCTGTTACATCCAAAACTTTTATGAAAATGTAATGCTTTCTAGTAAATTTTCTGTGCATTTGCCATTTCGAAAATTTTCACTTCAGAATCCAACGTAGAAGTTTCCATGTAAAATTACAAACCTGTAAGTTTGCTTCCTGTATTTATAGTGTCATTTCTGTAATGAAAAGCTAAGTTTTTGTTGTCTATAAGTGTTTTAAAAATTGTAATGCAATTTTATAGTGTTATTTAGTCAGCAATTATCTTATTACTTTCTTTATGAAAATTAAGATTTAAAATGCATCCATTTGTCTTAAGTAATATACAAGAAAACTTTTTAAGATGATATTAAATTTATTTATTATTCGTTGTTTTCAGAAGAAATGTTAATTTATTTATTCTACACTCTTCAATTTTTAATAAAGATGTTTACTCATAGGTCAATAAATTTTCAAAAAATAAAATTACTCGGGAATAAAGTAGACAGTCCTAATGTAAGCACTTAAAAATTCCATAAATGATCGTATACAAATTTCCAGTTAACTTTTATCAAGTAAAACTATTTTAATCACAATTATCACAAAAACAAATTTATTTTTAGGTTAAAACATATTTTTGCATCATTTGTACACACGGATTTTTATTTCCGTTGTAACATGAATTGCAAGCCTAAAATAATCAAACAAATAAGATCTTATATACATTTAATTACAAAAGGGAAAAGTGACGAAAAATGATTCAGGTTTTTTTGTTACCTGTTTTATTTTTTCTGAAATATTCTCCAATCAGTAAATAGTGGAACAATAGAACAAATGCTTTTTTTTTTTTTTTCCCTTTTCAGTTTTTTTATTTGTTTTGTTTTATAATTGTGTTTTCATCATATATTCGTTAAGATATTGTATTTTTTGCGGTTACATTAAGGCTCCTGCCTACTGTCGGAGGTGATTTTTTTTAATAATTGAAAAATTGCCTATTTATGTGCACTACATAATAGAATATAGTCAATAACATGAAAAAATATGCAAATTTTAAAATATTTTGATATTTAGGCTCAAAATTTGCAAAAAATAAGCACTTTTTCAAAATATCATAAGTCAAATTTAAATAAAGGTATTTTTATTCTGTAAATTTTATTTTGATTATTGAAAGGTGTTTAAGGGAGTGATCTATTCTCAAAACCATAACCATGTTATTTAATATTTTAGAGAATATAACATTTTACATGCTGAAAAAATCATGACAGTCCATAATTTCTATCCACAAAAAAAAAAAAAAAAAAAAAAAAAATAATTTAGCTAGATTCGCTGTAGTAGTTCAATCACTAAAACATTTCCCCTAGCGTATTTTCTCAAAGTTTCATAAGGTTTCAATTGTAACTTTTGGAGTTATGATGTTTTGCAATAAAGCAATATGTTAAAAATCTCATTCTGAGAAAAAGCAGGAAAAAAACGTAATTAAAAACCAGCTTTTACCTATTAAATAAAAAATAATTTTAATATGTTTCCTGATTTATTTCAAAGTTTTTTATTTTTTGTTATTTTAAATTCATTTTATATGCAGTAACAAATTTGATGCTTATTTGAGTAAAACATTTATGTAAGCAAACATTTCCGGTCACTTCCGATTTCAAAAACTTGCGAGTGACTAATATTAAAATGCCTGTAATTCAAGTTCTAAGCAAGATAGAAACAAAATGCAAACTGATTTAGAAAACTAAAATGTCATTCTTTAATACTAAACCAAAAACAGAAAATCGGAGTTTTGACCGAAAATTGCATTTTAAAGGTAGGCAGGTACCTTAATCATCAAAAATAAACAAAATAATAAATAAATAAAATAATAATAAATAAAATGCTATAACGATTGATAATATTCTGAAAGATAAAGTTGCTTTTCAAGCATTTTCATGGCACTCATGGTCCTCCATAGAATACTTTGTACATTGTTACAAATTTATGTAAATTTACCGAAGTGTTTATACAGAGTCACTGTAAATTTACAATAATTCCTAGATAGAAGTAAATAATCGAGTTTCTCAATCTTTATTATATATATATTTTTAAAATCTATATGTATTATTTAATTTCTCATCAAAAATCAAAAAATGGATTTTTCTACTTTAGAAAATGTATTCTAAGTCACGAATATATTCTCGCCAATAATTGACTAAATTAATATTATTCATTAAAATGTATGTATAAAATAAGATTCTTAACAACTCTGTTTATTTTCTGTGTAATTTTCTATAAGACTTAATGATTATCAATAGTCTTCTGTAGAAATTTTTAACAGTGAATAAAGGTAAAATTCTTGAAGTATATCAAGGAAAAAAGTTATAGCTAAAACGTATAACTATAGAGCAAAAAGAGGGGGGCAGGAAACAGGAAATTCATATTTAAACATTTATATCATTTCAAATTATATTTTTTTAATTAATTTTTTAAAATATTTTTTCGAATGTTTCAAAATATGAAATTTAATGACTCGAGTAAGTTTGTGCAAAAATATATCGGTAAAAAAGAAACAATCATCATCATCTTCTTCTAAAAGTAGTATAAATGGCGGAAGTGTAATTAATATATACATATTTGGAAAATGAAATTTAGTTGATTAATTAATTATATAGAAGAATAAACTCATCTTAAAAGTACCAAATTTTTTTAATCTAGTCCAATAATCATATTCTCAATGAAAGAACATAAAAATAATCTCTGAGCAAAATTTTATGTATAGACGTGTTCATAAAAAGTTAAATTTTTGAAATAGTCTTTAATTAAAATGCTTTAGAAGGATTAAATATTCAAAACATCTAAAGTGAATAATTCTTATTAAATAAAAGAGAAATTATTCAAAAATTATCACACATCATCATAAATAATCAGCAGGCGTTGTGTTGTATTTTATTTTTAAATATCTTATGTTAACAATGCTTTTGCGGATGACATTTTGTCAGAGGAATTTCTTTCGCTATTAAATTATCAAATCTGAACTAAAATATCGAAACGATCAAAGATTTCTTGCAATGCATACTTCTTACTTCTTAGATTAACACATTGCGAAAAATAATCAAGGGTTTACAAAACGTTAGCTTTTCTGAATAGTCTTAAATTAAAATGCTTAAAAAAGATTAATTATTCAAAACATCTCAGATAGATTATTCTTATTAAATGATGCAGAAATAAACTAATGATCATTACATATCATCATAAATAATCAGCAGGCGTTGTGTTGCATTTTATTTTTAAATATCTTATATTAAGAATGCTTTTACGGGTGACATTTTGTGAGAGGAATTTCTTTCGCTATTAAATTATAAAAGCTGAACTAAATATCGAAACGATCAAAGATTTATTGCAATGTATATTTCTTACTTCTTAGATTAACACATTGCGAAAAATAATCAAGGGTTCACAAAACGTTAGCTTTTTTGAATAGTCTTAAATTAAAATGCTTAAAAAAGATTAATTATTCAAAACATCTCAGATAGATTATTCTTATTAAATGACGCAGAAATAAACTAAAGATCATTACACAACATCATAAATAATCAGCAGGCGTTGTGTTGCATTTTATTTTTTAAAGTTTTCTGTTTACAATTCTTCTACCAATAACATTTAGTCCGAGGAATTTTTTCCGCTATTCAATTACCTAAGTTTAAAAATAGCAAGTATGGAAAATTACTTGCAATGTATATTCTCCACTCCTTAATTAACATATTGCAAAATATGAAAAATGTTGTTACATTTCTTTAAATTTTTATTTTAAAATGCAAATTTACATAAATCATAACATTTAAATACTAAATACTAATATATTTACATTTTTATGGCAAAATATTTAGATATAATTAATATACATTTAAAACTGTTTCTTAAAATAATACTAAATCAATTAATATAAAATCACAAAAGAAAAATGTCTCAAGGAAGAGTGTTAAAATTTTGCAATGAAACAAATAAGTACAGTCGGCAGCAAAATTATTTGAGCGCTAGAAATAATTTCTGCATAAAAAAAGTACACTTAATACTGTTTTGTTAAATAAATCCTTGCCGAATCATGGTCTTAGACTGACTAAGAACAAGACTCTACTACAATGATTTATTTAAGAAAGCACTATTAAGTGTACTTTTTTTTTACATAGGAATTATTGCTAGCGCTCGAATAATTTTGCTGCCGACTGTAAGTCAATGATGTGCAACAGTTGTTATTTGTTGTAAAATCTCTAATGTTTTAGAAAATACTTTGTCCTAGACTAGGATTTTGTATTGTAAATCTATTTTAATAAAGCGATTTTAAATTGAGGTCATACTAGTCTCAAGACTTTTCTCTGTTGGAAACAGCAAATTTATCTTAATTATGCCATTAATATTTTACCTGCATTTAAAAATGGAACGAAATATGTAGTAAGCAAACAGTTTGCATTCAGGAGAAAGTGAATTTAAACTACCGAAATTTTCATAACGTCCAACTATATTATTGTGAGATGATAAAGTTACAAAAAGCATATAGGTAAATGGGCTTATACTTATTCGTAAATATGTACTAAATAATTGCAAAATGTTTACCTCCATATACTGTATTCAAAACAGCTAAAACACTGATAAGGGGGCGTCCATTAATTACGTGAGGCGATTTTGGCGATTTTTTGACCCCCCATCCCCCACTCCTAATCTCACGTGAGATTTTCAAAATTCGTATTTTTACTATAAATGCGTTGGATTTATTTCAAAAAACACAATTTGCTTTGTTATTTTTATTGAAGTCTAGTTATGACTAGAATTTAAGATTGCATAGATCGTATTCTAGAATCACAGTAATGAAATTGAACAATAAAATACTTAAATAGAATTTAACTCAATTTTCTCGCAATTTTACACTGTTTTTTTGCGGGAAAAAAATTACGTGATATTTGTCGAGACTCCCCCCCCCTCTCCCCCACGTGAGATTGGGCGATATTCAGCTTGACCCCACCCCCTCCACCCCTGAACACCTCACGTAATTAATTGATGCCTGAATTAATAACTTTAGAAGGTTTCGTAGAAGATAGCTCCTAGAATATCGCCGACTAAATAATATAATAATAATAATAATAATAATTTCTTTTTATTTTACTTTCTTTGTTTATTATAATTTTTCTTCTTCTTTTGACGAAATGCAGGTAAGGCATGAACACATGTGATCTTAATTTCTTTATCAAAAAAGACAAAAATTATTTTTGTCGTTTAATCAATTAAACATGTTTCGCCAAATTATTTTATCTTTTTACTAATTATCAGAGCGATAAAAGTTTAAAAATGTACGTAACATTATAGGAATATCATTAATTAAAGGAAAATAATAATAAAAGACAAAGATACTGAAGTGCATAACCCCTCAAATACTTTACATTTTCAATACAGTATTATTTATTTGAAACTATTTGAATTACTTGATGGTAAAAAGGAACATCTGAAAAGAACACAGTTTTATAACTGGTGTTTTTCAGAGGCCTTTCCGCGCAAAAAAAGCAGGTAGTAAATATTCTCCTTCTAAGATCAGACGACAGCCTTTTCTCATTTGTAAACAAAATATAAAAATATTTTGCGAAGAAAAAATATTAAAACTCTTTTTCAGAACGTAGCTCTTCATTTCTTATCATATTTTATTACTTCAAAGTTCCAAAGTGAGAAAACGCAATTTCCACTTTGTGTCTTCTCCCTTTCAATGGGCACTTTAGGTAATAAATCGTTTGCAGCTGTTAAACATTTTTATATTCGTGGTGCTTTATATTATTAATCTATGTAAAAGATTCTTTAATTTTTTTTTTTTTTTATGTAAAAGTTTTCTGAGAAGGAAAAAAAAAATGTTTTGAATTTGAACATTTAAATTTTTCTATCATATTTCTATTTACTAGAAAGAAAAGCGAAAAACTACAATTGATCAAAAACGCAATATTTGTTTTCAGGTCTATATAGTATAAAAAAGGGATAATAATACTTTAAATGTTGATTTTTTGGAACTTACCTGTTAGCAACTAAATGAAGCAATATAGTATTTAATTTATTTATGAGTTTGTCGACAACCAATTTTTTTTTTTTTAAATAAATAATTTTTTAATTAACGTTATCAATTTATACTGCACGTTTTACGTACACACATATCTCAATTTAGGATTCAAAATATTATTTAATTCTTTTACTTTTAACCCTACAAGGCTCATTTTTTTTTTTTTTAGTGCGCGACAAAAATATATAGGTTGTAATTAGCGATCAGAAGATGGGGAAAACTTATAAAAATAAAAATAAAACCATATTTTACGGAAAAATCAACTTTTTAGCTCAACTTACCGTATGTGGAACATACATAAAAATATGATTTACTAATACGTTTACCATTGTAATATAAAAAAAAAACAACTTACCTCTGCAAAATATACACTTCGTTATAACACACAGTATTTTTTTTTTCGAGTAAAAACTGTTCAATAACTATTCTTTTTTTATTTTTGAATTCAGACAAACGACTCACTTTCATTCAAATTTCACACTGAGTGCACTATAACAAAAACACGAACGACATCTTTCGGTAAAGATTCGTATTACTACATTGCTAAATGTCAGTAGCATCTATCAAGATGTCAAGAGATGTGGCTACTAATAGTTTTATAGCTATAGGAACGATTAAAGTCGGTGTTCCACATATGGAACTGGGTGCCTTGTAGGGCTAAAAAATAAACTTATTTTTAGATACTTTATGGGATATGGTTAGGTTTGTTGTAGTAAGATCCATTTTTGCACACTGGGGCTAGTTAAACTGGGTCCTACGGCTTAAATTAGATTCTAAACCACCACCAACATCCAAGTTTATACCGGAATTCGAGTCTGGCACTTATGAACTGAAGGCAAGTGTTCTAACCATTGAGCCACCAAATGATCTTTTGAATATAATGATAATATACATAATATACCCAAAATGCAACAGGTAGTTTTTCAATAGTGTGTTATACTAGTATTTGAGGAAAAATATTATGTAAACAGTCCATATAGCAAAATAAATCATCTGTTATGGAATATTTCAAAGTTCTTTTCATTTGTACACTTTCTTTTTGTTAAACAAGAGATTTGCCGAAGTAGGAGATAACAGTTTTAAATTACTCTAAATCTACTGAGTAGACATTTTAAAAGTCATTAATGATTGTTTGGAATTCCTATTTTTGAAAGTTAAATACTTTTGGCATACAATCGTAAAGGTTCGAGTCGTTAGAATTTTCTTATGCTTATTTATGCAGTCTTAAAAGTTTTTACAATCTTTTTAAATTACGTTACAATTACAAACGTTTCAAAAATCTTTATCAATTATTTTATTTGCATAAAAAAATAACCGTTGTTTAAATATCATTCAGTGTTATTAGGATTAGAATATAGTTTATATTGCAACTAACCGTTATATGTGGTTAGGATTAAATATTTGCGAATATTTATTTCAAATAATCTGTGGTTGGCCTCATTGCTTTTTATCGCTCTTTCAAGTTTGAGAATAATAACGGATCGTAAATTTAAAGCTCGTATGATTACTACATGTAATATAATACGATTAAACATTGTCAAAATATCAATGAAAAAATTTAATTTTATTACTGTATTTATTAACTACTAACTACGTAAACATATAAATAAGATGATAAATAATTTTTATGTTAATTGTACCATTATTATCAGTATTTGACTTCTGTATTAATTTAAGGCTATTGTTATACTTTTATATTCATTATTTTTTCAACTGTAATTTTACAACAGTAACAATTATATTAAACATAACTGTATAATTCTGATAAATGAATAAATGCAGAAACTTTAGACTAGAAAATGTATAACTAATTTTGATTTTGAAATAACTTATAAGCTATGCGCAAATACACTATTTTTTAATCTTTTAAACCAAACAGCTCAGATTCATATAAATCGGATGTGAAAATTAAAACATTCCAAATTAAAATCTAACATTCTCCTACAGAAAAATTTCAAACTTTTCTCTTATCTGAAAATATTATTTATAAAATTACGACTTATGTATTCTAAAATGTATTTCTTAATTTATACATATTTTTAATCAAGAAAGAAGGTTAAAACTTATTTGGTTTTCTAAAACCAGTTCTATCTTAAATACACAATGTGATTTAAAGGCATTTGATGTATTTTAAAATGATAGAAATAGTGATAATATGGTTTAGGTGGAATACATATAAATTCTGTCTTAAAATAGTATATAAAAATGACTACAGTATCATTATATTATAAATAAATTTTTCCTTAACTACATCGCGTTGTATAGGCTATAATGAGTAATTTATATTAATAAAATCAGACTTTTCTCTGTAAATTTGTCAGAATCAAAACAATTTGCGATATCTTCACATTTCACACACCATGAAAGTCGAAAATGACTTCAGAAAATTTTGTGTATGTGTCGTTGTATCTGTATGTCTGTAACATTATTTTTGTCCGGGTATCATGCGAGAACGGCTGGATGGAATTCAATGACACTTGGCAGGTTTAATTTTAAGATGGTCTTTACCCAACTTAAAATTATATATATCGAAAATTAAAAAAAAATTGATTTGGTTTAGAGATATAGGTAAAAAACACCTGTGCATGAACCATAAGGCTTTTGTCAGTAAAACGCATTGAATGGGTAAAAAAATGCATTTTCATTACATTTTAAACATCAAGGAGCCCCAAAATGATTTCATAATTTTTTTCATGGGAGGGGTGGAGGTATATAAAACACTTTTTATTCGACCGGATATCACGGAAAAGCGGCTGGACAGAATGCAATGACATTTGGCTCAAGTTTAGGTCTGTACCAAACTTAAAATTATATCCATCGAACCTTTCAAAATTTTAATTAGATTCACAGATATATGAGCAAAAAGTGTTTCTCTAACCAATAAAAAATATTCATAGATAATTTGATACTTTAAAATGACTATATTTGACAAAAAACGCGACTCTTTATTAGTTGTTGTTTTGTTTTTTGATGCAAACTCTGCGTTTTCTGAAGCAGACGATACCTTTCCTCATTTCTGAAAATTCTTTTTAAAATTTATATTTTACTTTAAAAGTTAGATTATTTTGTATATAAAACATATTTTATCTGAAGCAAAGGTGATTCACAGATAAGATTTATTTTTATATTTATTTTATTTTATTATTTCATGCTTTTTAAGTAATTAATTTTGTAAAGTGCTTATAAGTGCTATATTTATTTCTTTAAATTAAAAAATAACAATTGCACGTATTATCTGGAAACAAACAAACAAACAAACAAACACACACACACACACACACATAAAAAAAAAAAAAAAAAAAAAAAAAAACAGAAAATCTGCTTACATTCTTTGTAAATAGAACTTAATTTAGCACGACAGGACTTATTTTATTCCATTCTTCTATATAAAGGCATACAATAACTCTGTTTCATTCCCTAACATGACTAACTGTATTCATTTCTTAAAATTTCTTTGGTATAGCTGTTGCATAGGATCCTCTTGGTGGATTTTAAATTTTTGTTGACGTTTTGACGAGGAATTAAAATGGCTAACGGAATTGTGTTAACTAAATGTCTTGGCGAGAAACGTCCGAGCTATTTCGTTGCCAAATTTCAAATTTCGCCAAGGGATTCTATAATTTATCTGTTCCATATCTGTTCCATCCATCATCCATGGAATCATTTTTCTCAATTTTATTTCAATTATATATATATATAAAAAAAAAAAAAAAAAAAAAAATTCCTGCACATTCCTTTTTTTTTTTTTTTTTTTTTTTTTTTTTAAAATACACAAAAAGAAAGATATTCACTTATTTATTTTTGGCTCATAAATAATACTCTCTCGATATATAGTTTTTATAATTTCAATAAATTTTTAATTATCAAATTTATGTCACAATGTTTGTTTGCTTTCAGAAATTTCCATTTCTTTTATTACATTTAGGCCTTTTCCGGCTTTTTATATTTATTTTAATTTATTAGAAATTGCCATTATTAATTTCGAAACTTCAACTTCCCTTTCAGTAATAATATGTTTGCATGTTCGTTTCATTATTTTTTTTTTTTTCCTTTCGACATAAAAAGAAATATAAAATTCAAGATTAAACACTACAAATGACAAAAACGGAAAATCGCAGATTGAAAGAAATATTCCTTTTATACGGAAAAATAATCTGGTGTGTCACTCACACGACTTTCTCTTACCCTGAAATTTAATACTATAAATACAGGTTGCAGATTAATAGGTAAGATAACGAGTACTATTATGTAAACCTATGTTAAACAATTCATATTAGGCTTCTGAAGAGTTTTATATGATAATTTGTTCTGTGTGAGGGGGGGGGGGGCTGCCGCCCCCCTCAACCCCCCGTTTCATTAATGCACCTACATTTATATAGAATTTTATTTAGTTATTACAAAATCATTTGTTAAAATTATTATTTAAAAAAATTGTCTTTTATGATAAGGCAGACGATTTCCATATTAGAGAAGTAGTATAACACAAAATATCCAAAAAAGTCCATTTTATTCTCAAAAAAAAAAAAAAAAAAAAAAAAGCACGATTTTTTTTCTAAGTTTTTTTTTTCGTTAAAAGTAAAAAAAATCGATAACTTTGTTTTAAATTATCACAGATCGATAGTTCAACCATTCGTTTTAAAGGTATTGGCGAGCTCTTTTGAAAGATACCCATCATGAAAATTTACTCCCCTCGAGGGGGGACTTCCCCCCCAGGGGGGAGGCGAGGCTCCTACATACACAAAATTTTTTTCCCAGTTAACAGTCTCTATTGCAAAATATATATATTTGTTTCATTTGGTTTAGTGCAGTCTATAGACGTTAAACTCTATTTTCCTGCAATTTCCCCCATAGACGTAATGTATTAGAATTCTCTTGATTGTCCCTGTACACGAACCATTTGCTTGATCTTAACGAAAAGCTTACTGTAGCATCCGTATATGATACACATTTAGAATACCAAGTTTGAACTTTCTGCCATAATTTGTTTTTGAGATATGCTGATAACAGACAGACATACAGACACACACACAGACACACAGACCATTTGCTAAAAACATGATTTTCGTATTCAGGGGACCTCAAAACGTGTAAATATAACAAAATCTCGCGTTCGAAAATTTGACCCAAAAACAATACTTTCTCTACCTTATGGGTAAGAGAAAGTAAAAAGCAAAATTTATTTTATAATAGTTAATGATAATTAATATGAATTATATACTCATATCTAGATTATTGTATTAAGGGGGGGAAAAATAGAACTGAAAAGCTGAAAATGTAATGTTTTTCACAAGTTTTGTTGCCTTTTTTTAATTAAAAAAAAAAAAAAAAAAAAAAAAAAAAAAACTATTTCCATCAAATAATTGTTAATAACGCGATATTTGCCAAAAACATTTGTCTGCAATTATCGGACTCATCTTTGACATTCTTTCTTAGATTCCCCTAGCAAAGCAATGTTTCGTCCAGTGTAATAATAGGTCTATGTAAAAAGTTAATATATTTTTATTTACTAGTTTCCACATTCCAAAACAAAAAAGAAATGTACTTTTGCTAATATAAAAGTAATTTGTAAGTAAAGTAATAATAATTTATCAGAAAAAACTGTGTTTTTTAAATGACTTAGGTACAGCTTTAGTACAGTACCCTCTTGTTGATACTTACATTTTTGTTCCATTTTGGCGAGGAATTAAAATGGCTATCGCAGTTACTTTAGAAAAGACCTTGGCAAGAAACGACCGAGCTACTTTGGTGCCAAATTTCATATTTCACCAAGTGGGGTTACTAAAACTATTCCAAAATATAATTACTTTCTCAATTTTATAAAGCATATATATTAAGTGATTCTCTGTTATCAATAACGGATTTAAACATCGACATAGATTCAACATTTGACAAAAATTCAATGCAGAAAAAACTAATATATTTTTGATGCAGTTGAATATTGAAGAAAAGGTACAGCTTTAATATAGAACCCTCTTTGCGACTTTTCTTTTACTAGCTATTGTACCCGTTTTTCGGAATGTGCATGGCAATACAATGTAGCGTTGAGAAAATTTATGTTCAAATCAGTGCACAAACAATTATCCATATATATGTAGGAAGCCGAACTTATGTGGGCTTTATAAATCAACTAATACTTAATTACCATTAATCACTTAAAATTTAATAAAGAATTAAAGTATTTACAATTATTTACATAGATGCTAATGAGCATTTAAAATTAATTATCAAAGTATATTCAACAGTTCGTCAAATTAACTATAATTCGTCACATAAGTAAATCATTTGGCATTTCAGGTCGAGTGTGAGACGTCGAGTGTGAAAAAACCAAAGTAATCAAAAATAGGCATTGCGCCCGTTACGCACACAAGCTACGTCGGAGACTCGTCGAACTCTGAACCTCATTCCTTCAGCGCTCTTTAGCAGTAGCCCGCTCAAGAAGTAACGCCATTCACGTCATGATCACGCACTTCCTTTAATATTCTGAGACTCCGTCAAATGATCAGCTGCTTGGATTCTGAGTTGCGGGAAAGCCAGCTAAGGGGGGAAGAAGAACAGAATGCCGGCCCGCTACAATCGGCCATCCTGTATCGGCTGGACCTCCAGGCGATCACACTGAAAAATACAAACAAACAAACAAACAAACAAACAAAAAGCAACACAAAATAATAACATACTATTTACAGTTTATGAGAATTTTCATATTTTGCTCTTCAGCTAAGTTATTCCACATTTGAGGATCTTAGCTTTTGTAGATGTGGAATAGGAGCCTTCATGGCATCCATTTTTGATTTCTTTATCAACATTATCAATATTATCATTTTTAAATTTCACTGTTTTGTAATTATCAAAGTATATCATTTTTTGTTTAATGGCAACTTGGTCGCCCATGGCAACAGTCTCTGGTGACCGTCCACTCAACTTGCATTTTATTTTATTTTTCTTTTTAACTCGAGAAGATTGTTTTTTATCATGTGTACTCAAATATTTACTTTGGGGCTTAGAGTTATTTTGGGACTCGAACTCGAGACCCTCTAATCGATCATTTTCAGTTTTAAGATTTTTTAAGGCCTCTATAGCATCATGTTCGGTTGAAAAGTCTATGATGGCAGTCTTATATGTAGGGAAAACTTCTAATTTTATTTGCACAGCTTTGGGAAATAATATGGCTATTTCACTAATCGTGGTTGTCAATGGAAGTGATGGGATGAATAACTTTTTCAAATTTACACTGTCAGTCTTTTCTTTTGGGATATTTAGTCTTTTACACTCGATGGAATTTATCGTCGATGGCTTTTCTCTGGATTTCTTCCTTTTAAGGAGTCTGGAATTATCGTCAACTTTTTCTTTTAACTTTTCCAACCCTTCGGCTAACTGTGAAATTTTTTCAAGTAGGACTTGTTTCTCATCTTTCTTTGAATAAGTGTTTTCAGGGTTTAGCGACTTCATTCGGGAAACATTTGTCTGACTTCGTCCCTTTCGGCGCGGCTCCTCCTCTTCATCACTATCATCATCTATCTGGAAAATGCTCGTATGACTCTGTTTCTGTCGTCGAGGCTCCTCTTCTTCATCACTGTCATCATTTACACTATTATCATCCTTCAAAAGCATCTTGTCGTCATCACTTTCGTCATTTTCGTCTTTATCGTCATTTTCACTTACGGCTTTTTCGGGAGATTCTAATAATTTTTTTGACAGCATAACAGGGTGAGGGATTACATTTTCATATTTTTTAGCATTATTCAAAGTTTCATTTATTTCTAGGGAATTTTCAAAATTTTTGTTCTCAAAGTTAATGGGGGCATCAATAACAACATTCGATTTAATTTCGTTTTGACATGTATTTACAGGGAGTACTGTTACTAAATTTACCTCTAGAGAATTAGACTTATTTTTCACAAAAATACCCTTTTCATTAATTGTTGTTTCACCCAGCATTAGTACATTCATGCCTATAATTATATCATACGGTATCATATTATCATGTACAACACATATATCAGTTTTACTTTCGAAATCATCAACTTTAAGATCGGCGTCGAATGAGTCTAACGGCTTTATTGAACTTTTCCCGATTCCCTTCAAAATAGTACTCATAGTATTTAATTTTTTTACATTTAATTTATCAAAAGAACTTTTACGCAACAATGCTTCACTTTCTGTATCAATGATTCCAATAAAATTTATATCATTTACTTGTATAATTTTACTCATATTTTGATTTACGCCAATACATAATGTCTCAACTTCTGGTTTCAAACCTGGGCACTCCGAACTTTTATGCCCGTACTGCTTACAGGAAAAACATTTCAGGCCTTTGGCCTTATGGGGGCAATCTCTAGATAAGTGGTTTTTTTCACCACAATTATAGCATAATTTGTTCACTTCATTTTTAGGACCAAATTTTTCATGTACGTTATAGGCTACGTGTTTCGGTTTTGCATTATCTACTTTATTAAATCTGAATTTATTTTTCTCATTATCTTTTTTGAAAATTTCATATAACTTAACTTTTTCCTTAAATTCATGTAAATTTTTAGCACCATATAGCATAATTTTATTCTCTGATTTATCATTTATTCCTTGGATCACGTAATGCATTAATGCGGCATCTTCAATGTGCCCGTTTTTTGACAATTCACGCATTTTAAAATAATATTCCGTAACTGTTTCATTAGTTTTCATTTTCTTTTTACACAACATTTCATGTAATGAGGCAGAGTTAATTTCGGTTTTAAATTCATTAATGAGTGCATTTTTTAATTTTTTATAATTTAATAGTCCTTTTTCAGACTTAAGAAAGAGAAGAGCGTTTCCGCTCAACGATCTCTTACAGAAAACAATTTTTTGTAACTCATTCAAATTAAACATTACTGACAATTCTTCAAATTCTGACAAAAATTCAATAATATTTTCATGCGGTTCGCCGCTAAATTTAGATATAGAATTTTCAAAATCATTGAAAGAAACAGTTGCACCAAGTGATCCAGAATTCACATTATTACTATAATTTAATAGTCCTTTTTAGTTTTAAATTGTCCCTTTTTAGTTTTATCATTATCATAATCATAATCATTTTTATCAATATTTTCATAGCACTTATTATCTATATGGCATTGCACAGAGGAGTCAAGTTTTTCGACGTTATTATCACTACTTTCGTTTTCCGAATCTTCCTCATCCGAATTATTTCTAGAATTCTCTCGTTTTAATAATTCTATATCGCACAGATTCAACAACAATCTGTCTCTTAACTCATCATTACTCCCATCAAAAGGGACATTTAATATGTTACAAATCATAATGAGTTCATTCAAAGAAAAGCTATTATCAATTAATTTTTATTTCTGAGTGTAATTTTCGTCATGAACGGCAAAGTTAAAGCCGGAAAATTTTTATATTCTGCATCGGTTTTTACGATCTCCTTCGTCATTAAAGAGAAACCGATGTAGAATTTTAATTTTACTATACTTTTCTTTTCCTAGTGCAATACCAATTTTAGGGATGCTCCCAAGTGAGGCCATCATGCAACAAAATAAAAACACACGTACCTTTGTAGAACCGAAACAGCTGTTGTTCTAAATTTTGGCTCGAATTTCCGTCTAATTGATTTTTCACTTTTTAATCCTTGAGCACTTTGCAGAGCATATTTCACACATTATGCAGTTGTTTATCCAGATCAAGCAAAACACTCCGCACTTCGACCACTATTTATAGTACGATTAAGCATGTAAGGCAATTCCAACACAGTTCAAAAATAGTCTAAGAGTTCAGTCTGTGTTTTAAAAACAGTTTATGCAGTCCATCAATTCACATTTTATCAGTCCAGACACATCATCATTAAAAAAAAAAGTTCATATTTTATAAAAGTAAATGTTCTATTCTTTATCGCGTTCAATCCGAAGTTTAAGTTAAATCAAGATTTCGATTTCATGATTCATTCTTGATCCAAACATTTACGAGCGATCAAAATAATTTATATTAACTAAAAATTAACGTTCAATCAAAGATTAAGTTAAATTAAAAATTAACGTTCAATCCGAAATTACCGTTACATCCCACTTCTGACTTGTAGGAAGGCGAACTTATGTGGGCTTTATAAATCAACTAATACTTAATTACCATTAATCACTTAAAATTTAATAAAGAATTAAAGTATTTACAATTATTTACATAGATGCTAATGAGCATTTAAAATTAATTATCAAAGTATATTCAACAGTTCGTCAAATTAACTATAATTCGTCACATAAGTAAATCATTTGGCATTTCACTAGAGACGTCGAGTGTGAAAAAACCAAAGTAATCAAAAATAGGCATTGCGCCCGTCACGCACACAAGCTACGTCGGAGACTCGTCGAACTCTGAACCTCATTCCTTCAGCGCTCTTTAGCAGTAGCCCGCTCAAGAAGTAACGCCATTCACGTCATGATCACGCACTTCCTTTATATTCTGAGACTCCGTCAAATGATCAGCTGCTTGGATTCTGAGTTGCGGGAAAGCCAGGTAAGGGGGGAAGAAGAACAGAATGCCGGCCCGCTACATATATATGAGGGAAAATTGACAAACTGTACTATTAACTATAATAACCTATTCTCCATCTTCCTTAGCATAATATTGTAAGCTTCAACTAAGATAAATAGTTTTTTGTAATAATAAGTATACTGTGAATAATAATTAATTTCCCGTGCGAAGAACGGGCACAACAGCTAGTATTAAAATATATTATGAAAGAAAATTTGAATTATCTTACTCTAAAATGGAAATAAGATGTATTAATTAGAAATCATTTTTATTTAAATGATAATAAAAAGCCCCAGTCTTTTATAATAATTCAGTACATTTGAAAAAAAAAAGAAAATGTCCTGGTATATTTATGCTGCGGCCCATTTTGTTGAATTAGTCAATTAACTACTGACTAGGTGGTACCGTAACTCAAGGAAAATTAATAATTTCGAAGGAAAAGATTTTGCTTAAAACTTGCCATTTTGTGCCCGTTTTAAAAATGTTTCTCGAGTTGATTAATGAATAAATTTCGAACATTCTATTCCTAATACATTATTATTTATTTTTATTACAATATTGCAGTTTTTTCTACTTTTGTATAACATTTTTTTTTTTCAAACTTCTTTATCTTTGCCTGTATTTTCATTATAATTACCGTTTATATCTGACATCGAGGTTGAGAACTTCATATCTATGAATACATTTACACCATTTGGTAATTTTTTTTTTTTAAGCTATTGTATAGCTTTTATCGCGGGCTTTGAGCGCGGCGACCGAATCGAAAAATTCCGTAACGAAAAAAAAAACCTAACACAGTTCGGCAAACTTCGGCTGTACGAAGCTCGCACGGATCGAGACGAGCTGCTCCGAAATCGGACGAATACGTAAGCAGCTGTTTGTGAGAAAGTATATAGGTGTATAGGTATCTATCATCTATGTACAACAGTGAATGGCTGTACGCGTAAAATTTGTGTATAAAGTAGATCAGATAAAACTTGAATATCCCCATTCGACTTGCAGGCCTTTAAAACCTATTAAATACCTTTTCTCAATTAAAATTTGTTTTCTTATCGGTCACCACGCTCAAAAAGTGTAACTTGAATTAATATCAAAGAAAAAACTTGAATATCCCCATTCGACTTGCAGGCCTTTAAAACCTATTGAAATACCTTTTCTCTATTAAAATTTGTTTTCTTATCGGTCACCACGCTCAAAAAAGGTAACTTGAATTAATATCAAAGAAAAAATTTGAATATCCCCATTCGACTTGCAGGCCTTTAAAATCTATTAAATACCTTTTCTCTATTAAAATTTGTTTTCTTATCATTATTGTTATCTTATTCATTAATATCAAAGAAAAAACTTGAATATCCTCATTCGACTTGCAGGCCTTTAAAACCTATTAAATACCTTTTCTCTATTAAAATTTGTTTTCCTATTGGACACCACGCTCAAAAAGTGTAACTTGAATTAATATCAAAGAAAAAACTGGAATATCCCCATTCGACTTGCAGGCCTTTAAAACCTATTAAATACCTTTTCTCTATTAAAATTCGTTTTCTTATCGGTCCCCACGCTCAAAAAGTGTAACTTGAATTAATATCAAAGAAAAAAATTGAATATCCCCATTCGACTTGCAGGACTTTAAAACCTATTAAATACCTTTTCTCTATCAAAATTCGTTTTCTTATCGGTCACCACGCTCAAAAAGTGTAACTTGAATTAATATCAAAGAAAAAACTTGAATATCCCCATTCGACTTGCAGGCCTTTAAAACCTATTAAATACCTTTTCTCTATTAAAATTTGATTTCTTATCGCTCACCACGCTCAAAAAGTGTAACTTGAATTAATATCAAAGAAAAAACTTGAATATCCCCATTCGACTTGCAGGCCTTTAAAACCTATTAAAATACCTTTTCTCTATTAAAATTTGTTTTCTTATCATTATTGTTATCTTATCATTATTGTTATCTTATTCATTAATATCAAAGAAAAAACTTGAATATCCCCATTCGACTTGCAGGCCTTTAAAACCTATTAAATACCTTTTCTCTATTAAAATTTATTTTCTTATCGGCCACCACGCTCAAAAATTGTAACTTGAATTAATATCAAAGAAAAAACTGGAATATCCAAATTCGACTTGCAGGCCTTTAAAACCTATTAAATACCTTTTCTCTATTAAAATTTGTTTTCTTATCGGTCACCACGCTCAAAAATTGTAACTTGAATTAATATCAAAGAAAAAACTGGAATATCCAAATTCGTCTTGCAGGCCTTTAAAACCTATTAAATACATTTTCTCTATTAAAATTCGTTTTCTTATCGGTCACCACGCTCAAAAAGTGTAACTTGAATTAATATCAAAGAAAAAAATTGAATATTCCCATTCGACTTGCAGGCCTTTAAAACCTATTAAATACCTTTTCTCTATTAAAATTTGTTTTCTTATCGGTCACCCGGCTCAAAAAGTGTAACTTGAATTAATATCAAAGAAAAAACTTGAATATCCCCATTCGACTTGCAGGCCTTTAAAACCTATTAAAATACCTTTTCTCTATTAAAATTTGTTTTCTTATCATTATTGTTATCTTATCATTATTGTCATCTTATTCATTAATATCAAAGAAAAAACTTGAATATCCCCATTCGACTTGCAGGCCTTTAAAACCTATTAAAATACCTTTTCTCTATTAAAATTTGTTTTCTTATCATTATTGTTATCTTATCATTATTGTTATCTTATTTATTAATATCAAAGAAAAAACTTGAATATTCCCATTCGATTTGCAGGCTTTTAAAACCTATTAAATACCTTTTCTCTATTAAAATGTGTTTTCTTATCGGTCACCACGCTCAAAAAGTGTAACTTGAATTAATATCAAAGAAAAAACTTGAATATCCCCATTCGACTTGCAGGCCTTTAAAACCTATTAAATACTTTTTCTCTATTAAAATTCGTTTTCTTATCGGTCACCACGCTCAAAAAGTGTAATTTGAATTAATATCAAAGAAAAAACATGAATATCCCCATTCGACTTGCAGGCCTTTAAAACCTATTAAATACATTTTCTCTATTAAAATTCGTTTTCTTATCGGTCACCACGCTCAAAAAGTGTAACTTGAATTAATATAAAAAAAAACTTGAATACCCCCATTCGACTTGCTGGCCTTTAAAACCTATTAAAATACCTTTTCTCTATTAAAATTTGTTTTCTTATCATTATTGTTATCTTATTCATTAATATCAAAGAAAATCCTTCAATATCCCCATTCGACTTGCAGGCCTTTAAAACCTATTAAATACCTTTTCTCTATTAAAATTTGTTTTCTTATCGGACACCACGCTCAAAAAATGTAACTTGAATTAATATTAAAGAAAAAACTTGAATATCCCATTCGACTTGCAGGCCTTTAAAACCTATTAAATACCTTTTCTCTATTAAAATTTGTTTTCTTATCGGTCACCACGCTCAAAAAGTGTAACTTGAATTAATATAAAAAAAAAAAAAACTTGAATATCCCCATTCGACTTGCAGGCCTTTAAAACCTATTAACTACCTTTTCTCTATTAAAATTTCTTTTCTTATCATTATTGTTATCTTATTCATTAATATCAAAGAAAAAACTTGAATATCCCCATTCGACTTGCAGGCCTTTAAAACCTATTAAATACCTTTTCTCTATTAAAATTTGTTTTCTTATCGGTCACCCCGCTCAAAAAGTGTAACTTGAATTAATTTCAAATCAACAACTTGAATATCCCCATTCGACTTGCAGGCCTTTAAAACCCATTAAATACATTTTCTCTATTAAAATTTGTTTTCTTATCGGTCACCACGCTCAAAAAGTGTAATATGAATTAATATCAAAGAAAAAAACTTGAATATCCCCATTCGACTTGCAGGCCTTTAAAACCTATTAATTACCTTTTCTCTATTAAAATTTGTTTTCTTATCATTATTGTTATCTTATCATTATTGTTATCTTATTTATTAATATCAAAGAAAAAACTTGAATATTCCCATTCGATTTGCAGGCTTTTAAAACCTATTAAATACCTTTTCTCTATTAAAATGTGTTTTCTTATCGGTCACCACGCTCAAAAAGTGTAACTTGAATTAATATCAAAGAAAAAACTTGAATATCCTCATTCGACTTGCAGGCCTTTAAAACCTATTAAATACCTTTTCTCTATTAAAATTTGTTTTCTTATCATTATTGTTATCTTATTCATTAATATCAAAGAAAAAACTTGAATATCCCCATTCGACTTGCAGGCCTTTAAAACCTATTAAATACCTTTTCTCTATTAAAATTTGTTTTCTTATCGATCACCACGCTCAAAAAGTGTAACTTGAAATTATATCAAAGAAAAAACTTGAATATCCTCATTTGACTTGCAGGCCTTTAAAAACCTATTAAAATACCTTTTCTCAAAAAATAGAGTTAGATCATTCAAATTTGGTACATCGAGGTTTTCGATACCTACAAATCGATTGCGGATATTTTTGATATATTCTCATTGCGGATATATTCTCATTTATTCAATAAAAGAAAAAAATTTGTTTTCTTATCGGTCACCACGCTCAAACAGTGTAACTTGAATTAATATAAAAAAAAACTTGAATTAATATCAAAGAAAAAAAAAAATACTGCATAAATAAAATAAATAAATAATTATAATTACAAAAGTTGATAAAAAATGCTATGCAATAGCTTTACCGCGGCAGTCCTCCTCGAGTGCCACACGTATTTTTTTTTTTATTTTTTTATACAAATCATTTAAAAAGTTATAGGTATGTATTTACTTGTTTCATTTCAGGAAAACCTTATCAAATGTTGTTTTTGATGTATGTAAAGAAATTGCTCTAAACCCGTGTAAATTTCCCTGAAATAATTCTACTGTAGACAAAACACTGGGAAAACCTGCTCTATTCTTTAAACGACAAGTTTCATGGACATATTTTTCTTTTTTGTATATTTATAGTTAAGAAAAAACTTTATTAAGCATTGAATTTAAAAAATAAAGATGCATATTAATTCAACATTTATATCTGAATTGTTTATGTAATGTAAATTTATTTTACATGTACAAAGAGAAAACACACGTTTATTCGGAAAGTAAGATAAAAACTTGATATTTTAAGCACTAATATGAATGCTCAACAAATATACTTTGTTCTATGTGACTAAAATCCCGTTTTAAAACTTTTAAAGCTAACGAATTAGACTGATTTTATGCACTAAGGGACCAAAAAAAAAAAAAAAAAAAAAAAAAAAAAGCCCCACTGCAGAAAAATTGACTTATACCTTTTGTATTTGTAATAACTTAAAAACTAATGATTGAAACAAATAAAACTGTTATGTTTGTATAATACGAAAGTCATAACACGATACCTATGTACATTTTTGATTTAATAATTCACTTTATTACACTCTACGAAGTATTTAATAAAAATCTACATAAAATTTTCTTTTTAAACGTAATATAATAATAAATAATTCATATAATAAATATATTATGATTTATTATATGAAATAAACATGTTACATTTTAATGTACGAAATAAAACTATTTATTTGTTAGATCTAAACAATTACTTAATAAAAATATGTAATGCATTGGATAATTTTAAATTTTTCATAAAATAACATTATCTAAATGGTGCTGATTATTTATTATCATATCAAAAACATATTAAATATTTGAATCATATTCAAAATATTCATATTCAAAATATTCATATTCAAAATAATCATATTAAAAAAAAAAAAACATTTGTTCCTATCTTTTTGTTGCGGTGTGTAGTCTTAAATTAGAAAAAAAAATAGTCTTAAAATTTTTCTAAATTAGTCTTAAAACAAAAATTAGCCCGGGAATAGTGTTATTTTATGATAATAATAAAAGATAAGTATAATGTTATTTTATGAAAAAAAAAAAAAAAAAAAAACTTTGTACCTATCTTTTTGCGCGGGGTATATATATATTAACTTAAAATTTTTTTTCCGAATATATAGTTGATTTAACAATTATTATATATACAGAGTGTAAAACACCCTCATACCAGCGTTTTAACTTTCTTCTATTATTGATGTTAATCCTAGATTGACCCGAATAACAATGATATCGGATATTAATGGAAATGCTTTGTCGAAATATTCCCGTTGAGCATTGTTTGTTTTTATCGTTGTGAGAATGTGTTTTAGTAAATAATAAATTTATTTGATCTAACAGTTACAAAAATTTTGACAATAAGCCCTCTTTTCCCCGTGATTAAATTAATAATGATGTATCTTTGAAAATATTGTAAAAGTATTGAGATATTTTTATATTATATGTGCGAATGGTGAAAATCATGATGTATGACGATTTTTCTGAATTTATACGGAAGAATTTTTTGTTTTTAATAATAATAATATGCTAATTAACGAAAGCTTTTAAAATTTTAAAGACATTATTCATGTCAGTACATTTGAGCAGAGAATTTGTGAATATTGTAGGGATGTTTTATTTAAGGGTTTCTTCACCTGCTTTCTGCCCCCCTCCCCCCCCCCAAAAAAAAAGACCAAGTGATTTGTAAAAAAAAAATGGGTGTGTGCATTATAAGAAGAAAAGTAATTTGAGAAATACCTTTTTAAAGGAAATTGACAAAAATTTTCTTTACAAATAAGAAAAATAAAACAGATTTAAAATCCTTGTTCTCGTATGTATATATATATATATATATATATATATACACACACACACACATATATATATTTTAAATTAAAACGAAGTGTTTTCAATAATGTCAACTGAGAATTAATAAAACTGCACCAATATTTTGACTAAGGAATATATTGGCTAATTTCTAGGAAATATAGCGATATTACGTTACATTTATAATTTTTTTTTTCAGATTATCGCTCAACTTTAATTTTTTTATTATTTGATCATGATAATAGGATAATTATTACAACTCAGAAATAGATATTTATTTTTATATCACAGATATTTAGAAAAATTTATAACATACGAATTTTGTCATAAAAATACTAAAGCCTTAACTTTTTTTTTTTTTTTTTTTTTTTTTTTTTTTTTTAACGGGTTGTGGACATAATGGTTGGAGCTCCTAATTAAGTAAAAAAAAAAGTATATGTGTAACAGGCTATGCATCGTATGCTTACACTTTCAAACTTTTGCATTATTATAATAGTTGTAATATTTCAATGGTTTGGATAAATTTTCTTGCTTATTAGAATTTATTTTATTTTTAACACGCTTTTATTAGATTCATCTGTATGTATATTTGTAACCGCTCTGGGAGCAAACAAAAAATCTGTATTGTAAAAAAAGACTTGCCCTACGTGAACGCTGTGGCTGTGAGATAAAGCTCCGGGCTACGAACCTAAAGGTCTAACGTTCGACCCCAGTCAGGGGAGATTTTTTTTTAAATGGTTTTTGTTTAATTCTAAATTATTTAGTTCATATTTCAGTAAAAGCGTGTTCTTTAATTTTTTAAAAGTATATATTTTTTTAAGAATAAAAATGAATGCGATAAGTAAAGTTTAATTAACTTATAATTATTTTTTTTCTATTTATATATTTTATTTTATTATAGGTTATATTTCATACTTGCTTCAAATGTTGTTCGCCCCAGCCAAGTGTTCAGAGTTTGTGTTTCACTAGTGCCTTCGCAATATCCTGTAATTGTACGTACGTCTATTCACAGGGATGGAGAACAAGTGGTATCTGCAACAGATATAGTTAATTCCAAAGACAGCCATCCAACGACTTTATTGATGCAGGTAAGTTTAAAAATGTTATACAATTTTTTTGCCGATAGTTTTTTCTTCAGTTGCAGACGCCAACATACAACTCCGGATGCAGAGGGATGCAGAAATGTTTACCAGCAATTAGAAAATTCGTACCTATCATTCTAGAGCAAAGCTTTTATTAATAGCTTTTCAATCGCTGCTTTACTTTTTTTCACAAACGTTTTTAAGAAAAATAACAATGCTGTTTTATAAAGGATTGAATGATGTTAATATTTTAAATGAAATTAAACAGCAAGTAATTTTCCATTATAAGTTGCGTTCTATTTTAAATTATATATTTGCTTACTTAATTAAAAAATTATTATTTTTTATCATTATGAAGTATCAAAAGTTGAATAATTTTAATTTAAGCAAGATAAAACATATTTTGATCTTTCTTTGATACTTTACACTAGAGTATTTTTTAAAGAAAATATTCCACTAATTAATGCTTTAGATGTAGTTGTCCTTCATTAAATAACGATCCTTTCTTTGTCCAAAGATAATTTCTGTTAAAAAATGCTTTGAACTTTAATGTAGTTTTATTTTTATTTCAAATGAATGTTTAAATTCTCTATTTAAATATGAAGAAGCTAAAACGTATGATAAAAAATATATATTTCAGGAAGTAAAAATAACACAATGCTATTAAATAAATGAATTAAAACTCAGTTTTTCAAAATTGGGAAATAAGTGACAATAGTCGCTGTTTTTTATTTTTTTATTTATTTTTTCTTCAAAAGCTGTTATTTAATCTGTTGTTAAACTTTTTTTTTTCTTTTTTTTATCATGAGGTCATTTAACTGACTTTAAATGATACAATTACAAACACAGTTTTAAATTAGAAGTAAAACGTTATAGAAGTAAAACGCTAGGGTTGGGTTTTTGGGATTAAAGCCGATTGACTGCACGACGCGACGTGACGGTCCTAGGCCTTTGTAGCTAAGGACATGAAATGTTATGTGGATATAATTTAATTTACACTGCTGACAATTGATTTAGTTGTGCGATTATTTTTTTAAAAAGTTTGTTACGTGTAAAGCTATTTTAACAGTTTAATGTTCGCTAATTTTACAGCGAAAACAAATATTTAACATAATTTTATATTTTTTATCCAGAAGATTTAAACATTTTTTTTCCTTGCTTCAATGGATTTTTAAATATTTTTACCTTCTCTGTTTGACAGATAGCATTGATATCCAAAATTTAACAAATGGTGCTTCAAAGAAAGCTGAATGCATAAGTCACTTGAAATTTTTTAGTAGGTGAAAGTGCGCCTTGCTGGTTTGATGATACACTCGTGCCTACTTTTTTAATTTTAGAAAGGGTAGTCTATCATTTTTATTTAAAACAACTTTCGTGAGTTTTTGTAGTTTATAATGTATACTGACAAAGTTTTCCATGTATCAAACTAAATATTATTTGAATTTAATAAGGTTAATTTACAGATGTTTCAAACCAATAATTTCCCTAAAATTAAAAACGCTATTTATTTATTTATTTACTTATTTTTACACATTTATGATTATCTATGTGTCTAATAGCTATTTTTAAAATTAGTTTAGCAAAAAAAAAAAAAAAAAAAATTAAGTAGTGAACGTCAAAAAGTTAAAACACATTGTGTTTTAATTTGTACATTCATTCGAATGACTTCTTTTATCGGTAGTATTTGACAATTGAAATTAGAATTAATTATTTATTTAAGGGGGTCCGGGACACCAAATTTTCGTTTTTATTATTTATTGATGAATTGCTGTAATTATTTTTTCTGAAATTGAAGCTTTTTTGACGATGAATTTGAGCAAGAAATAATCTTAAAAAACATTTAAATAAAATAAAATTTTTTTTAATAAAATTTAAAAAATTAAAAATTGAAAATTGAAAATTTTAGATAAATTGAAAATTTGTTATATCTCATGAACTAATGGTTCAATTTACAAAGTTTTTTCACCTTTATATACAGAAAGGATTTATCTTCAATTTGTCTTCAGGATTTCTGATCATAATAATAAATTTTTTAAATATTAATTTTAATTTGAAAAAAGTACTTATTTCATGCATAACTTTGGATTACTAAAACATTTTTCTCCTAATTAAAAATCCCGAAGACAAATTGAAGATAAATCTTTTCTGTATATAAAGGTGAAAAAAGTTTGTAAATTGAACCATTAGTTCATGAGACATAACAAATTTTTAATTCATCAAAAATTTTCAATTTTCAATTTTTTCAATTTTATTTAAATTTTTCAATTTTTATTTATATGTTTTTTAAGATTATTTCTTGCTCAAATTCATCGTCAAAAAAGCTTCAATTTCAGAAAATTTAATTACAGCAATTCATAAATAAATAATAAAAACAAAAATTTGGTGTCCCGGACGCCTTTAAATTTTCTTGACAACATAAATCGCTTTATTTTTGATAAATTTATATTTGTTGTTTACGTATGCATCAGTTTATGTAATAGAATTAAATATGGTCACCTTCGAAATATTCTGTATGGGTTAATAATTTCAAGTTTGATGATTACATTTTAAAATATGCCATTTAAAAAAAAAAAAAAAAAAACTTTAAATATTTTTATGCTACTGTTCGAACACACATTTGAATTTCTGTACAATTTTTAAATACTTTATAGTAGTATATTAGACTGAAAGTGAAGAAATAACAAATTATTCTTAAGAACATATTTATTTTAATGATTTTACAACATAAAAAAATTTAAATTAAAATTTGCCGCATAAATTGCTACGCACATTCTCTGAAAAACATACAATTGTTAGCATAATATAGCTTTAACAATTAAGAAACTTATTGTGAAAGTGCGGGTAATGTTGCCATTTCGAAACGACAAGTAATTATATACCTCTATCTAACTGATATCTACCTTTTTCTCGTTATTTTTTTCTTACTTCAAATTGCATAGACATTTTTCCCTTTAGGCGTTTCCTCCTAATTTTACAATTATTGGATAACTTTTAGTTGGGACTACTTTTCTTAAATAGAATATAGTTATGTAATGTACGTTTTATCATTAATTTCAAGCTGAAGTCTGACATTGTAAACTAAATGAGAATATAAAAGGGAACATCTATGTATTTTATAGACAAAGAAAAGTTTATTAATCGAATTTTTCTACTTAAATATTTCCTTGAAAATAAACAAAATATTCGAAAATATATCTAACGGAGGAAAAAAAAAAACTTCTCTAAATGTTAGCATTTTAAAATTTCAACAGGTAGTAGGATACTTTTATCTTGTAATTTTTACTGAACACGATGTCCCAGACACACTTTTAAAAGTTTCGTTATAGTAGAATTGGGTGTAAGATTCAATTGTTATATTTTTGCTTTCTTCTAAATTCAATAGAAAAATGTATTGGTTTTGTAAAGGTTTTTGGTGGAATTACACACTTTGAGATGTGCAGAATAGTCGAGTAAACTTGACCTGATCCCGACCCGCGGGAAAACTTTCGGCCCGTAATCCGACCCAAACCCGCAGTTTTTGACCCGCAACCTGACTCGCAACCCACAAGAAAGTATTGTTCAATTTACATTATATAAGAAACTGAATTAAAATTCCATTTCACGAAATACTGTTTTATTATTAAACAAATATTTCACAGAATTAATTATTACATAAATGTTACAAGTATATAATTATATTAAAACTAGTGTATAGTTAAAATTATATTAAAAACAAGTAGTATAATTATAAGCAAAACTTCTGAGTATAGTACAATAAAATTTCTTGTGTATATACACTATCTACCAATAAGTATTTGGACACTTTCGAATTTAGACGTTTTGTCAAATACCTTAAAAAGTTATTTAGGAATCATCTTGAAACTTTGGTAGTGTAAAGAACATGTTATACCTCATATTTTTCTGTAAAAGTTGTGTCGTGAAAAGGAAAAGGGGACCAGTAAAAAATTAAGAAAAAATCGATATGTTTTGGATCACCCAGTAAAAGGTAATGCTTTAAATACATTTTGGCTGTAGCATATGATTATGAGGATTTTTCTCATTATCTGTATAAAATTTTATGAGGTTACCACATATGTTCATGGAGATATAATGGTTTCTTTAAAAAATTGCAAAAACAATTTCTACTTTTTAAATTATAACACGTAGGGTATTAGACCCAGTACAAAGCCATTTTCAGGAAATATGGCATACTACATTAGACACAGCATACAGCAATCAGAATGAAAATTTTTTAAATATCTTACAAAATACGAGCACATTTACTAAATAACTTTTAATTACGCATGTGCAAGCTTTATAAAAATTTCATTTTCGTAATTTAATGGCCAAAGTTATTGAGCAACTTATAGGACCCCCCCCCCCCCCCCCCAAACAAATATCATGTAAATTTAAAACGTTACGAGAGATAGAATAAACAGAATTTACGTTCTTCTAAAAAAAAAAAAAAAAAAAAAAAAAAAAAAAAAAACGAAAGATGTTTTAAGGGTTTTTATTAATATTTATTTACAATCAGCAAAAACACTGTAATACCATTGGGCATTGATTGAATAAAATAAAAATATACGCAAATATACGTTGAAGGCAAATAATGTTATCATTTATAACGTTTTAAACGTTAAGTATTAATATTTATGAATTCCTTCTTTACGAATTAAACTTATGAATCATGTTGATTTAAACTGCTATGAGGGAAGAAAATGTCATCCAATCTTTGCATTCAAAAGGTTATACTCATAAAAAAGTAACATAAAAAATTCTTCGAAGTAAAATATTTTGCGGGTAGATCCGCATTTTTACCCGCGGGTCAAATATTAATGCAAACTCCACCTGCAAAGCCGGTAACCCGCGGGTACGCGATCCGCGATTTGACCATTTTCAGAAAATGTCTGTCTGCCTATGTGAGTGTGACAAAACTTTTGCGAGAGCCAGTGAAGGGAAGGCAAATTTTCAATATGTGTATGTTTCACAAATAAATAAATAAATAAATAAATAAAAAATAAATAAATAAATAAAATAAAAAAAACATCTCAATGCCTATAAAATGGATGGTTAAACCACTGATTGGTGATAATTTAAAGGAAAGCCCCCCCCCCTTTTCCATTAAAAAAAAAAAAATAATTATATTAAGACATTGTTAATATAACACAAAATGGACTTTCTTTGGACATTTAGTATTGCACTTCTATGGGGAAAAGTCGTCTGCATTCATCATGGAAATTAATTTTAATAAATAATAATGTTAACAAATTATTTGTACTGAGTGAATTATATAGAAAATTATAGAAGTAAGTTTTGTGATGGCCACAACATACTAGTTTGCAGTTGAAAAAATATCGAAAATTCTGTGTAAAAATTAATAAAATCACATTTGTTATGATTTTAAATAATTATGCAATAATAGTCAAAATGAGCTGATTTATACACTCTCTAAATTATTAAAATTAAGATATGAACATATGATGCATTTTAGCCATAGTATTACCATTAACACCTATCAGCTTCAAGTTACTGGACAGTTATCATACGACAGAGTAGGAGCAAATCCATACACAGGGAACAAACTTCGCTTCTTCATGTCGTCAGAAAATCAACTTCATATCTTGTCGGACAAAACGTTCTGTAACTGTAACATAATAAATCTGAATGCATCTCTCGCCCCTTCTATTATTTTCTAACGAAGTTTCAACGCAATAAAATTTATGGAGAAAAAAATGCTAGGAGCTATGGTAAATTTTTGATGGTATATTTTACCATTATATTTAAACAGAGTTAAAATATATATTAAACTTCTTCTTCTTCTTCTTCTTTTTTTTTTTTTTTTTAATCTAGACATTTTAAGCTGTTTAAAAGCGAAGCAAAAAAAAAAAAAAAAAAAAAAAACAGATTTCTCTTGTTTTGAAGCTCTTCTTCATAGTAAATATTATTTATCATTTTGTTTATTTATTTATTTACTATCTATCAGTGCAAAATTAGGTTTAAATGAAAATTTTAAAAACAACTTTTACTCTTTGACAATTAATTTTAAAACTAATAATAAACTCCACGAGACTATTTTGCCAAAGCTTAATATAGATAAAATAATGAAAACAGTTATATGCATTTATACTGAATTTTAATTTCATTAAGAATTATGGTTATTGTAAAATTCATTTAAAACCAAACAAGTAATTTTGCATGCAATAGTAATTTAAATGAGCTTAACAAAACACACAATACCATGTAGAAATAAAATTCAACTTTTTGAAAATAGTAATCATAATAAGAAGAATTCTCTGTGTATAGTTCAGTAACATTTTTGGAACGCAGGTATGCAGTTTATATAATTATGTAGCTGGATAAACTATTTTGATTGTAGTGTTATGTTTTCAGTACTATGCTGTTTAAAGGGTATGAACCCTTTTGTTAAATTTTTTCATACCCGAGTTATTCTTAAAAAGAAAAATGCTTATATTTTCCATTAAAATACCCAGAAATTAAAAAACATATTTTTATTTTGATTATAGAATGTTTAGAAACCATTGTTTCTTTAACAATGATCATCAAACACATTTTTAAAGCCTCTTTATTATCCATTTATTGTTATTACTATGAATTTTCACTTTTAACAAGTTTTGAGTTTGCGATATGATTTTAATATATTCCTTTTGAATGATCCTGATATAGAATGATTTTCATGTATTACTGGTATGCATATCTGACAAAAAATAAAATAAATAAAAAATAAATCGAAAATATAAATAAAAAATTAAGAAAAGAACTGATTTATACGAAATTCTGAGACGATTATATGTAATATTTAATGAATAATTTAAGTAAAACACATTGTATGGCTGAATATGATGAAATATATGTGTACATAGAATGATGCTTTTTTTGTGATATTGGCCTACTTTCGTATCGTAAACCGGAAAGAAAAAAATCTTCTAAAATCAATTTTTAGGTACATTTGCTATTTTTAGCACTGATTAATGATGGTGTATGATCACTTCCAAGATTTCCTGTTATATCAGTTTCTTATGCTTGAAATATATAGACTGTGCTAAAAGTATGATTAATGCATTTTTAAAGACATTATTTAAAAAGGAATTAGTTTATTTAACAAAGTTTTTTGATAGAATGTTTCGTGGCAGTTTTTCTATAACCGTATGTTTAAAACTCTTGTTCGTAAAACATGATCAGCTTTATTGGATGAAAAATAAGTTTTTTTTTAACTGCCATAAATGATAGTTTACAATGAAGCATATTTTCTGTGTGATATAATTAATATAAAAGTCATTTTATAAAAGACTTTATTGTTAGGTATTGTGTACACCCACACTGCAAAATTTTTGTATGTCTTCTCTTCTTTTTCTTGGTGTGATAAAGCATTATATTTGAAACAGCTATTTGTTAAATATTTTTCAAAGACTTAAAATTCCTTAATCTAGATGGCGGTACAGAATACCAAATAATGTATACAGAGTTGTTTTTTTTTTCGAAGTCGGTGTATTTGGAACGATAACATGGGCTAGCGATAATTTTTTTTTCAAGATGATGTGTTTTCTGGTGTATTTTTAGATGCTGATTAAGAAGAAAATATTCAAAAACTTCCATCCCGTACAATTTCGGCAAAAATGGGATTTTTTTTAGCTTAAAACTCAACTTTTTCATCCCCCCCTAAATAATTTCCTGTAAAATCTAGGTGATGTGAGGGAAGAAGAAGAACAGCTATTTCACCAAGACATAAAAAAAAAATGTAGAGAAGGTATCAGGGACGATGGAGTGTTAACATGATTACCAGATTATTGTTGAATGCTACATAGAGTCCCCCCACTTTCGATGTCCTCATGCCGTGCACAGGTGAAAAAGCTTTAAAAAGAACTTCGATGTAAAGAACAATATTCAAAAGATAATGTGTAAACAATCGTCCATTTTAATGCATTTTATATATGAATAGTTTCGTATTTTTTTATAGCTTCTGTGTGAATTTTTCCGATTTTTGTCCTCACTTCGTCAAAAACCCTTATGTGATAGGAAAAAAAAAAAAAAAAAAAAAAAAAAAAAAGACAAGCGTTTTATATTCAGCGTATCAAAAAACATGGCAGACACACAAAACAATGCACAAAATAAATGAATAAATAAAATAAAATAAATAAATAAATAAAAAGTACGATTTCGAAGACCTGTGTAATGCAGAGATTTTACATTTCTAGATTACTCATTAGTTGAAAAGACTAAATCTTTGGGAAAAGTATTTTCTCTGTTTATTGATCCTTGAATATATCGTTCATTTTAATTAGGACTTTATTATTCAAAAAGAATGTAAGCTTTCAGTAAAACTCTACACTGCTAACATTACTTTCCAACTTAAAAAAATTTAAAGCAATATTAAATATATATATATAAATTCATTGTTCAATTTCACATGTGTCTCGTTTTTCATACACTATGAGTTGCCTCTTTTTCAATAATAATTTTTAAAGTAATTTTTGGATTAATATTTGTAGTGGTGAGTTTATTTTGATCTACGTTTATAAATTGTTATTGGATTATCATTTGTAGTGATGAGTTTCATTTTGATTTTCGTTTTTTCTGGTTTTATTTACAACTAGCAGGCAAAGCCCGCTTCGCTGGTCCCTATTTTTAAATGAATCGCTATAATTACTGAATTCTCAAATTTGCATTAATTTTTATCACGTGAAAAAAAAAAAAAAAAAAAAAAAACAGAAAAAAAATCTTATTAGGAAAAATGTCGCACCTTGTTCTCACTGCTTTTGGAAAAAATTCCCAAAATGCTCTAACTCTTATTTCTATTATTTTTCCCCTTCGCCCCCCCCCTCCCGTCTATCCTAATAATTTTAAAAATTCGAAAATATCCGCAATCGATTTGTAGGTATCGAAAACCTCTATATACCAATTTTAAATGTTCTAACTCTATTCCATTTTTTTTGCCCCTCCGCCCCCCCCCCCTTCCCGGCCCTCCTAACAACTTTACACTTTCGTAAATATCCCCATTCGACTTGCTGGCCTCTAAAACCTATCTGTACCAATTTTGAACGACCTAACTGTATCTCTATTTGTTTTTGCCCCCACCCCCCTGCCTTCCCGCCCCTCCTAATAATTTTACAAATTCGAAAATATCTGCAATCGATTTGTAAGTATCGAAAACCTCTATATACCAATTTTGAACGATCTAACTCTATTTTTATTTTTTTGCCCCCCCCCCTTCCCCCCCCCATCTCTCCCCTCCTAATAACTTTACACTTTCGAAAATATCGCCATTCGCCTTGCAGGCCTTTAAAACCTATTTGTACCAATTTTGAACGGCCTAACTGTATTTCTATTTGTTTTTGCCCATAGCCCCCCCATACTGCCCCCCCTTCTAATAATTTTACAAATTCGAAAATATCCGCAATCGATTTGTAAGTATCGAAAACCTCTATGTACCAATTTTAAACGATCTGACACTATTTTTATTTTTTTTGCCCCCCCCCCTCCCCCCCCCAAAAAAAAAATCGGAAAAAAATAAAAAAATGAGTTTTTGGAAATATTTTCAAGAAGACGCTGGGCGTTTTTTTTTTTTTTTTACATCTTTGAGCTATTATTTTTACTCGAAAATCCGTATTTTTCTAAATTTGCCTCCGAAAATCATTTATGCCCCCTTCTCCCGTTAAAAATCCAAAATTCCAAAATCGCAGGAAATGATTTTTTTGTATTCAAGTCTAGTCTCCCCATCTGCAATTTCTTCACTGTGAAGTAATTTGAAGCCGAGTTATACTTATAAATGTGTTTTTGCCTTATGCGCCTCCGAAAATCATTTATACCCCCTTCCCCCCTTAAAAATCCAAAATTCCAAAATCGCAGAAAATGATTTTTTTGTTTTCAAGTCTAGTTTCTCCCTCTGCAATTTCTTCACCGTGAAGCAATTTGGAGCCGAGTTGTGCTTATAAAGGTGGTTTTTGCCTTCTGCACCTTTGAAAATCATTTTCAGCCCCTTTCCCCCATTAAAAATCCAAAATTCCAAAATCGCAGAAATTGATTTTTTTGTATTCAAGTCTAGTATCCCCATCTGCAATTTCTTCCTCGTGAATCAATATGGAGCCGAGTTATGCTTATAAAGGTGTTTTTGCTTTCTGCACCTCCGAAAATCATTTTCACCCCCTTCCCCCCTTAAAAATCAAAAATTCCAAAATCGCAGAAAGTGACTTTTTTGTATTCAAGTCTAGTCTCCCCATCTGCAATTTCTTCACTGTGAAGTAATTTGGTGCCGAGTTATACTTATAAATGTGTTTTTACCTTATCCGCCCCCGAAAATCTCATTTTTACCCCCTACCCCCCCTTAAAAATCCAAAATTCCAAAATCGCAGAAATTGATTTTTTTTGTATTTAAGTCTAGTCTCCCTATCTGCAATTTCTTCACTGTGAAGTAATTTGGTGCCGAGTTATACTTAGAAATGTGTTTTTGCCTTATGCGCCCCCGAAAATCTCATTTTTACCCCCTATCCCCCTTAAAAATCCAGAATTCCAAAATCGCAGAAAATGATTTTTTTGTATTCAAGTCTAGTCTCCCCATCTGCAATTTCTTCACCGTGAAGCATTTTGGAGCCGAGTTATGCTTATAAAGGTAGTTTTTGCCTTCTGCCCCCCTGGGGAGGAACGGGGGGGTATTTCGCAAAATCCCGTCTTAGTGAGCGTCAGGATCCTAAAATCAACCTGCTCACCAAAAATTGTGACTCTATCTCCCATAGGATCGCCACAACCGTGTTGAGTCAGTGAATCAGTGAGTGAATCAGTGAGTGAATCAGTCAGTGAGTTTACTCTTTTATATATATAGATGAGTGTTTCGGGCCTGAGAACAAAGAAATTATTAGCTTTTGCTTTCTTTGTGACAGAAAAACATCCATTTTTTTTAGCATATTTGCATTCTACCAGGCTATTGATAACATTAGAATGCAAATAATGCTTTTTTTTTTTTTTTTTTTTTTTTCTCATTCCAATTTGCTATAATTCATTTAGATTTTACTTTATTTCTTTTTTGATTTGATTTGGGTGGTCTTCGTTTTTGATCAGATGTTTGCACTGATAACATTATATTACTATAAATATATATATATAAGAATAGGAATATTTTAGTGACAATGGGGCGATAAATGCTAATGGCGTATTTTCACTTATATGCCGTATTTAACTAAACTAAATTTAAGTATATGAGCAATACATAATAAGTATTTTTAATGCATACACAGATTTCATACACTATGATTTCGTTCAAAAAAATTATTATACACACACACCTTCTGCTGATTATGGTTACTACATATATATATATTTCAAAATGTTTTCTTCGCTTTCCAAATGGAAATAAAGTACATAAAAATATATGGGCTCTGTTTAATATCGTATGCAGAGTTGTACATACATTATAATCGATTGTAAATTTTGGCTTCAAATGTCTGTATGTGATCTTGAACATGTTTTAGCTGGATAAAATTCGTTTTTGAAAACGAATTTAAAAAATGGATTTCTGAAGCCGTACTATTGTTACTGGAAGAGCAATTTTACTGTCTACAGAAAATGATGAGTAAAAATTATTATCTGTGATACATATCTAACACACACACACACATATATATATATATATTCCAAAGCAAGGTATAAATGAGATTATTTTACACCTTACGAGTAAAAAAACTGTCAAGCATACAGTTGTAACGCTAAAAGTTCACTCACATCATGCACTGTGTGTAAGGTTAAGGCTACTACTACAAATTTCCTTACAGATTTAGAGAATAAGATTTAAACCTCTAGCATTAATTTTAATAATTAAGGGGTATAATATCTTTTCAAATACTTTTAAACTGTTTTATTTCAAGAAAGAAATGAGAATCTGTTTTAAGTTATAAGAAATAATTTAATTCTTATTAGAACTAAAAAAAAAAAAAAATAAAAAAAAATACAAAATGAAAACTAATTTTTTTTATGGAAAAATATATCTTTAATACTCTAAATAAATTACCATAAGATTGATGCACATTTTTTCTTTGTTGTTTCATTACCATAGATAAATTAATTTAGAATTTACCTAAATTAGAATTTAAAATTAATTTTTGAATTTGTTAACATATAACTTGCAATAAAATGTTTCCAAAATATATTCTATAGAATTAAATGGTATGTTTAAGATAATTAAATGTTTACATCATTTTTAGGGATTAACTTTCATGTCATACGGATTAACTTTCATCATTTTTAGGGATTAAATTTCATCTTTCATGTCTGCACCTTATTTTAAAATACTTTATCTAAGGGGATTTCTGAAAAATTAATTCATTCTATGGAATGCAGTTTTGAGAAAATTTTAATGCAAATTATTTCTCAACATGTAAACTAAAAATAATGTAATCTTACAGATTGGGAAATAACACTAAAATATATATCTACATTAATAATTTGCTATATATTTATTGTAACTAATTCAGAATATTAATTTTACAACTTTCCCAAAATCTGAAACAAACTTTGAACATCACACCGATTTTAATAGGAAATAAAAAATAAAAGGAACTTCTAACCAATTGAAAGAAACTCATTTTTTCACTTATACTTAAAAAAAAAAAAAAAAAAAAAAAAAAAAAAGAATAAATGCATAAAGCTTCTTAATGCCTTATATTCCTTTTAGAATTCTCGTCTATACCGTCAATGCCTGATATCTTTCAAATAAGACATTTCATTTAAACTAGAAAAATTTTGACATTTTACAAACTCGATTTTATAGAAATTTCATTTTGTAATCCTTAAAAGTGTTTCATAAATTACGCATGTTTCAGGATTATTCTTTCTCGTTTTTACATAACTATAGAGTTCGTCTTCAAGGCTACTTAACATTAAAACTTCAAATTATCATTAACTTATTTTTGTCTTATTTTATATACTACTTTTATGACTAATTCAGCTAGACAGTGTTAGAGGAAAAAATACTGTTTCTTTGTATATAACGTACTGCCTGAAAACTAACACGCAATGACCGTTAATGCAAAATTATTTTCATTTACTTGCAAATTAAATCTTTTTTATTCTCCAATTTTTCATGGCAAGAATTTACAAAGTAACCAACAATAAAACAGGTAAAGACGGTAGTTAAATTTTATCTTCTTATATTTTCTTCCAATGGCTACTTCTACAGTTATTTGGAAAGAATGTGTAATTATTCGAAATCACTGATTTTTCTGATTACTTTTCACTGATTTTTATTTAAAGTTTATGTCATATTTCTATATGTTCAAAATAAATCACTCTATTTTATACTGAAACAAGAGTTTTCCAAAAATACAATCTTTAAAAATTTACTAAATTTGTAAATATTTGATATGTAAATGTTTATTCACTATGCATTGCCTACATTTTGAACTATTTATGTTGCTAAACAAGTGATACCCTCCCCCCTTTTTCTTCCTTTAATGTAGAAAAGGGTAAAAACTATCTCAGTTTCTGAAAACGTTTCAAAAATTTGTCTTCTGTGAAAATAACTATTAGTAACATTTTATGAAGTTAAGAATTAAAAGGAAAATATTTTTGATTTTACTTTAGATTTTACTTGCACATTCGGAAAACAATTAGATACTTAATCATATAAAGCCTGGAAATAGAAACTGTCTATGTAGGTGAAAGTCGTCAATCAACTCTCTGATAGACCATTTTTAACAGCTTCCTCTTTTCGCAGGCAAAAATAAATGCCAAGGTAAAACGAATTTATTAATATATACAATAAGTATTTATAAAAGTGTAGATTAATGTGTTTCTTCATTATGAAAAAAAATCTTTCAACATTATGTTTGATAAAGCCAGATCGTTATCAACAAAAATTAAAGTAATAATAACATAAACGAATAAGATCTTTCAGATTTAGAAAAGTTCTGTGTCTTTAGCATATTAAATATACCCCTGCTCAAAAGTTTAGCAAGATTTGCAAACGATCGTTTTTTTTTTTTTCTTTTTTTCAATTTAAAAACAACTTATCTCTCGATGAAATGTTTTCAAACATTGGGTATTTAAAGAGCTGGGTCTTCGTCATGTTTTTCAATGAAGATTGGTTTAAAGCAACATTTAGGGGGGCGGTAACAAATTGTGCAAAATCAATAATTTTTGTGATCACCCTGTACCGTTAAGTGAACGACATGAACTGTAACTTTAAGGTATGTTAATATAGACCAAGTTGAATTTGTCGATGAATTTGTGTGATGATAGATAGCATATTAAATCACGGAGATATAAGCATTTATTAAAAAAAAAAAAAAAAAAAAAAAAAAAAAACACATTTTTTATTTATAATATACAGAGTTTTTAACGATAATTATTCCCACTTTCAGATCAGTTGGAAAAATACTTTTAAAACAATATACTGCAATCGAAATACAAATGAAATGCGCAGTGAAAAACATTTTCACTGCGCATGTGCGAAAGATAAAAATGTTTTTACATAGATATGTCGGGAAAGTTAGATATGTTGGGAAAGTTAGATATGTCGGGAAACTTTTGAAAAAAGTGCGTTTAAATAGAGTAAAAATTTAAGCAAATTATTCGAAAAAGAACACGCTAGATTTTAGATATTTTCCAAGAGTTGAAATTCCTTAAGGAGATTTTCACATGCCGCGTAATTAATTTGATGATCCAATTATTTTAACCACGTTCCAAATGTACTTTTTTATGAAAAACCCCTTATAAGCTTGTAACTCTAACATATTTTTGTTTATTTACAAAGATTTGTGAGATGGCAAGGGGTTTTTCACAAAAAAGAACGTTTGCTAGTGGTTAAAATAATTGGATCTTTAAATTAATTACGCAGCATGTGAAAAACCTTTTAAGAAATTTCAACTCTTGGAAAATATATAAAATCTAGCTGGTTCTTCTTCGGATAAATAGCTTAATTTTTACTCTATTCAAATGCACTTTTGAGAAAAGTTGCCAAATATATCTAGCTTTCAACATGTGGAATAAAATTCTTTTTACCTTTCGCACATGCGCAGTGAAAACGTTTTTCATAAAAATATTCATATTTCATGAAATATTTGAGATATTTGTATTCCAATTGCTGTATATTGTTTTAGAAGTATTTTTCCGACTTATTTGAAAGTGAGAATAATTTTCGTTAAAAACTCTGTTTATTATAAATAAACAGAGCTGATTTTTTTTTTTTTTTTTTTTTTTGAGTTTTAAATAAATGTTTATATCTCCGTTATTTAATGATATCATCACACAAATTCATCCACATATTAAACTGAGTCTGTATTAACATATCCCAAAGTTACAGTTCATTTCGTTCACTTAACGATACAGGGTGATCACAGACATTATTGATTTTGCTCAATTTGTTACCGGTCCCCTAAATGTTCGCTTAAGCCAGTCTTCACTATAAAACACGAGGGAGACCCAGTTCTTTAAATACCCAATATCTGAAAACATTTCATTGAGAGATACGTTTTTAAATTGAAAAAACTGATCGTTCGCAAATTTTGCTAAACTTTTGAGCAGGAGTGTATTTAATATATGGAAAATGAAATTACCTATACATACACAAAAAAATTCTTAATATTAATTACATATATTGTTGTTTATATACCTTTTTTCCTTTAAATGATATGAAATAATATTTTCGTTTGTATCTATTTTTTTAGAGTATGTGACAGAAGCTTATAATAAAAACAACGTAATCCTTAGTTATTTATTTATTTTTCTACAAAAATTTCTTTTATTAAAGAAAATTGTTTAGTATAAAATCAAGATTGAAAGCAATTTTTTAGAAATAAAATTTTAAAGAAAATACTTTTTAAATTGCAATCCACAACGAAAGATTTTGTCGGTATTAAAAGGCAATCCCATTTCGTGACCGATATTACACGAAAAAATAAATGTAAAACTTAACGCTAAAACATTATTTATTTTCAATAAATTCGTATACATTACACTTCTATGTAATAAAAAACAAAATACTGCCACTTTTTTAGCAGTTTAAATTTAATTGATTTTTCCAAAAATAATAGAAATTTCACTGTGTATAAACTATATATCATTTAAGAGGAAATTCAAGTTGATCCATGATTACTAGTTGTTCCTAAAGCAATTGTTATGATATGCTTCTTGATGTATTTCAAAAGTAATTGTATTGCTTTATTAAACTTTAAATCATATTACTTTTAATAAACTAATAACTTTATACATGAGCACTGCAAAATAACAAATTCCAAGTAAAATATTTTGTCATTTAGAAAGTCATTTAAAATTATCTTATTCGATTTAATGCTATTTTAAAAATGAAATATTGATAATTCTTATAAAAGGCCATTTAAAAAATTTTACCAATTAAAAAAGAAAACAACAGTGTTTGTAACATATCAATCGTTATTGTTAACTTTTAAAACAACTGTAGTCTTCTGATATGAGAAATATTATGTAGCATTGGTATTTAGTATTTTAAGCAACGAATAATGAAATTAAATACGTTAGTAATAAAAGAACCATGAACACACTATATGATAATGTTCAAAACACGCAATTCAAAATTATATATACTACCTCTCCATAAATGACCGGACACTTTCGATTTCAGTCGTTTTTCGGAATATCTCAAAAAGTACTAAACAAATCAAATTAAAACTTCAGGAGTGTGAAGAACATGTTATACTCTATACAATTCAGTTAAAGTTTTGCTCCGAATGTAAAAGGGGGACCAGTAAAAAATTAAAGAAAAATGAAAGTGTTTGGCATCACTCTGTAAAAAGTTATGCTTCAAATGCGATCTCACTGTTAAAAATTTCTGCAAATTTAATATAAATATTTATCCAGAGCCTCTGTAAATTTACAGTAATTCTTAGTTAAAAGTGAATAATCGAGATTCTCAATCTTTATTCTGTATTTTTACCTAATTTTATTATTTAATTATTTAATTAAAATTAAAAATGACTGTCTGTACTTTAGAAAAAGCATTCTAAGTCCGAAATATATTCTCACCAATAATTAATTAAATTAATATTAGTTATTAAAGTGAATATATAAAATAAGTTTTTTAACATCTCCGTTTATTTTTCTCTGTAATTTTACGTAAGACTTAAGATAATACATTACACAGAGTTTTCTGTTGAAATTCTTAACAGTGTGTGATTATGGTGCTCTTTCTTATTATCTGTATAAATGTGTATGGAAGATATAATACTTTTTTTTTTTTTTTTTTACTGAAAAAAAAAATCACTTTTTTAGATATGTTACGCAAGGTTTTAAACCCACTGCTAAGCTATTTTCAGGAAATTTGACGTATAACATTAGACACAGCATACTGCAATCAGCAGGAAAAAACATTAAATATCTAATGAAATATGAACTTTTTTACTAAATAATTTTTAACTGCGAGTGCGTAAGATTTATAGAAATTTTATTTGCATAATTTAATAGCCAAATGTATTGAGCTACTTATATAAAAACCCCAAACAAGTGTCGTGTAAACTCAAAATGTTGTACGCGATAGAATGAACTACTATTCAGTTTCTCTGGGAAGAAAAAGCTAAACTATCAGGGGTTTTATTCACATTTTACCATATTTTTATTAACTTCGATTTTTGTTTGTTTCTTTGTTTGTATGTTCGTTTGTTTGTATGTTTGTTTGTTTGTGTAATTGTTTGTTTGTCTAGTACAAATCTTGCAATAAATTTTTAACTAAATTCCCGACTAGCTAGACATTTGAAACTTTCAGGACAGCACAGAACACGGTGACAATACATTTTTTAAATACTTTTAGTAAACTGTTTCAAGTCCCTACTGCCTTCGGCAGCGTTTATATGATTCGACAGAAAATTTATTTAACTAACTTCTCGACTAGATAGACATTTGAAACTTTCAGAGTAGTTTAGAACACGATGAAAATGCATTTTTAAAAAATATTTTTAACCAACTCTTTCGGATTCCTGCTGCCTTCGGAAGCGTTACCTGTACAAAGCTTGCAATCGATTTTTCACTAACTTCTCGACTAGCTAGACATTTGAAACTTTCAGTATAGCCCAGAACACGGTGACAATACATTTTTTTTTATTACTTTTAGTCAACTGTTTCAGGTCCCTACTGACTTCGGCAGCGTTTATATGTTTCAACAAAAAATTTATTTAACTAACTTCCCGACTAGCTAGACATTTGAAACTTTCAGAATAGTTTAGAACACGACGAAAATGCATGCATTTTAAAAATATTTTTAACCAATTGCTTCAGGACCCTGCTGCCTTCGGCAGCGTTACCAGTACAAAGTTTGCAATCGATTTTTCATTAACTTCCCGACTAGCTAGACATTCGAAACTTTTAGGATAGCTCAGAACACGGTGGCAATACATTTTAAAAATATTTTTAGTCAACTGTTTCAAGACCCTACTGCCTTCGGCAGCGTTTATATGTTTCAAGAGAAAATTTATTTAACTAACTTCCCGACTAGCTAGACATTCGTTACTTTCAGAATAGTTCAGAACACGGTGAAAATGCATTTTTAAAAATATTTTTAACCAACTGCTTCAGGACCCTGCTGCCTTCGGCAGCGTTACGAGTACAAAGCTTGCAATCGGTTTTTAACTAACTTCCCGGCCATTTGAAACTTTTATGATAGCTCAAAACACGATAGCAATGAATTTTGTTTAGTACTTTTAGTCAATTGTTCCGGGTTCCCGCTACCATTGGTAGCGTTTATATGATTCAACAGAAAATTTAAAAATATGTTATATAAAAAGTTATTTTTATCTTGTAATTATTTATTTTAATTCAATGAATAGGAATGCAGTTTTCGATGATCGTAAATAAATATTGAGAAAACCTCCTTATCATTTTGTTATTTTTGGGAACAGCTGAAATTCAATTCCTTCTATCGCGTACAACTTTTTGAGTTTGCACGATACTTGTTTGAGGTTTTTATATAAGAAGCTCAATACATTTGGCTATTAATTTATGCAAAATGAAATTTCGCTAAATCTTGCACATGCGCAATTAAAAATTATTTTGTGAAAATGTTCATAATCCATAATTCATTAGATATTTAATATTTTTTATTCTGATTACAATATGCTATGTCTAATAATGTATGTCAAGATTTCTAAATATAACTTTGCACTGGGTTTTTAATACTTTGCGTATTATCGCTAAGAAAGTGAAAATTTTTGGGCAACTTTTTAAAGAAACCATTATATCTCCTTTATTACATGCGGTAAAGACATAAATATTTATACATATAATAATAAAGAGCCTCATAATGACATGCTACAACCAAATTTCATTTTCAGCATTACTTTTTACAAGGTGATGCCAAGTAATTTCATTTTTCTTTAATTTTTTACTGGTTCCCCTTCTACTTTCTGGGTAAAACTTTATAACTGAATTATATGGAGTATAACATGTTCACAACATTCCTGAAGTGTCAAGTTGGTGTGTCAAGTACTTTTTGAAATATTTTAAAAAACGTCTGAAATCGAAAATGTCCGGCCATTGATGGCAAGGCAGTATGTCTTATTTGATTCAAAATCTGATTACGATTTTCTGGACCATTCCTTTTTTGCTTAGTTTAATTATTAACTTTGACAGACTTCATTCTCTCAATTTTCGTTGAATAATAAATTTAAAATATCATCTTATTTCTTTTTTCTTTTTTTTTCTCTAGTGGATTTCAGTCTAACGTGAACTCGAAAGAACGCAATTTGTTTTTTCTTTTTTTAATTGTGTAAAATGCATATACCGGATTGATGAAAAACTTTTTACCTTGTGGAGATAGGATATAAAGGTACAAAATGGTGGCCGTGAATTTCTGACTTGAAATGCCTATGTTTGAAATGCCTATGAAATGCCTATGTATGAAAGAAATGCCTATGTTTTGTAAATTACTTCTTTTTGCTACAGAATATTATATATATATATATATATATATATATATATATATATATTTCTGAGTTAAAGACTGATGCAGAAAAAGAAAGAGTTTATCAGTAGAATTCTAATTAACGAGAATTCTCGTTCAAATTATAACATAATTGTAGAAAAAGTGGATTAAGAATGTGCATAATTTGTCATTCATCGCAATTTTCTAAATGTGCAATGAAAAAACATTTCTCATGCATATAATACGAAAATATGGCACGCCATTTCAAAAATTAGAAAGGCTATAAACATTCAAACCGTATTTTATCTCAAAAAAAAAAAAAAAAAAAAAGAGTTAGTAATTTTTCTTTGAATTCAACATAAAATAATAAGTCTACATATCTTCCTAGTAACTAGTAATACATCTTAAAAAAAAAAAAAAAAAAAAACGATAATTAGGGTTTAAGTTTAGTTATTTTTTAAATTAGACTTTGTGTTTTCTGCAAACTTGTATCCGAAGGAGAGAACTTGGTTTGAATGTTTGCTCATCAAATATCACTAGTTTTCGAAAATAAAATATTCTAAACCGTGTTGAAAATAGCTAAATCGGAGTAAACATTATTTCAAAATACCAAAATTAGCATAATTTTATGGATTTATTTATTTATTTATTAATTATTATTATTATTATTTTGTAGTAAAATGAAAAACACACTTCAATTTTAAAATGTTTCAGTTAGAATGACCACAAAATTTAACAGTTTATATGTGTTCAAAAGTGTTTCAGAAAGCTGTCAGTTTTCATTTATTAACAGATTTATTACAAATGATATCAATTCAATACTAAAAATAATATGATTTAAAATGTATTTTGTCAATTATGAATGTGAAGTAAATATAAATTAAAATAATTTCAACATTATTATTTTGTTTTTAATATTACAAATGTGATGCTTAAAATTCCCGAACATCTATTTATTTATTTTTTTAACAACTGTTGATTAAAAGATGTATTGTTACGTATAAGATTAAGAGCAACGTCTTTTTGTTTGTTATTATAAATGTAAAAGATGTACATTTTATAAATAATTTATAATTTTTTTTAACAATAAACAATTTGCAGATTTACAAAAGATAATTTTTATTCGTTGCGCACTCACACAAAAGAACATATCTTAAATTTTTTGGAATGTAGAGTTTAGAGAAAACCTTTCAATAAAATAACAACGTATTTTATAGATATATAATTCTTTTTAAATTTGAATTGATCCTAGACAGAAATAGCTTTAATATTCTATAAACAACACATAAAAAGAAAAGAATTATTTTATAATATTAATTGTAAATATTTAAAACATATGTTATAAAAATATCTATTAAATCTGTTATTTTTATTAAAACATTTTAGATTAAAAACTTGGTTACTTTATAATAAGACAAATTACGCTTAAAAGTTTCTTAGCTGCAAAAAGAAAAAATAAGTATATGGCACTTTAATTGTTGCTAGTACATGAAATTTCAATTAAAAAGACTCTTAATACACAATGTTGATCATGTGAGTAAAAAAAAAAAAAAAAAAAAAAAAAAAAAAAAAAATGACCACAGTATTTCTTAAAGAAAAAGAAATCCTTTACATTCATTTGCATGGGTTTTGTGTGAGGTATGGTCGTTTTCATTGCATTCAAGAAAGTAGTTCTTAAGAAAATATTACAAAACAAAAGCAACAATGGCAATAAATGTCATTTCCATTATTCTCCGTCTAGATTGAAAACAAACGCAGGAAGAAGTAAGCATATGTCATGACCTGATAATTACTAACAATTTTGAACAAATTGTTTACATCAATTGCGTAGTGTTGCAACTGAACTTAATTATTTTTGCCGTAGACTATACGTTGTTACTTTCTCATCGCGAGATAAAGAGAAAGGATTTATTTTATGATTTATTTATTTATTTTTTAAGTATGGGGGTATCTATATAGATATCCAATTGAAATATTTATCGAAAATAGTTAAATTTATGCATACCATTATGGCAATGATATTTTTCACATATACGTTTGCTTTCATGTGCATTTTATTCTACAATAAAAATCTTTTATAATATAACTGAGTATTTTAAATTATGTAAAATAAATGTGCAATAAAAATGCGATAATATGTGTAAAAAGTATGTATTCCAAGAGAAAATTAAAGGATAATTCTGTACTGATAAGTATAAAGGATTTGAGTCCATATTCTTGATTTTTCAGGAGACGAAAAATAAAGTTAAACTAACTAAAAACAAATCAGAAGAATCGATTAGGAAAAAGGGATTTCGTTGACTTATACCCTTTATACCATTCAGTGATTGTCAACCTTCATTTAATAATGGGAAAAAAATGAATTAGTAAATATTTTATACCATAAATGAATGGTAAATTTCTGTCTTGGACCATTTTTTACCAATGGATTTTCTCAAAGACTAAATGACATAGACTTAAATCCTTTATACCAATCGATAGAGAATTTTTTTCTGAGTCTGACTATGTACTTAACTCAAAATCGACAATTTTGGACTTAAATCCTTTATACTTATCAGTACAGAATTTATCTCATATTTCCATGTTAAAAGTTAATTACTGCATGACGAAACATAATAAATATCATACAATAAAAACATTCATAAATGATTAAATAAAAAAATCTATTTTACTCTTAAAATTGTGCCTTCCAAAGCTGTTTGCTTTTATTTCTGATAAATTTATACAAATATTTATAATGCATTATGAATTCTTTACGTCTGATGTTTCAGTAGCACCTTATTAACCTTATGAATATGCAAGATCAGTTCCAATAAATAATTAAAAAATATGTATTACTTATACAGCATTTTAGATTTTCATATTATTTACTTTTCCTTCTTAAAACTATCTATTTTAAATTTATTCTCCTCAAACTTATTTTATAAGAAATCTCAGTGTTCAGAACCAGCTTAGATGACATTATTAATTGCCTAACATCTCATGTTTTAATAACATCTTTTTGACCTTACGCAGCCGGCAGCAAAATTATTGAAGCGCCAGCAATAATTCGTATTTGAAATATGTGCACCTAATACTGTTTTGTTACTTAAATATTTGTCGAGTCATTATCTTAGTCTTTATGCTGTTTATAAAAAAATAAGTTGAAGATAAAAATTAGCGGCCAAACTAAAAAAAAAAAATAAAATAAAATAAAGAAAGAAAAATGTGGATCTGTGCTTCAATAATTTTGCTGTAGACTGTAAATATATACAAGCTTATTTCTAACAAATAAGTAAAAATTGTTTCGCAAATATTTCTTAAACATTGTTTAAGAAACAATTCAAACAAGAAACATTTTCAAATTACAGATTTTGTATCTGTTCTTCTTAAAACTATTTATTTACAATTGAGATTTTTTTTAAAAATTACATATTTGTTAAAATTGTAATACTATTATTGAAGACTCTATACTTTATAATTCTAATGTTACTGATCAAGTTGTATTACACGCACTTCTAATTGAAAGTTCCTAATTCATTAACAGGTACAAAAGATAAATTTATTGCCTATATGATATTCAAAAAGATAACTGAATTATTAGTCCACAATAACTATTTCATTCAGTCTGCTATAAAATTTTGATCAATCACAACTTCTAAATAACGATGCATGAAACATCATTTTCAGTATGAAAACTTAGCATAAAGAACGTTCTCGTATTATCGGCCGTAGTTATAGTTGTATAATCACAAGCATGTTTGTTGGCATACACACACACTGAGTACGTACGCACGACCGCACACATAAATTGAAACACAAATATCTATACATACAGGCATTTATGCACGTAACACCATGAGTAAAAGTAAGAATAACTGTTGTGGGCAGAACTGCTAAAATCTATAAAAGACGGATTTCGATTTTAGTCCAGTTATTTTTAATCATTATACATATGTATGCATGTATGCATGTATATGTGTAAATTTAAAATGAGAATGGCTAATCCATATGATGAACAAAACTCTTTAAGGAAAAGATATAAATTTAAAAATCACGCAAGAGTTATTTGTTGTTTTGTTGCTTTTGGATCGGGATAAATTAAACACGAGCCTTTATCACCCGGAAAAATGTAGACACGAGAGTATGATAAAATTAGTGCCTTCATACTTCACTCCTGCGTTAAATACCAATATTTAGAAACATTTTTCTGATATAGTCTTTAAATTACAAACTTTTAATACTATTTAGAAAATTAATTTTTTTTTATCATAATATGGATCGCATAAAATTTACTTACAAAAATAATATAAACAAATTCTACAACAACATAAATTCGTTTATTTTTGTGGGTTATTCAAGTAGATTATTCCAGTGAAAGTATCATGGCACCGTGCCATGCAGATTTTCCAGTGTGTCGTTTAATTTATGAAAGTTCAGTGCAAATTATTGACCAGCAAATGTAACATCATTCTTCATGCACTGCAAGATATTATTCTAATATGTTTCTCAGTTGTAGTTAATTCCAATTATGAATCAAAAACTCATTTCTATGCATTATGACCTAAATGTTAACTGAAACAGTTCAGGTTGAATGTGTTTTACGTCGCACTAGTGGTACACTACGGGCAAGTTAACTGAAAAAAAAAAGTTATCAGTGTTTTAAAATAAATTGTTTTTTAATTAATTTGGCAATATAAAAAATATTAAAATGCCAATTCATAAGTCTCACCTTTTCTAATATAGCAACTGTTACACATTGAAATCTACATTGATAATCTGACAAACATTGTGAAAAACGAGAGAAATTTTTATCGTTATACAGAAATATGAATTTCTTCTCCTTTCCACAGTTATATTTAAGTTCCTCTTCATAATACAATCATTATTGAAAACAAAACATTGTTAGGTTGTATGCAAGGTGAAATAATATACATACACTGGTGGAAAAAAAATCCCAACATAAAGAAAACATTATTGTACAGTAATGAAATTTCAGCAATACATTTGTCTATGTAACATATTTAATTGATTAAAGTTTCAAGATCACAGGTAGAGCCATTGGCGAGAAGAGCCATTTCAAATGTGAAATGTTGGTACATTAGTAACCGGTGTAACCGCCAGAATTTTGAATGCAAGCATGCAAGCGTGCATGCATTGTGTCGTACAGGTGTCGGATATCAGTTTGTGGGATGGAGTTCCATGCCTGTTGCACTTGGGCGGTCAATGCAGGGACGGTTAATGCTGGTTGTGGATGACGCTGGAGTTGTCGTCCAATGATGTCCCATACGTGCTCGATTGGAGAAAGATCTGGTGATCTAGCAAGCCAAGGCAACATGTCGACACTCTGTAGAGCATGTTGGGTTACAACAGAGGTATGAGGGCGAGCGTTATCCTGTTGGAAAACACCCCCTTAAATGCTGTTTATGAATAGCAGCACAACAGGTTGTATCACTAGACTGACGTACAAATTTGCAGTCAGGGTGCGTAGGATAACCACGAGAGTGCTCCTGCTGTCATACGAAATTGCTCCCCAAACCATAACTCCAGTAGTAGGCGCTGTGTGTCTAGGCCGCTGACAGGTCGCTAGCAGGCGTTCACCTGGCCTCCTTCTAACCAGCACACGGCTATCACTGCGACCAAAGCAGAACCGGCTGTCATCAGAAAACAGAACAGATCTCCACTCCGTCCTCCAATGAGCTCTAGCTTGACACCACTCACGTCGCAAACGGCAGTGGTTTGGAGTCAGTGGAAAGCACGCTACAGGGCGTCTGGCTCGGAGCTGTCCTTGAAGTAACCGATTTGTAACAGTTCGTTGTGTCACTGTGGTGCCAACTGCAGCTCGAATTTCAGCTGCAGACGCAGTACGATTAGCCACAGCCATACGCCGAACACGGCGGTCTTCCCTCTCAGTAGTGCCACGTGGCCGCCCGGAACCCGGTCTTCTTGAGGCAGTACCTTCCCTTGACCACTGCTGCTAACACTCATGCACAGTGGATACATTCCTGCCAAGTCTTTCTGCAATATCGCGGAAAGAAAACCCACCTTCTCGTAGCCCTACTACACGACCTCGTTCAAACTCAGTGAGCTGTTGATAATGGCTTCTTCGTCTTCTTAGAGGCATCCTTGACTAACATTAACCCACTACGTCAAATCTCAACTGTAAATAACGATCACGAACCTTACAGCGCTTATTTAAAGCAAACCTCATTTGCATGTTCATAGTGTCGCTACTAGCGCCACACTTATGCGCGTAGCTCGAAATTTGAATCGACGTCATCTTTCAGATGTATAAACACGCCTACCACATTTCGTTTATCTAGCACAGCTCCTTCCTGGTGTTGGGATTTTTTTTTCCATCAGTGTATATATATATATATATATATATATATATATATATATATATATATATATATATATATATATATATATATATAAAAGAAACATTTTTAATTTGCAACCATAATGAGGCGGTATGAGGAGATAATGTTACTTCGATTTTAACTACCTATCCTGAATATTTTTTAATTATACAATATATCTTTGAAAGCAGTATTCAAAGTTCATCTGATATATTGAAATTTTGAATAAGTTGGATGCTATAATTTATTCCTTTTAATTACAGAAAAAAGGACACTGTCTATTTATATTCTTATTATACAACATATATATATATATATATATATTTTTTTTTTTTCCCTAAAAATATAAAATTACAAAAATTTTTATTAATGTGAAAGAAAAATTAATGATAATCTACAACAAGATAGCCTTTGAAAGAGATAAAGGAAATTTTATTTTGGATATTATTTACAAGATAATATCTGCACTGATAAGTATAAAGGATTTAAGTCCAAAACTGTGGATTTTGAGTTAAGTACATGGTCAGACTTAGAAAAAAGTTCTCTATCGTTTGATATAAACGATTTAAATCCATGCCATTTAATCTTTGAGAAAATCCATTGATAATAAAAGACTCAAGTCAGAAATTTAGCATTAATCTTTGGTGTAAAATATTTAATTCAAAATTTTCCCTTTATTAAATGAAGGTTGACAATCACTGAATGGTATAAAGGGTAAAAATCAATATAATCCTTTTTTCCTAATCGATTCTTCTGATTAGTTTTTAGTAAGTTTAACTTTATTTTTCGTCTCCTGAAAAATCAAGAATATGGACTTAAATCCTTTGTACTTATCAGTACAGATATTTTCTCCTCTGCTCTTTTAATGAAAAAGAATCAAGTTAGTACCTCATTTAATGTCTTCGCCACCCCCAAAAAAATAAAAAAATAAAAATAAAATAAAATAAATAAATAAATAAATAAAATAATAATAATAATAATAACATGATGAAAAAACTTTTATTAGTATTTACATTCTATCTACACAGTCGGTAATAAAAGTATCCGAACACTAGCAAAAATTCCTATGTAAAAAATGTAGAGTTAATACTGTTTTGTTAAATAAATCCTTGTCAAATCATGTTCTTAGACTGACTAAGAATATGATTCAACAAGAATTTATTTAACAAAACAGTATTAACTGTACTTTTTTTATATAGGAATTTTTGCTAGTGTTCGAATACTTTTGTTACCGACTGTACTTAAATAATATTAAAATACTTAAAAACTAAAATGTATTTATTGTATGATAAAATTCATGCTTTTGATGAAATAGTTTCCTGAGATAATCAAATTAAACTCTAATTTTGATTAAACTGAAATGGATGTATTGAAATATAAAGGCTGTGTTTAAAAATTAACAATATAAACAAAAGGTTAATTTTCGCTTAAGCAATTTGTAAAATTTGTGTTGAACTTTCATACTCTATAATATTTCCTTAAGTATATTTTATCTCAGAGTCTATCCTCTCTGCCGTAGGAAAGAATACAAATGAATAAGAAATGAGAAACGACTAAAAATATATAATTTATCCATCACAGAGTTGTACCTAAACATTTAATATATCATGTCACGCAAGTTCTGTTTGCCTGAAGTCAGTGCATATGACGAATTAGTCGATGTTAATGGAGAATGATTGTTTTAATGTGGTTGTTATTATAATTACCTATATGTTTTTCCAACGAGAAACAAAAAATAGCCAAAACATATTACCAGATGATTACAGTTTCCGATCTAGTACAAAATATTATTAAATACCTGTTTATGCGGATATGCATTCACAGAATTCCTTAATAAATATTAATACGTTCTTTTAGTTTCAAAGGTCACAATAAGTTGAACAACACACATTAAAGTATCAGATAATATTCACGAAAGGTTTAAAAAATGTTAAACGCTTAGTCGAAAGTTATTCTCATTCTATGGCAAAACATTTGGTGACTTAAATTTATAAAAATAAAAATTGTATAGATTTAAAATTATAGGCTAAGGCTCGAGTTTGGTTGTTTTGATGTCGTTTGAATGATTGATTTAGAATCTGAATTATTTTCATTAGAAGTAATATAGATTTGGCTATGATTATGTCATGGCATGACTCAAAGGCATTTTCGTCTCTAATCAGGTTTTTATATCTTGGAAATGTAAAAGTGTTGTATTGATTTTCTGAGCTACTTACTTATACCTATTTTTTTTTTTTTTTTTTTTCTAAAATGTAAAATCATTCTAAACCACCGAGATATCCATAACAATATTGGAATTTTATAAGGAACATGAAATAAAAATTTCAGTTTGCCTTTTAAAAAAGGTAAAAGTTATTACTTTAATAGCTTATGTAAAAACATCTAAACTAATAATGAAATACATTGTAATTCGTGTAAATATTGGAAATATACTACCTTTCCAAAAATGACCGGACACTTTCGATTTCAGGTGTTTTTTAAAATATCTCAAAAAGTGCTAAACAAATCATCTTGAAACTTCTAGAGTGTAAAGAACATGCTATACCTCATATATTTTAGTTAAAGTTTGGCGCCGAAAGTGAAAGGGGTACCAGTAAAAAATTAAAGAAAAATGAAAGTGTTTGTCATTACCCTGTGAAAAGTAATGCTTGAAATGCGATCTGGCTGTAGCATGTGATTATAAGGCGCATCCTTATTATCTGTATAAATATTTATGTCTCTACCGCATGTAATCAGGGTGATATAAAGGTTTCTTTAAAAATTTGAAAAAAAAAAAATCACTTTGTTAGCTATAACACGCAAGGCATTAAATACAGTGCAAAGCTATTTTCAGGAAACTCGACATACTATATTAGACACAGCATACTGCAATCAGAATGAAAAGATTTTAAATATCTGATGCAGTATGAGTATTTTTACTAAATAATTTTTAACTGCGCATGCGTAAGATTTAGCGAAGTTTCATTTGCATAATTTAATAGCCAAATTATTATTGAACAACTTATATAAAAACTCCAAACAAGTATCGCGTGAACTGAAAAAAGTTCTACGACATAGAAGGAACTGAATTTCAGCTGTTCCCAAAAATAAGAAATTGATGAGGGGTTTTTCTCAACATTTATTTACAATTATCAAAAACTGTATTACCATTCATTGAATAAAAAAAATAAATAAAAATGTAAGTAAAACTCCTTACAGTTTAGCTTTTTTTTCGAGAGAAACTGAATAGCAGTTCATTCTATGGCGTAGAACTTTTTGAGTTTACACTATACTTGTTTGGTTTTTTTTTACATAAGTAGCTCAATACATTTGGCTATTAAATTATGCAAATAAAATTTCACTAAATCTTACGCATGCGCTTTTAAAAAATATTTAGTAAAAGTGCTCATATTTCATTAGATATTTAATATTTTTTCATTCTGATTGCAGTATGCTGTGTCTAATCATAGCCTCCTAAACTAGATGCCTGTCACGTGGCTTGAAAACTTGGCAACACTTCAAGCGGTATACAGCACCACCTGGTACAGTTTGCGGGAATTTTTTTATTCAACTGTCACCAATAATTTTAAGAAGTGATATATGATATATATAACCGACGTTTATTCGAGTATATTCCTCTTTTATGTATATCAAATCCTACTTTTAAAAATTTTTGGTGGTTCTTGAATAAAAAAGTCGAGCAATCTATGCCAGGTGGCGCTGTCTACCGATTGAACTGTTGCGAAGTTTCCAAGCCACGCGACAGGCATCTAGTTTAGGAGGCTATGGTCTAATATTCTATGTGGAGTCTCCTGAAAATAGTTTTGCACTGGGTTTAATACCTTGCGTGTTATAATTAAAAAAGTGATTTTTTTTTTTTTTTGCATTTTTTTAAATATCTCCCTGATTACATGCGGTAGAGACATGGAAATTTATACAGATAATAAAAAATAGCCTTATAATCACATGCACTGAGAAAAAATTCTGAAACTGACATCTAGAATCTAAATTGTGGCTCTAGAAAAATTAGTTCCATGCCATCCTTATAAATTCTAGTTCCCTTTGAAAGCGAGTTATACAAACCGCTATTAGAATTCTAGAGCGTTTGCCTATATTCTCGAGGGTAAACTTATTTAAAAATCTCTGCAAATAAATGCGAATACAAGAGGCGTGTTTCAGCAACTATAATCTTGGTTTATTACCCAATTCTAGAAAATCAAACGAGAATTTCTGGCAGTACAAAAGATTCAGAATAGAATATTAAGAATATCGTTTCACCATCTAGAAATGCGTAGACTAGAAATTCTCGATCACTTCGTCTATTCAGTTTATTGGCGTGCTTTATGCGCATAGCTCGGAAATCTACATTTTTAGTTAAGAGATTTAGGAAAGGACCACTTATTCATTCTAGATGAATGTGGTATATATATTTTTCTCAGTGTGCTACGCGTTTCAAGCATTCCTTTTTACAGGGCGATGCCAAACACTTTCATTTTTCTTTAATTTTTTACTTCTCACCCTTTCACTTTCGGCGCAAAACTTTAACTGAAATATATATGAGGTATAACATGTTTTTTTCACTCTTGAAGTTTCAAGAGGATTTGTTTGGTACTTTTTAGATATTTTAAAAAGCGTCTGAAATCGAAAGTGCTCGGTCATTTATGGAAAGATTGTATATTTTCTAAATATTCGCAAATGAATTTCAATATCCATGAAAAACTAAATATTTACGCTTTTACTGTAATGTTACATATTCTTTTTCTTTCAGCTATACTGAAGGTTTTATTAATGAACTAATAATAGATTAATATTTAAAAAAAAAAAAAAAAAAATTTTTTTTTTTTAAAACTATTATTGTGTGTTAATGATAGCATCATAATTTAATTTCCAAGTGGCATGTGTAGCATGCCTCATCTTTTTAAAACAAAAAAAGGACTTTGAATTAACTAACCATAATTTTTCTAATATATATTTTCAGAAAAACACTCACTCTTCTCAATTAAAAAGAATTTACGATTATTCGTTGATTTTTTTTTTTTTTTTTTTTTTAGCTGAAAATGCAGAACTATATCAAAAACAATTATTATTATTTTTTAAACAAATATGGCAACTTCCAAGATTTTTAGATTTTTCTTTTCCCTTGTTCTTTTAAAACGATAGCAATAAATATGTGTTCGAAGTTTCTTATGTCATTATTATGCTTATTTTAAACGGTAATGAAATTAGAAAAAAGCGTAACATTTAGCGGATAATTTTTGCATTAAGTTTAGTTTTTAATAATTCATATTTTTATAATTTTAAGATTTGATAAAAATCGCAGTTTTCTTAAAAAGGATTTTAGTGTATATTCAAAAAGTGGGATTACCAAGAAAAAAGTTCGTGCTGACAAATTATGTGATAAGTAAATGATATGTAATAAAAGAATATTGGTATTTAATTGGTATTTGAAAAGTAAATGGTATGTAATAAAAACGAAGCCTAAAATGCTCCAGAATAAATTAAAATGCTAGCAGCTATGCTTAAAATTAGTAAGTATCCTTTTCAGCTTAAACGGTTCCTTGTTTGGTAACGAATCTCTCATTGTCCACTATCGTTGCACTTGTTGTGAATGTTGAAGCTATCGTGCAACTGTCCGCCACAAGCTAACCGGTTTGAGACAGATTGCACATCGTATGTGCATTGCATTTCTGAGTCAAAAAAGGCGAGTAACACACAGTGTGTGCAATGAGTATGTCTAGTCCCTCCCACTTTTAAGTCCAGAATCCACCCATAGTTAGATAGATTTTTTTTTTTCCTCAAAATCTTTCGCACAAAAATGTTAAAAATATGAAATCTAAATTTCACTTGGTTTGAAATCTTCTTGTTTAACTTTAAATTTTTTTACGTTTCTTTATTTCATTTTATTGAAATTTAGATGATTACAGTCCTTAAAAATAATTTCGAGTAGGCTGATATTTTTTGCTTGTATTCAGTTTTATCGCTTCTATTTAAGCAGGCGACAGCTGCACAAAACTTCAGCCTCATACTTGAAAATATTGAAAAACTAAACAGATATACTATGCATTTAAATACTTTGCGATAAATTTTATATAGGCTAACATTAGCATTCGAGAGCTAAATCCCATCAGAGGTGTGGCTTTAGTAGGTCGGGCCACTCCCGAATAATGTTAAATTTCAGATCCTGTAGGCAGACTCAAAAAGACGCGCCGTCTCGAATGGGTTGAATTAGAACAGTCACTTGTCGAAGTTCTTTCCTAATACAGTTCCCGACATTCAACAAACTCATCCTCATTGTCATCTTATTACAAATAAGTTGAGAAACCTCTATTAGTATAGAATTTTAAATGCGCAATCTCTCCTAAATAGCAAATGCGCAAACTCTCCCATTCTAGCAGGAGAGATTGTGCAGCGTTTTATTAAATAAATATTCGGCTTTATAGAAAATCGCTATTTTTGTACCGTTATTCTAGGTTAGTAGGTTACGAGAAAGTGTTTAATTAAAAAATATTTTGTATTATTTCCATTCTGCAGAAATTTTTAGGAATCGTCGTGAAAATTCAAGCATTTATTTTTGAAAACGAGACAAAATAACCACGTTTTATCTTAGACTCTTGAAGCAATCAATATGCACATTCAAGTCGGCCCTCCACTATTGATGCTGTACGTGTACAACCATCTGAAGTCGCAACTCGCACACTCTACTCTTTCCCGTCGATTCCCTATGTGCACAATCTCTTCTAGTTTTACCTTAAGTAAATAAATATATGTATATGTGCACAATATGTTTTTAACTATTTTGAAATACATTTCAACGAAATTTAAATTAATGACTACATTGATTAATAGTGTTAATTAAAAAAAAATATTTTATCTGTAAAAAGCCATCGGGTGAAATTAGGTAACTTGTGAGTTTTGCGGCCTCAAGTGTCATCATCAGCATGACAAAATTTATAATGAGCTAGATGTTTAATAATAATAATAATAATAATAATAAAGAAGATATTTTGGTCATAAATTGATATTTCTTTTTAAGCTTTCAATATCTTTTTTTTTTTTTTTAAATCTATCTACTGACGGTTCTTTAAAGTACTGTTAGTTTAAAAAGCATGTAATATCGAATTTGTGAAAGAAATGGCAAAGGTATTTATAAGAATAGAACGCATATACCTCACTTTAATCTCATTATATGGCATTAGACGCTACATGCAGCCATTTTTGTTCCAGAAAGAATTTCATTGAGGGCTCTCGCCGTTTTTGCTTGGCGTTTTTCACGGTATTCACGTGCGTTATAATTAATTCCTGTATTACCTGAAGTACCTCAACCAACAATCTTAGGGGGAAAAAAAGAATAAGAAACATAAAAAGTAAATATATATATATATATATTTCACTTTTCAAAGTCCTAATATCTTTGCCGACACCTATATACCAATAGTGTAACTACCTCACAAAATCCTCATTCATTACTATAATTATAATGTTATTACAATAATGATAGTATGTGTAATTTTTATTGCATATACCTTTAAAAAATACTCATAATGAACAAAAAAGGGGTTAAAATTAGAGTTTTTATCAGAATTGTTTTTTTTACACAGCTAAAGCAGAGTTGCCAAGTTATTACGGATTGTCCGCAATCTTAATACCGGAAATTTTTTAATGTATTCTTTTGTAATAATTATCGGCAATTTAATATGACAAGTTTTACTTTTTATTTATTGTGGTATGAAATTCATTTTTCGTTAGTAGTAACTTGGCACCTCTACTAAAGTAACAGAATTTGTGACAAAAATCCTTGTGTAATAAATAAAATAGTACTTCCATGACATTTTTACTCTGTTAAAGATCCAATTTTAATACTTAAACTGAAGAGGTTGGATTTACAGTGGGGGGGGGGGGTCAAATTATTAGATTTTTATTTTTTTTTGACATTTTTTTGATTATCTAGAAAAGTGCTAGACGAAATAACCTGAAACTTTATTCAAGCAAAGAACATTTAAAAACTCATATTTTCCACTTTAGTCCAGAGTGCAATTAGGGGACCAACCACGAATTGAAGAGCAAAAACACTTTGGATTACCCTGTATCAGAAAAAGCTACAAATGACTTGTAACTTTAATACATTGCTGCACATACTATATACAATCTTTGTAATTTGTATGTTTTGGTGCGGAAATTGCGTAGTTATTTAGGCAGCAGCTATATATATATATATAATTTTTTTTTCAAAAATTGTATTTATTTATTTATTTTTTATTTATTTATTTATTTTTTGATAACTAGAACGGATTTTCATAAAATTTTACAAAACTTCCAGAAAAGTTGACAAAACATTAGATAAACGTTATTCTAAAACATAAGGTTCACACTTGTAATATTCATTGAGATATGAGCATTTTTACTAAATATTATTTTACTGTCATGTGCGAAAATTAGAAAAATGTTTATTGCATAGGTCGATAGCTAAATATGTCGAGCAACTTTTGTCAAAAGTTCATTTGAATAAAGTAAAAATTAATCAAATTTTCGGCAAAAGAACGAGCTAGATTTTAGGTATTTTCCAAAGTTGAAATTTCATAAGGGGTTTTACACATGCCGCGTATTTAATTTGAAGATCCAATTATTTCAATCATGTTGCAAAAGTTATTTTTCGTGAAAAACTCCTTATGAATTCACAAATCTTAGTAAATAAATAAAAATATGTTAAAGTTATAAACCTATAAGAGGTTTTTCACACACACACACACACACAAAAAAAGAAGTTTTTCAACGTGGTTGAAATAATTAAATCTTCAAATTAAATACGCAGCATGTGCAAAATATCTAGCTTCTAGCCATACAATATTTTTTTTCTTTCGCAGTAAAATAATATTTATTAAAAATTTTCATATGCCAACGAATATTACACGTGCCAATTTTATATTTCAGAATAATGTTTCTCTAATGTTTCATCAAATTTTCTGCAAGTTTTGTACAGTTTTATAGAAATCCGTCCTAGTTATAAGCAAAAAACTTGTAAAAAGAAAGCAATTTTTGAAATATATATATATATATATATATATATTACTTACAAACTTTGAATAAACACCATAAAATGCAAAAGTTTGTAAGTAATATTTTTACAACGCCAGTTTATTGATGCTTCTTTATTAAATATATATATATATGCCTAAATAATCGTGCAATTCCCTCACGAAAACATACAAATGTTGTATGTTGTACATAGTATGTGTAATAATGCATTAAAGTAGTAAGCATTTGTAGCTGTTAGTGATACAGGATGATTCAAAGTATTTTCGCTTTTCTTCAACTTGTGGTTGGTTCCCTAACTGCACTCTGGACTAAATCGATAGTGGAAACAATAATTTTTTAAATGCTCTTTGCATGTGTGAAGTTCTAGGCCATTTCGTCTAGTATTTTTTTAGAAAATTGAAAAAAAGTCAAGATGAAAAAGAATTCTAATAATTTGATCAATGTGGATTGCTCATCATTATCGTATTATTGTATAATGGTTATAAATAATATCGATATATTTTTCATAACATATTAGGAAAATTTAGAAGCAAAATTACAAATAAAAGACACTTTCTACATCTAATCTATTCTTAAACTGAAAGCGGAAGTAACGTGGTTGTATGTATGACATTAATATCAGCCGAATGAAGATTAATGGTATATTTTCAGTTATATTATTTTCTAACGTAGAGACCTTTTAAGCGCTCAAGGTTTCCCAGTGTTTACCTGGGTTGTTCATACTTAAAACACCAATTACACATACTAGTTTTATACTGACCTTCAATTATTCATTCCTGGTATATAAATTGCAGTTATGTTTTATAGAGTTATTTACTTGTAATTTTTTTTTTTTTTTTTTTTTTTTTTGAACATTGACCATCTGTCTGTATCTTTTCTTCTTTTATATTTCTGAATTCACGAATTTAGCTTAGTTTAAATTTATTCTGACTTATTAATTATTATTATTTTTTTGTTATACAGCCCCCCCCCCCCTTTTTTAAAGGTATGCTAGTTAAAAATGTATAAATCATTATAAAAAAAAATATTTTGTTAAAGTCAATGCAACATTGTTTCTGATCTTTTCTTTCTTTACAGTTGTAAACTAAACGATATTTTCTGGAAATTTGAATTTAATAATGTTTAAAACTTTGCTCTTTTTTCTCCCACTATTTTATCTTTTAAGTTGTAAATATATTTATTTTAAAACTATAATACTGTCTGGCTTCCTACACTTTATTATTATAAGATATATTGTATTTTTCTTTAACTTTACATGCATCGCAGTGAAATATTTAGAGTTATATTAAATACGCTATTATTAAAATAGTGTGTAATTTTATTACAGTATTAGTACTTTTATGTTAATATGGTATTAATACAAAATACTTATACTAGAATTACATACTACAATACATTAAGATAATATAGATCTACAAAAATAATGTGGCAAAATTTGATTTGATAATTTTAGTTAATATATACGTTTTTTGATGTGCTGAAACCGAAAATGAAGCTAGTTTTTCTCTATCGTGTATAGATTTTTGTCAATACAGGGTGTCTACCGACGAAATTTCTTCATTTTCGGTAGTTTCTAGTAAGTTTCCATGATTAATTATAATTAATTAGGAAACATACTATTAAAATTATCACATAATTGAAATGAGGAAAAGTCACGGAAGAAATTGTGTTCGTATGCATCCTGTGTTGACAAAAATCTTACGTGATAGAGAAAAACTGATTTCAGTTTTGATTTCGGCACACCAAAAAACATAAAGATCAGCCAAAATTATAATATGAAAATTTTATATTTGCACCTGTATAATTAATTAAATAAATAAATTAATAATAATAATAATAACTAATAGACGCAGTGCTTACTGCACCATGTATGCACTGATACAAAAACTTCATTAGATGTCTCATACAACAATATCTTTCAACGTTTGGAAAAAAAATGCATTGCAGTCTTTGTGTGAGTCTTGGAAAATTAAATTTTAATAAATATTTGTAAAATATTCTCTTGCTTTAGGCACATTTTGTTGTGCAACAAATTCACCTTAAGTACATGCCGATCTGCAAAAGCATAAAAACATTTTTTTTTTCTTTTTTAGAAAATTTTGGATTCATTTGTTGTGGGAAGTAAGCGGGAAAAGAGTGTAATAATAGTTATCTTTATATTGTTATTTATTTAATTATTTTTTTTCCCGAAAAACTCAACATTTGCAGTTTGTCAATCAACAAATTCTCAAGACTGTTAATTAATACTACTTAAGATTGCAATGATTTTAAAAAGAGATATATTTAATAAACTTATTTATTCATTTACTTATTGTTAAAAATTTGACTTATTTATTGAATAGATAATATGTTTGCTTTTCAATGCAAAATATATTATTTATGTAAATTTACAATATAATTTAAATGGTTATATTACAGAAAGGTATTGTTTCAAAAAATTTTAATTCTTTTTAAATATTTGAACTCAATATTCAAATATTTTGTAAATAATCTCTAACAGAGAATTAAGTTGAAACACGTGTCATTTGATAATTAGATTAAAAACACTTTAAAAACATGTTTGTCTAAAATTAAACTTTGGGAGGCATACTATTGTAACAATCACAGCTATCGTAGATCACAAGTCGGATCGTACACTCCGTAGCAAAAGTATCCGAGCATGAGCAATAATCCCTGTCTTAAAATGGTACACTTAATACTGCTTTGTTAAATAAATCCTTGTTGAGTCATTTTCTTAGTCTCTTTAAGAACATGATTCGACAAGGATTTATTTAACAAATCAGTATTAAGTGTACTTTTTTGACAGGGATTATCGCTAGTGCTCGGATACTTTTTCTGCGGAGTGTACGATCCGACTTGTAATCTACAGTCGGTAACAAAAGTATCCGAACACTAGCAAAAATTCCTACATAAAAAAGGTAAAGTTAATACTGTTTTGTTAAATAAATCCTTGTCGAATCATGTTCTTAGACTGACTAAGAATATGATTGGATAACGGTTTATTTAACAAAACAGTATTAACTCTACTTTTTTTATATAGTAATTTTTACTAGTGTTCGGATACTTCTGTTATCGACTGTACGGGTAGAGCACTTCATGAAGCTTTAACACGATGCCACAATTCACCAATCTTAGTTACTGGTGAGTGGTGGGGGCCAGTCACTTTTAAACGATTAAACAGTCATTTTCAATGGTGCGCGATCAGGAGAACGCGCTGGCCAGAGCAACAGTCCAACATATTCTGCATCAAGGAAGGTCTAGACTTTACGGACAACTTGCGGTCTTGCATTCTCCTGCTTAAATATTTCACTGCGGAGGCCCTGAATATAAGGGAGAGCGACGGACCGAAGCTCGAAAGAAATGTATTGGTGGGTATTCAGAGTGGCGGGAATGAAAACAAAAGGTGATCGAGACGTGTGTCCAATGGTACCGCATACCATTACTCAAGGTAGTGAAGTGACCCAGCATGAAGCTACCAAAAGTTTGATTTCCCTCAAAACTGCATCACTGATACGAGTGCCTTTAATGTGTGATCAACGACGAACCTGGATGCAGGAATGGCGTGAAGTCGCCTTTCAGACAAATCACAATCCTGTTTACAACATCAAGATTGCCTTATCCGTATTTAACGGCAATGTGAATAATGCACATTTCCAGTTGGGATCTGACATCGTCACACTGTCCATCACCTGCAGTGATGGTATAGGGTCCCATTGGATACACGTCTCGATAGTACTTCTTGTTCGCATTCTCGGCACTCTGATTAGAAGCCATTAACTAGCGCATCATTTAAACAGGATAATTCAAAACCGCAATTTGTCTGTATTGTCCGGACCTTCCTTGATAGAGAATCTGTTTAACCATTGCTCTGGCCAGTGCATTCTCCTGATCTCGCACCAATGAAAATGTCTGTTTATTCTTTCAAAAGCGAGTGGCCCACCACCACACACCAGTAACTACGGTCTATGAACTGCGGCATCCTGTTGAAGCTTCGTGAAGTGCTGTACCCGAATATGTCATCCAATCGCTGTTCGATTCAATGCCTAGGCAGATAAGTGTTGTTATTACTCCCAGAGGTCACTGTTTTAAGTACTGTTTTCTCAGGACATATTACTTAAAACTTCCTGAAAATATAATCAACTGTTCTTCCTACCATAATGTATGTGCCTAATAAATATCATTCTTATATTCGCATTCCTTCTTGGTGTTGCAATTTTAATGAACACGAGTGTATGTATATACACTATCTATCAATAAGTATTTGGACGCTTTCGAATTTAGACGTTTTGTTAAATATATAGAAAAATTCTGAAAGACTTATCTTGAAACTTTGGGAATAAAGAACGTATTATACCTAATATATTTCAGCAAAAGTTTTGTCCTGAGGAGGAAATAGGGACCAGTAAAAAATTATACAAAAATAAAAATGTTTTGGATCACCCTGTGAAAAGTAAGGCCTGGAATGCATTTTAACTGTAGTATGTGTTTATGAGGATTCTTCTAGGTACTTGTATAATCTTTTATGAATTAATGAAGATATAACTGTTTCTTTAAAAAATTGCCAAAAAAAATTCCACGTTTTAAATTATAACACGTAAGGTACTAGACCCAGTGCAAAGCCATTTTTAGGAAACTTGACGTTCTATTTTAAACACAGCATACTGCAATGAGAATGCAATAATGTTAAATATATATTATGAAATAAGAGCATTTTTACTAAATAATTTTTAACTATGCTTGCACAAGCTTTAAAAAAATTACTTGCATAATATAATAGCCAAAAGTATTTTTCTACGTATATGAAAACCCCAAACAAATATCGTGTGAATTCAAAAGTTATGAGTTATAGAATGGAGGGAATATCAGTTTCTCTGGAAAAAAAAAAAAAAAAAAGAAGAAGATGATGATGATAGGTGGTTTTATCAATATTTATTTACAATGAGAGAGCACTGTGTTACCGTTGCGCATTAATTGAATTAAAACAAAAAATGTGAGTAAAATGTGAGTTTCTTTTATTTTGAGAGAAATGAATTTCTGTTCATTCTACCTCTTATAACTTTTTGAATTTACACGATATTTCTTTGTAGCTTTCATATAAGTAGCTCAATACTTTTGGCTATTAAATTATGCAAATGAAATTTTTTAAAAGTTTTCACATCTGTAATAAAAAATTACTTAATAAAAATGCTATCTATTTCAGTATGCCAAGTTTTCTAAAAATGGCTTTGGACTGGGTTTGATACTCCACGTGTTATAATTTAAAAAATAGATCTTTTTCGCACTTTTTTAAAGAAACCGTTATATCTCCATGAATACATGTGTTAGTCTCATAAAAATGTATACAGATAATTAAAAGAATCCTCATAATCCCACACAACAGCCGAAACGCATTTCAAGCATTACTTTTTAGAGGGTGATCCAAAACATTTTGACTTTTGTTTCATCTTTTACTTGCCCCCTTTTCTTCTTCAGGACAAAACTTTTGCTGAAATATATGAAGTATAACATGTTATTCATACTCCTAAAGTTTCAAGATAATTACTTAGAATTTTTTTTAGATATTTGACAAAACATCTAAATTCGAAAATGCCCAAATACTTATTGGTAGATAGTGTGATATAAGTTTTAGTATTTGGAGGTGTTTATCTAAAGATGTTAACGTATTTAGTTAAAAATTCTAGAAAAACTTCATAAAATATAACTTTCAAAAAGTTTAAATTTGAAGTAAAATATTCATCAACAGAATAAAGTTTGTTTGCTACCCTATAAATGCAATTAAATATTTTAATTATGATCATTTTCATTCGGATACTTAGATTGTTATTAATCTTTTTGTTAAACTAAAAATAACTATCATTTCTGCATTAAATCACTATTCAAATGATCCTAGTGGTACATTTATTACTTTCTTTTATATTCAACAGAAGAAAGTATTTGTTTCGTAAAAAGTTTTGACTTTTTGTTTTCGACGGTTTTGCATCTTTTGAGAAGTTCAGAGCCCGATTTGGCCATTTTAGAAAATATTTGTTTGCGTGTGTGTGTGTTAAAACTTTTATGGCAGCTCAAGACCAAGATCTAATGTCCGTAATTTCATATAATTTTATGCATTGTTTTACTTAATTTAAATTAGTGCCCATCAAATTTCGGTGCAGACAGGTAAACAGGTGGTATTGCCTTACCATTTTACATAATTTTTGATATGGCAGTATAGCATAAAATTTTGCATACAAGCATAACAATGAGAATTATTCTTAACATATTATTGTGAAATCGAAAATAAGATATTTTTAATAGTAATATTTAACCATGAAAAATGGTCTGTATCTATAAGAGCATCTCCCCCCCCCCCTTTCTTTTGGCGTGTATAAAATTTTCAATGCAATACTTTTCAAATGAATGGTTGAACCATGTATCAGTGATAATTTCAAACTATTGATGTTTTTTTTTCTTCTCTAAATTACAAAAAAAAAAAAAAAAAAAAGCATTTTAAAAAGTGTTAATTGTAGGGCAGAAAATTGACTTCTTTTAACGCCTAGTGTTACATTTCTCCCAGATAAAAAAATCCTGCATTCATCATAGAAAATAATTTTAATAAATAATAATTTTAACAAATAATTGGCACTTCCTAAAATGTGTCAATTTTATTTTGTATAAAGAAATATAAAAGAAAGCTTTGTAATGGCCACATGATATTAGTTTTTCTTTCTGCTTGCTTTAAATTAAGGTAAAATAAACAAAAGAACATCCTTAGTTTTTTATACATTTATTCTTTTCTTTCAGGCACCCAGATCTTAATTTTTTTTTCTATTGTTACAAATATAACCTATTTTATGTATTATCTTACTTTTAAATTCAAAGAACACTCAGGTGATTGTTAAGTAACATCTGGTCGCATCGTGTTTCAAATGAATGACATAACAATCTGTTGAATCATTGTTCATAATACTTCTCAAGTAACAGTTAATTTAAAACTGATAAATTTACGCTTATATTGATGAGGGGAATGCACGAGAAATATAATAAAATTTTAATAGTCATAAAATGTCGATCATGTTTTATGGAAACGATTTTGTAGATTAATTTTTACATATAAATTGAACATTTCTTGCAATGTTTTGCTCCTATTTGATAATCTTCATTCTTAACTATATGTGCTAGCTCAATGTTTTTCCTAAAAGTAAATTTTTTTTGTAACATTGTTATGTTAATTTTATCTCAATTATTCCGTTTTGTATGAAATTCGATCAGTGATCTTGGATTCCATTTATAAAAGATTTTTTTTTTTTTGAGATCCACAGAGATAAAGCCCATAAAAGAATTATATATATAAATAAACTGAGATTTTTTTTATTTCTGTTTTTAATTATAAACTGTCTTTATTAAGCGACAGTTGGTTTAAACGTGCAACTAGAAAATATTGACGTCCTTTCCATATAATGATGAAATTTATTTTTTAAAAGTTGAACTAAAATTCTGTACTAATTGTAGAGTAAATTAATTTTAACGTTACTTAAAACTTTTAAATTTACTGTTGAGCATTTTAACATTTGACACCTATAATTACAATGACTTTCGTCTCGATTGATCCGTAATACAGAAATTCACAGAAACAAGTGTACAATATTTTGTAGACATAGGACATCACAAACATCCATGACAGCACCAGGATTTGAACCTGGGAACAGAGGATTCAGAAGGCAGCGCCCTACCAACAGAACCACCTAGCCGGCTACTGTTGAGCAGAATTCCACAACTGCAGTGGTTCTTTAGGAGAACTTTTCTGTACAATGATGTAGCTACTTTGTGCGGTCATTTGAAACAGATGGTCAATAGAAAATTGCCATTATTATTATTATTTTTTTTTATTATTATTGTTTAAATCATTTAAATACATTAAATCTTCACCGATTACTAGTAGAAGTTTTACTTCACCAGTAGCCAAGTGCTTTTCATATAGTTTTTAAAATTTCTTTTTTCACTTGAAGTTGAGCTCTGTATGGATAAATTTTCCCGTTACACGTCTAAATCAACTGCCTCTTATTAAAGACTGGTTGTAATTAAAAACAGAAATAAAATTAATTTAATTTAATAAATGACTTATAAAATTATATGGCAATTCCCTTCTGAACAATATAACTTTCGATTTGTCAAAGCAACCTTTTACTAAAATAAAGTTTTTTTTTTTTTTTTTTTTAATACAACTTTGTCTACAATAAATAAATAAAGTAAAATAAAGTAAAATAAAATAAATAAATAAAAAATAAAAGCAGAATAGTAATATTTCTCTTGCAGAATACTTTTTAACGTTTTGTTACATTTAATACTAAGATTCAAGAACAGAACTTAGTATGCGGCAAAAGAAACTTATAACAATGCATTTATAATTGCACTGCTCTGCAAAAACAATTTTTTTTTCGAGTTCTGATACCATTCTTGCTGATTCTTATGTAAAATGACCTCTTGAATATGACCCCGATTTTGCCCAGACACCCACCGTTTTCTAGAAACGTCACCCCCTCACTCAATTTTTTCCCTGTTCGATAATTTTATGACCATGCATTTCATTTGAAGAATGAAAAAGAATTAATTTAACACCTAAAAAGAAAAAAATATAAAGTTTAAAAAATAGCATTAATAACAGATTAAAAAATATATAAGATATGTAATACATAATTCCAGTGGCATCGCCTCCCCCCCCCCCCCCCCAAAAAAAAAAAAAAAAAAAAAAAATCCCTTGTCGCAAATGACCATGTTTTACAATTTTCCAACTCAGAAGATATTTAACGGTTAAAATAATCCCCCCCCCTCCTAAAAATCAAATTTATAGCCATAAAATCACCAAAAAATGACAAAAATAGGGGGCCGTTCCTAAAACACGGTGGGTGATAGAGCAAAATGGGCGTCATATTCGGATTCAAGTCTTTTTACATAAGAATATGCTGAAATGGTGTCAGAAGCAATTTTCATGCCGAGCAGTGTTATACATAAGAGTTTTAATAACAATAACGGGCAGGATCGAAATTTTTTAAGCGTCTCTTTAGCGATAACTAAAAAAAAAAAAAAAAAAAAAAACTGAGTTACTAAGCATTTTAAGTATCTAAGTGCTCAAGAAAATCGCTTCGTTGTACAACAGTGAATATAATAACATAAATGTATTTAAGCTTTTCTTTCTTTTCTTTTTCTGCTTTTAAAAATTAGTTGAAGGGTTATAGTTTTTTTAAATTTTTCTATTAAAGGGAAGTGAATTTTAAAATACCTAAAATTATCACTAATAAAATATGTTAATACAATGCATTGTCTGTGAATTATGTTCAATTAAATAAAATAGCTGTGGAACAAAAATTTATACAGATAAGTGTAAAAATATCCTTTAAATTAAGTTTTCTCAAAACAAATATTTCGCATAATTTTATGTCTTAAAAAGCTCTCTTCGATTCAATTTGCAACTAAACCCCACAAAAATTATAGTTCTCGAAGCTTGCGTAAATTACGGGCTAGGACCTCTTAAAAAGACCCCCCACCAAGGGCACTCTCCTCAAGGCTAGGACCCTAAGACAGTCAGTTGGCCTTAACAATAACACCAACCCCAAAACAATCATATTAGTTTCCGTCCTAATTTAGACTTTTAAAGACAATTTTAAATTTAGAAAAATCCGTAAATCGCAAAAAATTTCCCCATTTAAACACAAAAAATATTTCTTGTAGATTAACTTATCAATCGATCCACAAGTATGTTCAAATATACATTTGAACAATAATAATGCGAAATTGAGGAGGAAATTAAAAATAAAAATAGCGATGCTAAAACGTTAAAAAATATCTTAAAATAATAATAATAATAATAATAATAATAATAATAATAACAACGATTTGAATTTTACTTTTTGAAATCCAAAGAGATCTAAATATATATATATATATATATATCTTTAGTACACCTCCCCCTTAAATCATTTTCAATTCGAATTAAGAGAATTTTTATTCACTAAGTAAAGAAATGTAAATAAAGGTCATTAACACAAAAGACACAGTCGTATGCAATAAGTTACATATACATATGCTAAAAAATTAAACTTGCTTAAACGATATTTGATCGACTAACACTAAAAAAAACTGTTCTAATCGATAAAAAACGATTTTCTTGATAAGTCGCTGTAAAAAAAAAAAAAAAAAAAAAAAAAAAGATTAATCAAAAAGCGTCAGTTTGTTTAAATTCGAGTATCAAGACCTTGTGAAACGTGGTCAGCGATTGAATGCTCTCTTTTTCTGCTAAAAGCGGAGGAGACCTTGACAAAAATCGTTTTTTATACAAGGAAGAACATGGTTTTTTTCCTTACTTCTCGTGTTAACAAAGAGATAAAACCGATTGACCGATAGTGTCATTATCCAACAAAATGCCAATTTTTATTTTGAAATATCTTCTACTTTTTGTTTATTTATTTATTGAATTAAGTTTTTTTTAAAAATAAGGATAGATGGCTAGATGAAAAATTTAAAAAGTCATTGAAATATGTTTTGAATTTTTCTGAAATACTGCACATGTTTTATTTTCTGAAATTTGTAGGCACAGTTCTATATAATGGGGGGAAAAACTGTGATTAATAAAAAATGCCTTTCTGGATAAATCGCTTTATAAATAAAAAAAAATATCTATTGATTAATCAAAAGCGTAAATTCTGTTTAAATTCGAATATCAAGACCTTATGAGAAGTGGTCAGAGACTAAATGTTCTGTTTCCCTTAAAAGCGGAGGGGCAAGACCTTGGCAGAAATAATTTTATACAAGAAAGAACATAATATACTTCCATATCTTTCGTGTTAACAAATAGATAATAATGTCACTTGACCGATAGAGCTGTTATCCTGCAGAACACTGACTTCAGTTTTGAAATCTCTTATACTTTGTATATATTTATTTATTTATTTATTACATTAAATTTTATTGAAAATAAAGATCCGGTAAAAAATTTAAAAAAGTCATTAAAGTATGTTTTGAATTTATATGAAATATTTACACACGTTTTATTTTTTGAAACAGATATGTACAATACAATATAAATGAGTAAAAATGTTTTTATAATCGATAAATGCATAAGTTTTATTTAAATTCGGGTATCAAGATTTTGTGAGGAGTGGTCAGAGACTGAATGTTCTTCCTCCCCCCCCCCCCCCCGTTCCCTAAAAGCGAAGGAAACCCAAAAAGGACCTTGACAGACATAATTTTTTATACAAGAAAGAACATTGTTTATTTCCTTACTTTGCGTGTAACAAAGAGATAAAATCGATTGATTGATAGTATTATCCAGCAAAACACTGGCTTTTATTTTAAAATCAATTCTACTTTGTGCTTATTTATTTGTTGTTATTATTTTTACATTAAATTTTAGTGAAAATAAGGGAGATGTGAAAATAAAAGTAAGTGACTCGTTTAAAAATTAAAAAAGTCAGTATAAAAAAGTCATATCAGAGTTCAAATTTATCTGAAACACTGCAGATGCTTTAATTTCTAAAACTGATATGTACAATACATAATACTGTTTTGTAATCGATAAAAAATGATTTCATTTTTTGTTTAAATCGCTTTATAAAGGGAAAGAAAATATTAATTGAGCGTCAGTTTTGTTTAAATTTGAATATCAAGAATTTGTGAGAAACGGTCAGAGACTAAATGTTCTTTTCGATACCAAAAAACGGCGGAGTAAATCCTTGACAAAAATAATTTTTTATACAAGAAAGAACACGGTTTATTTTCTTGCTTTTCGTGTTAACAAGTAGATAAATTCAATCAACCGATAGTGTCATTATCTTTTAGAACACTGACTTCTACTTTGAAATCTATTCAACTCCGTGCTTGTACTGTGTATATATATATATATATATATATATATATATATATGCATTAACTTTTATTTAAAATAAAAGAAAAAACTAGATAAAAGTTTAAGCCATTAAAGTTATATTTTGGATATATATATACTCTCTCTCTCTCTCTCTCTCTCTCCCCCCCCCCCCCTCTCTCTCTCTATGTATATATATATACATATATATAAAACGACGCACCAAGAAGGAGTAATGCAAACTGGACACAAATTGGCACATATACAGGTTTCGAGGGAAAATGCAAAATTTTAAAGTTTGGCTGTCACCGAATGAGCATGCGACGCTGCAGCGCATCTTAGCTGCGCAACTGGCAGAATATTAAAAATGAGAAATTTTGATTCCAGGTCATAAATTCTTCGAGAATTTTATTCCGTCTATTTAGAAAGACAGTAACTATATCTCGCATACAGGTGCACAAACAATATGCGTAGCATTTGAGTGTGATATGTAGTTGGGCTCAAAGAAACCGGTTGGACTAATCTGCAAATTTTTTGACAATTGGATAGGAGCGGTACCACTATTAGATGATATTAACAGGAATTGGTGAACCATGGGCGAACACAGAGTCAGGGAGGAAGCAGTCGGCCTAAAGAGAGGACAGAAAGTGAGAACCAGTCAATCGCAAAGCGGTACTCAAGGCTCCAATTCACCATTATAGTCGATCCTACGTGCAACTGATACTTCAGTGATTTCATAGGCGGTTTAGTAAAATGCGGTTGAGCTCAGTTCCCGGATCTCTCTTCCACTGAGGATGCTTGGAACATCATAAAAAGGGTCTTACAACCAGCTCGGGATTTTGACAATCTAATGCACCAATTGGACAGAATTTGCATGATACTTTACAGGAGCACATCTGTGAACTCTATCAATTAATACCAAGCCGAATAACTGCGTACATAAGGGCCAGAAGTGGACAAACGTGTTATTGACTTGTTTAATTTGTGAAGCCCTTTCTCTTGATTAAATCATTCAAATTTTCTATAACCAATTGTTTTTCTCCACATGTACATCACATCTACCAATTTTTGTCCCATTGGGATAACTCCTTGGTGCGTCGTTTTTTTTTTTCTTTGTTATAGAGTGTATTTGATTTCTAAATTTTTTAAATAGATTTTAAATTTTTCAGTACTGATGTAATGTCGTAGGAATAATAATGTTCGTATTCACTTTTGCTTATTTAGGTAATATTAATATATTTTATTTTATTTATTTATTTGTTTTTATGAAATGAAGAAATGATTAAAATTTATTTACTCTATCTGTGGACATAAATGGTAAAATATTTGCTTTCTGGTACATTTAGAAAACAACTCAATGCTAACGTTGCACATACAAATTATTAAATACTAATCAAGTAATATATTTTATTAATATTAGTAGTAGTAGTAAAACAAGCAATAAGAAAACATGTTATTTTAGTCAATCCATACTTAAAAAATGCTTTTTATTTATTTTCTAATAATATTTAATTTTGATGCAAAATTTTCAGTTGAAAATCTGTTGATATGATTATTTTAAGATTATCATTATTTATATTAATTAATCATCATCTTGTCTGTTATTACATTTGCTGAAATTTCTCTAATTTTTGTTTCAAAACCCCAAAACCCCGAATTCAGTTTTATTTAGGTGTTTCAAAATTTGCATGTTCCAAGAATTACAAAAACCCTCATCCAAAAACATACTTCCGTTATTTTCCCAAAGTCGAACTTGGTATTTTAATCTCTTGAAAGTTTGAATATGTGTAATTATATAATCCATTCTCGGGGTATATCAACAATTAAAATAAATAACACTTTATTTTCTGGAAGTACATAAATCTATAATGCGTATTATAATGCTCAAAGATACTCAAAATCTATTTCAGAGATAATAATAATAATAAGAAGAAGAGTGATAAAAATGATAAACACATTAATAAAGTATATTGCAGCTACTTTTCATAGTCTATTTTCTTTATTGTTTTGTTATCCTTTCGTGTCTGTGTGAAGTTTAGAATATAATGCATATATATATATATATAAAGCAAGTCCAGATCTAAAAAATTCTATTTATTTATTCATTTATTAAATATAGAGAAACTGTACTTTCGAACCTATAAAAAGTTATTAAAACTAGTTATAATAGTAGAGTAAACAGTTTAAATAGTCCTTAAAAACAACTAACATCAGTATTTTAAAATTTCTTTTTTTGATATATATATGAAAATTTTAAAGCTGTGCTTGATTTGAATAAACTGTTTATATTTTCAACAAGCGTAAAATAAATATATAAATAACACACACACACACACAAAAAAAAAAAAAAAAAAAAAAAAAAAAAAAAAAAAAAATGCTAATTTCAAATTGATAATACAGTGAAACATGTGTTTTTTATTTCTGATCTGAGATCTTAATTTTGAGATAATTTGAAATTTCTAAATTTTTTAATTGTAGATAAAGAATTTCCCTCTCAAAGTCACTAAAGTTTCTTTCTTTTTTTTCTTTTAAATATGAGCTGCAAAACAAAAACACGATGTAGAGATTTATTTGTTCAGCAATAAAGAATAAGTCAGGACATCACACATATATTGATTATTTCCAAAATAAGCTTGTATTCGACTTCCTTACAAAGATGTACATGCAACCATAAATACCATCTGTCTCCTCAGGTGTGCTAACATAACTGTTTTACTGACAAGTGTGTTATTTCGTTTCGAATAAAAAAAAAAAAAAAAAAATATTTCTTTCTACTTGTCCTCAACAGATGGTACTCTCGGACTGCAAATATTCACAAAAATCGAACTATTAAGTTCAACGTAAAATGCTTTTAATAATTAACGAAATATATTCAAATAAATAACTGCTTTTTAATCTCTTATAAGTTTTTCTAAAGTGTAAAATGTTATTTTAAAAATAATAAACGACATTTATTGCTTTATTTAGAATGTAGGACAGGTATCAAATATTCATTTACATGTAAAATATAGGTTTTATTAGTCCAAATTCGCTAGGTATGAGTATGGAAATTATATGATTAAATAATGAAAATTTGCTTTCTTAAATTAAGCACAACGTTTTAAGATTTCATTAAAAAGATGGGATCTTTTTTAACACGCTTTTATTAGCTTCACCTGTATGTATGTTTGTATGTTTGTAACCGCTCTGGGAGCAAGCAAAAAATTTATATTGTAAAAAAACTTTTCCTACGTGAGCGCCGTGGCTGTGAGGTAAAGCTCCGCGCTACGAACCTAAAGGTCTAGCGTTCGAACCCAGTCAGGGGAGATTTTTTAAAAATGGTTTTTGTTTAATTCTAAATTATTTTAATTAAAGATTTAAATGTATGTAAATATTATGGTGTGTCACTCACACGATTTTCTCTTACCCTGCATTTTAATACTAAAATAGATATTTTGTGCTTTTTAGTTCACATTTCGATAAAAGCGTGTTCTTTAATTTTTTAAAACTATAATATTATTATTTTATAATTTGAAAATTTATAAAGTGAACTTTTTATCTTGCAGTTTAAAAACATTCAAAATATTTTTCATGCTAGACTTGTATTTCAGTTAATTGTGATATTTTCAACTGTAATCTCTGCTTACATTTCTTTATTCTCTAGATCTCTCAGAACTGACTATTTTAAAAATACATCTTCGTGCTTTTCATAAAATTCTAATACGATTTTTAATAAACTAAAATGATTTAGGAAAACAAATAATTAGTTTTTTTTTTTATTTTTTTTATTTATCATTCTATTTCAATAAAAGGAAACGGAAAAAATAAATTAAACAAATTCATTTAAAAAATGAAGTACAATTAGTTTATAATTAAGTGTACAAAACATTATAACATTATTTGACCAAATTAGTAAATAAAATAAAATGAAATAAAAGAATGAAACTAAGGCGGTGTTGAGATTTCCCAATGTCTCTCCGTACAACATTATAATTAATATTATTTTTGCGTGCTAAGATTTAGCAATGAAATGGCGAGGAATAGCCATTATTTAACGAGTGCTAAGTAATTTTAAATTTGATATTCAAGGAAAAAATTAACATGAATAAATCAATCTTAACATATAAGACGCAAACCAATGTTTTGCAATGCCGGAAAATGTAATACTGATTATGTTGGCAATAACGGAAACTGTTCAATGTCGATTGATCAGAAATGAGAAATTTCATTATTTTGTGATCTCCGAGTGCTCTTATAACTCATTGAAGCTGTCGATTTATTCTACTACTTTGAAATTTCAATGGGCTATTGTTTATTCATTCTTATTGAAAAGAGGAAAAGTTTAGAAAATGAGTGATACTTTCTGCTTTTGTTTTCAATACACGTGTTTTCTATTGCTCTACTTGGAGAAAAAATACGAACGTGACATACAATATGAAGAAAATTTTGTTGTAGAGAGGATATATCTAAAGCGGTATAAATTAAAGGAATCTCTTTGGAATTGCATAGGTTTACTCTACAAATTTTCATCGTGCATTAATAAATATGAACATTTGCGCAATAAACATAGAATATTCTCCTGTTTCTTTTCTTTCTTTCTTTCTTTTTTTCTTTCTTTTTTTTTTTTTTAAATAGATTAAACAATGCAAGTTACATTTCATTAACCGATATGAGTAAACCCTGTTAAAGTCAGAAACAATTGTTGCCCTTTTTATTTTACATTACTGAAATTTATAATTGTATAAAAGCGAAAGGAAAAAAACATTTTAAACACATACACACGCACAATAATAATAGTAATAATATTAATATTAATAATAAAGTCGAACATTTAAAGTGATAGTTTAAGTGGAAAATATCATAGATTAACATTAATTATCATAAAACTTTCTAAATTTCCAAAACAATGCATATTATTAAATACATAGAATATGAATATTATGGATAAAACCACCATTTAAAATAGCACAAAAGCATTATTTTTCAAACGAACTAACAGGAATTTTTCATTCATTTTAGCCTTGTATGTTGCTACTGTATGATAATTTTTGGCAAACTTTAATATTAATACTTAATTATAAACTGTTTTTGTCTCCACCCATAAATGTATCAAGTTTTATAATTAATTAATTAATTTGTTTTAATCTGTAGGTAAATCTTTCTAAAATTTTGCTTTCTCAGTATAAAAGCAAACATTTTTGAATTGAAAAAGTAGAAAAAAAGCGGTGAAATGTTTTTCGGAAGCATTTTTAAATTAGTTTTCTATAATTAAATAAATTCACTGAACTGCGCTAAAAATTTCATTAAAGACGTGTCTCAGTGCTCCTTAACTACCTATTAATTACCTATTTTAGATTTCTTTTTTTCTTTCTTTTCTTTCTCTCTCTCTCTTATTTTCTCTTTTACTATGAACTTCAAAGAATACTTATTTTTAGTTTCTGTTTATGACAAATAAAGAGAAGTTATTTTCATTTAAGAAAAAGAAAAAGTAAATTTGCCATTTTTTATTTTCGCTTTTTCTTACAAGATTTTTAAATTTACACTACTGTCAACCAAATCTAAAATATAACAACAATGTTTACAGAGCGTAAAAATTTTAGAATGGTAAAAGAATCATTAGAAAAATTAAATGTGAAAAAAAAAAAAAAAAAAAAAAAAAAAAAACTACTCTACTATAGGCCTCTTACTAATTATATAGTGGCTTTTTGATGTGCTACAGTATTATATTGTTGCTGCGGAAAAGACACCTTAATCGATTGAGATGGAAATACTAAAATGATATATTGTTATCTCCCTCTGGCCTATGACAGTGTTGCTAACTTCTGGGGACTTTTTTTATTTAACAATTACCACTAATTTTGAAGAATGATTTTTGATATAAATAACAGTCAATTAGACAGACATACAATTAGACAAACATCACAATTAAAAATTAATGATGGATATTAAATATATAAAAGTCTTTACGAGTTGGCAACTTTACCCTCTGAGAATAGAACCTTCGAACTTAGGAACCTTGGCTTCTAATTTCCTCTATACATGAAAAATAAGTACCTTTTCAAACTGAAGAATGAAGAATGATGTGTAGTTTAATTAGACATTTTTTTCTAAAAGTTATTAAATTTCTGTCATAATCGAGACTAAATTAAAAAGTACCAAGGAAAAAGCCCAACATTTAAAATTTAATTTTTGATTTTAACCCTCATAAACAAAAACGAAATAATTTCTTTACCATTTGATGTTGATTATAATATGATAACTGATATGGAATACCATAAAAAATTCTATAACATAGAATAATTTGTATTTTTATTTTATTAAAGGAAGCAATGCTTAGTTTTGCAAAAAATATGAAATAATTTATGGATAATTTATGAAATAATTTTTAATATTGTTTTACTTATGCAAAGTTCGAAGGTTAAAATCAGTAAAAGAACTTCAAGTTTCAAGCAATAATTACCTTTTGTTAAATGTGGATAATATTTCATATGACAGCATGGGGTAAAATATGATTAGCCCAGAATGTTGTGAAACTTCTTATTGCTGTTTTGCTTTTCCATTCCCTCGATAGTGCAGTCAGTCGGCCTTAATCCCAATACCCATACCAATACCATACCCTCGAAGGTTTCACTTCTTCTCCGCTGACCAATACAAAAATTTATGACATAGAATAGCAATTAAAATTTTTAATTAACAGAAATACACCTTTAACAATATTTAAATGCTATAATCACTGGAATAAGTTTTTATGTTCAAAAACAATTTTAGTCTTCAATTTTGAATGAAGTTTATGTCAAAGTAAAATAAGAAAATAAAAAATAAAAAAATAATAATAAATAAAGACTGTTTCTTTTCTGTCAGTTGATGTAATTAAATCTTCTTTTGAATTAGTTGGGTCACACATAACTTTTTTTTTTTTTTTTTCATTTTTATTATATGCACAGAAGAAAATATATTTTATGCGGCTTTTCATGACCTATTTATATTTTATTGTTTTTTCCCACAAAAGCAAAGGTCATTTTCATTGTATTATAAAACTGTCTTCTAAAGCAGCTTATTTATAATAAATTATGAATATATTTTAAAAGCAATGTTTTCTTGTTTCTTATTTGTGGATTTTTATAATTTGGAATCCCCCTCCCCCTTTTTTTTCATGTTTTAATATTTAGAGAAATTTAGTCAGTTTCTTTTTATTTGATCAGTTAATCAAGAAAAAATTTGGTTGTATCTGTGTATCTGTGTTACCATAAGACTTATTTTGTAATGTATAATTTAAATTTGAAATAATAAGATACCGTATCTTATTTAGCTGTTTCTTTCTTTAAAAATCATGACATTTTACAATGCGTACAAGAATTTTCTAAAAATTTTTCTTTCTGATATATATTTCTTTCATTAGGCTTTCTAATTTTTCTCTCTTGTAAATAAAGGAATTGTTTGTTAGTTCGAACTATAAGAAAGTATCTTTTAGGCAATAAAAAATGAGTGGAATTTCGTTATATATTGAGAAAGAATGACCAAATTAAATGATTAAAAAAGTATATATAATCAATAATTGTGTTCTTTAGAACAGGCAAGATTTGCTTTATTAAAACAGATATTAATCCATGAAAAAATATTTTTCCAGATATGAGAGCATAAGTACATTTCCTTTTCATTAAGGGATTGATCATGCGACCATTAAAAAATAAATAAATAAATAAATAAAAGTAACATACTACACTTGCTGATTTTTTTTTCTTTTCTTTTAATAATGTTCAATATATTATCTACTTTATTCCCTTTCTTCTTCTTTTTTTTATTTTAGTATTCAGAAACCTAATTTAGAATAATATCATTTTAAAGATTCTAAAAAAATATTTAATCAGTACTGGATGATTTGTTTGTCATAGTAGAATAATTAAAAAATTACTTAAAAAAATTATACAACTAAAAATTTGTAAGAAATTATCATTTAAATGTACAATTTAATTGCAATTTAGTGATATGCATATACGTGTGTATGTCATATAATTTGCCTGAATTATGATTTTTTTTTTTTTTTTTTTTTTTTTTCATTACCATCACCGGGAAAACATTTTATATAAAATATATTCATCCTTTGAATTCGAATATATTTTAATATAAATATAAATGTAATTAAATAAAATTTAAGGTATTGTACAAAGGACTAAAAATCTGGTATTGAATGATGAAGATTTAGAACTTAGTAAACAAATGCCAATGAAATGCCAAATATATCTTTAAGTATTACATGGTATTTTGTTTATATAAATTTCTTATTCCTCTTTAAACTTATTTTAATATTCATTTGGAATTTAAAAATTAAATAAGTTTTGATTTAGTGCGCTAAATATTTGTGAAACTAACTGGAATATTAATATTTTTACGAATGCAAATATTACAAAAGTCCCATTATGGAAAATATAAGGAAGTTTTACGAAATCTGTATTCATTATGCACATGAAAACGAAACTTTTATCTGCCGTTGATATCTGACAGTTTCGGGTCTTTTACCTCGCTCCGAAGTAAAAAGAAGAAACTTAAGGTTGGCACGATTAAACCTTTAAACTTTGATGACTTAAATGATGGAACAGAAGTTTTAACTTTGTTTATTTCCTGAAAAAAGACCGGTATAATTATAACTTGTATATTTTCTTTCAGCGAATATTACTGCGTTGATTTCCTGGTGAGTTGTTAATTTGAAAACATGTCTATAAGTAATTTATGAATTATTTTGTGTTGTGTTACATAATTTTTACAAAAATGATGTGAAAGAAAAAATCCTTACAAATATTTTATTTTATTTTTTAAACATTTTAAGAATTATTATAAACTTATTTTAAACCTCCAAAACTTTGTTTTTACATTGGAATATTTTTTTTTTCTGCTTTTAATATTGTTTTTCACAATGCCACTCGGAAATTATGAGCGTGGTAGTGAAACTACCCCAATTAAAGCACCTTTCGTTTTTAAAGAGCACCGCAAGGGTGGAAGCACGACTGTAGATTTACAAACTGGCAAAAGATGGCAGCACCAGCAAAGAAGAGCTCGTAATTTTGATCCAGATTACGACCGTGTAATCCCTGATCCAGTACTCCTGGAGGTATAAAATTGATAGGAACTTGGGGGACTTTGCGACCACGGCAGATTTAACGGACAAGAATCGCCATTAGTGCACACGATGGTCTTCGGCTGGCTTCCGGGTATCGAATCCCGGTGCTCTTACTGATCAGGTTACCATGGCATATGTTTTAATTACATGAATGATTATTATTATTATTTCAAAACAATTATTTTTGCCTTATCATGAGAGTCACTAAATGATAAAAATAATCGGTTCATTGTTTAATAAAAGCATTTTTTTTTTTGGTGATTTTACATACTTTTAAAACATAATTGAATATTAGTACCAAAAAAAAAAAAAAAAAAAAAAAAATCTACAGTTTATAACAAATACTAATTAAATCTTCATAGAGGTTAAGGATAATGGCACTTATCTTTTTAACTGAGGGATGTAGAAACTACCTATTTATTAGTTTTATTCACATGAAATAGACCCGTTAGATATGGAAATTATTTTATGTAGCGTTTTATATGTAAATAAATAAATATATATGTATTATTTTATACTGTTTTCCTAAATGTAACATTTAAATTGACTAAAAACCATAGAAAAAAAAAATCCGACAGATTTATGTACTTACGCTGTAACTCCGATACACAAAATATTAGTCTTGTCCGCAGAATTTATTTACACATCTGAGTGATTAGTAACAGAATAAATAAATAAATAAAAATTGAAAACAGCTGAAAAAATAATTTTCAGTTCCCCCCATTTCTTTGTTCATCTTATGGTACTGTGTTCAATATCCCCCCCCCCCTTAAAAAAAAAAAAAAAAAAAAAAAAAAATCCATATTAGTACTGTCTTAGTGTGTAACATTCTCATACATGGCTGGTTTTTATTCCTAACCTGGTGACATTTATAATTTATTTCCGAGTATTGTTAGTCCCGCCCTCTTTTGACATTATTTTGATTTTTGAGAAAATTTCTCCAGTATGTAATTACAATGAAATAAGAAAAAGAAAAATGCTTTTAAAATATACTGGTGTGAAAAAAGGGCGGGTGTAACTGTATTCCGGACTAAATTATAACTGTTACTAACAAGGAAAGTCTCCTTAAAGCGTGTACTCAGAATATTGTGAAAAAAATTACAGAGATACTACTCACAAAGGTAATACAAGATCAGTCAAATTTATCGGCGGAATCTCACTAAAAATTCTGTAAAAAAATAAAATGCTTTCGAATATTTGACGTAAAAAGAAAAAGCGCTCGTGATTTAGTGAGCAACATCCTTTCCCGTCAAATGCAATTAATTTTAATGCGTTTAAGAATTCCTTGCAAAACAAATCTTTCTGAATAGCGTTATAGTAAATATAGTTTGAATTTAATAGATGAAAAAGTTGCTTTGTTTCTTATACAAACTTGTTTAGTATATGCATGTGGCCTTTTATTAAAAATATTTCATTTTAGCTTTGAAAAAATCTTTCTTCATTATTATTTTTTTAAAATCTTATGAGCTGCAAAGAGGGACCGATTTACTCACTTGGAGGCCCAGGGTACTCATGTTCAATGGGACCCTTTTCGTCGTACAAACAAAACCTCGTACAGTCCTCGTATATTACAACAAACAAAACAAACTGCATATTTTTGAATCACGCGTCCAAAAATTCTCTTCACTTCAATTCACTTCACTTTTCATTTTGTTGGTAAGAGTAAGGCTTAACTAGATCTGATGCTAATCTATCGAATCAACGTATACCGCACCCATGTATCTGCGGTGCAGTGCGTGCCTCGGATTTAGTATTAGTTAGCCTTAGTAAGAGTTTGGAATGCAGTATCGGTAGTATGCAGTTGTATTTGCGTTTAGCGAAAATATTGCAATTTTTTCGATGTGCTGATAGTTTCCTTGAAAGATCATACCGCCGATTTATAAAACAGTCCAGTAATACAATGAGAAGTATATATTCAGTAATACAGTGCAGCATAAATTTTAATAATCCATTGACGAAAAAACAAAAAGCAACGATCATTATAGCAAAATTTGGAAATTTTTCATTATAGCTATTTTTTTAAATGTATGATGGAATTTCTTGGAGGCCCTCCTGAGTGTGAGGGCTCAGGGCACATGCCCCGAATGCCCTGCCTTAAATCAGGCACTGGCTGCAAATATTTAAATAACAGTCAAATATACGTTTAAGTTATACATACCTTTAGTTTTTAATTGGTAATTGAAAAATCTTCTGTATTTAACAAATTGCAAATATTTATTTTTACTTTTAGTTAATGTTGAAAACGAAATTTACAGTTTGAAAAAATAAATTTATTTAACATTTTTTTAAGAAAATGTTTTTGGAAATTAACACGTACAATGCTGTTTGGATTCTGCATAAACAATACATGGAAAAAATATGGCACTCACAAATGTTACAGAAGAAGAAATTATATTGAAAAACCACATTGTTCAAACATAAAAAAAATATGAGTGTGTAAGTTATGAAAAATTTGAAGGCATACTTCATACAATGCACATCCTTCGTCTAACGAAATATCAGAAAATTCCGATAAAATTGAGTATATGACTGAATTGCCTCTTAAAGATGTGAAACATCAAAATAAAAAATATGGATCATGGACTTATATGAGAACTGTAAATTACTGACATAATGTAGATTCTAGAAATCAATGTCGCAGTTTAAAAAGTGTCCAAACGAAATTTAAAATTACGTGAATTATATCATAGGGTGAAACAAATAGAAAATATAACTAATTGTAGGAAAACAAAAAAGATTTTCTTGGGAAGGGGGGGGGGGGGAGGGAGGAATTACATCTTCTAATTAAGCATTTTTCAGTATCAAAGTTTATCATCATATAAATAAATTTGTTTTTGTACATTTTTGTAATCCAAAGACCTGTTTTGCCCCCCCCCCCTCCCCTTATAATGATTATTATATAAACCCATAAAGATCTTAAAAAATTTTAATTCATTATAATTTTCCATTATAGTTTGGTTTAATGTTTGAATAAATTAACAAAAGACACACGGTTCATAAACTGCAGTTATATAAATGTATTTTATTTTATTTTATTATTATTATGTTTTAAGTTAGACTTATTTAAATTAATTCCGTATATAGAGTTAAAAAAGCTATTTGGTAAATTTTATCTAACTAGTGTAATAAAAAGTAAATTATAATAAAATAGGTGTAAATTTTCAATATTAATGTGCAATGTATACTGAAATTTGAAACTTGAATTTAAGTTTGAAATAATTTTATCAATTTAAATTTTGATCTAAATCATTGGTTGGGAAATCAGTATTCTTCGAAAATACAAAATAATGCAATTATAAGTGATTGCCGTTTACTATTTTTTTCATTTTCAAACTGTTATGTACGTTCTTTTTAATTTATTATGCAATATAAATAACTATGCGTACTGTTTTACTTAAGTCATGATATTTAACATTCAAGTAAAACTTAAGCTTAGTATTAGTATTTCATGTTAAATTAACGGTTGTATAAATTGTTCGTTATGTTTACTTATAAATAAATATGGAAAAATTATAGTTATAAAAGTGTTTGTATTCAAAATGAACTTTCTTAAACTAGTTCAGTATGAAGAGTATGGAAAACGGTTTTCTGTAATGAGCATTCATATATATATATATATATATATATATACTTTATAAACCCGTTTTGCATCAATTTTCATTGTGTCGCCAACGAGCGATAAATAGCCAAGAATCGGACATTTTCAATATTGTTTTACGGACGATGTATAGTGATTCCGCTGAATTTTTTTTATAAGCATACATAACCTCATGAGGAGAGTATTCTGTAATTTTTTCAAAATATTTTGCGTATGCGCCCATAGAGACCTTCCTTGTATGTATGTTATTCTCTATTTAGAGAAAATCTACTGAAGTTTCATTCTTTCTGAAACATTTAGCAAACATCATTCAATCAATGTTTTTTTTTTTTTTTTTTTTTTTTTCTTTTTTTTAACATGGCTGCTTCTTAATTTAAAGTATTTTTACGACTGGGTGCGTAAATAATATTTTAATCATTACTAAATAAATTTTTATTAATTAAAACTTATAGGGACGCACCCCACCGTAAAAATATTTTAAATTATAACTTCGTAATGCAGCCAAAAAACTAACACAGATAACAAGAAATGTTGAAAGAGATTGGGATTTATTAGAAAGATACATGTAGAGTTATTGGCAGATCTTCATTAAGCAAGGCATTGAGTTCCCGGGAATCAATAGCGGCGGCAAAATTTGGTATTAATCCTTTTTTTGGCTGCGTAAGAAAGGCAAGAGCTTTTGCTGGGCTGGGCAACTTTTACGATAGTATTGTTTTTTATGAGCTATCACTTCTTTTTTCATGTTATCTATGTGCTTTTATAAATATAATGATTATGCATAATGGGTATACTTGTATAATAGATCAATAAAATTCGTGTGTGTTATGCATAGATGTAAATATATTGTTATGAATTTGTAAATAATACTAGGGTATTTTTTTGTAATTTCATTCTAAGAGGCTCAGTCAGATATGTCAATTTTCTGCATTTCTAGCTTGTTTCCGCGTTAAAAAAGCTCGTTTTCCTTTAAAAACCAGTTTCACCAGGGTATGTGCTTGGTGACGAATTTGGCGACTTTATCGCTCCTATTTTTTCGACCTTGGGAAAAACCCCTTTATTATCGATGTACCAATTGTCTAAGCTCTAACTCGATTATTACGGAAGTTACTATAAAATTCTAAATTAATAGGAGGCTATAAAAGGGGTCCCGTTCCGACCAGTGAGATCAGTTTCTTGCCAAGACTTTACGGAATAGAAAGCTCTGCTTGACAAAGTTTCTACCATGGAATTGCAGCCTATTGCTGTGTGTTAATATTATGGTACAGTTTGTGCTGTGATTTTATGTTGTCAGCTGTTATTTAAGCTGCGTTTTCTGGTGAAACTTAAGTTGATTGAGTTTACAGACCTGTAATCTTCCAAAATATTCTGTAGATAAATTTTTAACCCTCTGCAAGGTTCGTCGATCATTCACAGACAATTCAGGAATCCCAAGTATGCAACAATATGTTTGTCTAATGCTTATATATTATGTGAGTGTGTAATACTTAGGTAACCCATGTTTATGAATACGTATTTATATGATGCGTGTGTTTCATAGTGACATTCGAGGGAATTTGTATTGCATTTCTCTTAAACACCCTTATGTCATTTTCAGTTCTTGTAATTCCATAATTAAAAATTTGAATTGACTTTACTCGACTTTCTGAACATTTAGTAGTTAATGATGTTTAAAAAGGTGAATCGGGAGAATAATTTATTAAATAACCGAATGTGAGAAATTTTTCATTAGAAAACTGTCATGCCATTTGGCTCATTTGTCTATTCATGTTCACAACGAGACCCAACGATAGTTCAATCTGAGGAAAAAGGACTATGACACGCAATCTTCAGTAACGGGCAAACAAAGAATCAGTTTCAAAATCAGTTTTATTCTCTTTTAAGTAATTAAAAGCACTTTAATTTTTAGCTCCTATAGGACATGATACGTGAAAATTCATTCATGCTTCCTTGTAAAAGAGGCAATTATCATACTTTAATTGGAAGCCAATTATTTTAACATTTTATAGCTCTTTTTCTGTTTTAAACAGTTTAACATTAAAAAACGAATTTCAAATAACATGCATTCATAGTAATGTAAAGGAATTCTAATTCGTATCACTTGAAATAGTACCATAAATATTTATAAAATTCTATGAATAGTTCTTGTAACGATGACCTTTAACATATATACCAAGATTAAGCTCAATAGAAAAATGCAGTATTTGTACACTATCGTGTCTACTCACTTACGTACATATCCACATTAATCCTACAATCATTAAACTCTACATATTTCGCATGATGATGACCTGTTATATATATAAATATATTAAACTTGAGTTTAATTGAATGTAGAATTTAAACGCTATTGCGTTTACTCACTCAATTACATATACACATTAATCCTGTATTAATTCAACTTCATGTATTTCATGCTATGGTGACCTTAAATTATACATACCAAATTTGAGTTCAATGGAGTGCAGCGTTTAGACGCTATAGTACTCATTCACTCCCATGTATATACCCATGAGTCCTATACTCATTAAGCTATTTCATGCGATGGTGACCTATAATATACATAACATATTCGAATGCAATCGAATTTAGTGTTTAGATGTTATCGCGTTCACTCACACACATACAGACACATATAAATACAGACATCACCGTAAAAAAAAAAAAAAAAAAAGAAAGGAAAGAAAAAAAAAGAAAATTGAATTCAGAAGATCCCCCTAAACTTATTAAACGAACTTTAAATAATTTCAGACCATAAATCGTTATGTATAAGAATTCTATTTTGTATCCGTGTAAAGAAAAAAAAAAAAAAAAAAACACTAAGTTCTACATCATTAAAATCTTTGTAGTTCTGTGTCACCTCTAGCATACCTATCGAATTTGAGCTGAATCAAGTGCAGCGTTTGGCCGCTATCGTATTCACTCATACCCATACCCATACAACCATACCTTCATCATCATAAAAAATGAAAAATGAATTCGTGAGACCTCAATACTCACAAAAACACTAAAATGTCAAATTTGAATTTTTCCATGATAGCAACATTTCTCTTACATAATATATGATCGGAATTTAATTTTATGTTTTCTTCCATCATCCGTAATTTTTTTTAAGTTAACGAATCGCTCTTTTATTTAATCCTCCACATTACTTTTCTTACAAGCCAGCGTATCCTTTAAGCATTTATTTATTACGAAATCTGGCGATAAAAATCCCTTTGCGAATTTTAATCCAATTTTTTATCAATTATTTTTCTTATTATTTAACATTTTTCTTTTAAATATTTCAAAAATTTTAAGAAAAAAAAAATGTCTTTAATTAATTTATTTACATTCATTTTTGCAATAAATAAATAAATAAAATAAAATAAAATAAAATAAAATAAAATAAAAAACAGTATTTATTACTATGTCTCATTAAATGTCAAAATTGAAATTCGTTGGAATTCATTGGAAACGAGCGCTCTTGAAGATTTCATGAAATTTTTGCGTTAAATATTACAAAATTCAAAATAACTATTCTGTATATTGACCAAAAAAATTTTGATTGCAAAAGTTACTAGTACATGTCAGAAGGAATGTCTATGCAAACGTTCAACTTAATAGTTGCAGAACTCTAGGTTCTAGGCTTGTCAGACTTAACAAGGAAAAGAAGAAGAAGATGAAAGTAACCGGCAAATTTCAGGTTTTCAAAGTTATATTACCCAGGCCCCTTAATTCGGATCGGCTTGCAAATTTGTATGTTTTGTCTTAAGGGTATGCTCAAAGACTGTGCAAAGAATTATAGGTCTTGGAGGCCAGGGAGCTGAGATGCAGGTAGTCGAAAAGTCCAAGGTGCTACGTCGACATAATATACACTAGCAGCGTTTCGCCATTTACTTTCCTACTTTGTAAATTTCATATATGTATGTGTATATATATATATATATATATATATATATATATATATATATATATATATATATATATACATACACATATATCTGTACTGATAAGTATAAAGGATTTAAGTCCAAAAATGTCGATTTTGAGTTAAGTACATAGTCAGACTCAGGAAAAAATTCTCTATCGATTGGTATAAAGAATTTAAATCCATGTCATTTAGTCTTTGAGAAAATCCATTGGTAAAAAAAGATTCAAGTCAGAAATTTAGCATTAATCTTTGGTATAAATTATTTAATTCAATTTTTTCCCGTTATTAAATGAAGGTTGACAATCACTGAATGGTATAAAGGGTATAAATCAACATAATCCCTTTTTCCTAACCTATTCTTCTAATTAGTTTTTAGTTAGTTTAACTTTATTTTTCGTCTCCGAAAAAATCAAGAATATGGACTTAAATCCTTTATACTTATCAGTACAGATATATTAGTGTTTGTTTTAGCTTGGTGGGGCGGAACGCTATCGCGTTCCCAGTTTAAAATATATTACAGAAAATATACTACTTTACATTCATCTTATCTTACAAAAATTTTATTAATTCAAATTTAATTATAAAAAAGAAATTGTATGCTATCATGTTATAGTTATAAAAAATAACAATTCATTTTTTAATATAAATTAAATTAAGATTAATGTATTGGTATTAGTATTAATAAAATATTAGGTCTACCGAAGGGTTCTGTCGTTTAAAATAAAAACTGACACCGGAAATTTATGTTGGATAAAATTTACATAACTTTTATGCAGATATTTGGTAAAGTTTATAACATATTTCTTGTGGATTATTATGAAGCCTTTCTTTCTTTTTATTTTTTTCTTTTCTTTTCTTTTCTTTTTAATCGGATAGAGTTTCCGGTAGACCTACCATTAACAACTAAATTATTACTAAACTTTAAAATGATAAAAAAAAAAATAATAATAATATATGTTATTTGATTACTAATATATATATATATATATATATATATATGCGTGTGCGTGCGTTATTTACTATTATTTATTTTATTTATTATTATTATTATTATTATTAAAAAAAAAAAAAAAAAAAAAACCTCACAATCTTTAATGCATGTATAATATATTTCGAACGCCAAATGCTAATATTGAAAGTATCAGTTTAAAATATCCAGATTATACTGGAACGCTATTTTTGTACGTACATCCTCTTTTACCCTTCTACTATTGTTTTACCTCCATACACGTGTTCTTGTTTATTTTGAACAAATCATCCTTCGACATCAGTTGAGGGCGGAAGTTAAAATTTCCCGGCTTTACCAAACTCTTGATGCGAGACGTCCTTCAAGCAACATTAATTTGAGGTAGAAAAAGCGGAAAAGATGCAGGGACTAATAATTAAAAGGCGCTCCCAGACCGCCAAGGCACGCGCAACCATATACACCATATCGTTCTTTGAGCAAGCCGAGGTCAGCGGGATGCAGCACGTTTTAGGCTCACCTTTTGTGCTTGGCATCAAATTGCGTAACATCAAAGATACAGATCGCCGGGAACAAATACGACCAAGGCCGGTTCAGAAATATTTAATAACAATAAACATAGAGAGCATGTTTAAAATCGTTTGTTTTATGAGAATAAAAGCTTTCCCATTATTTTGATAAATGATTGTTTATTGTAGTTTCACTGTTCTTTTATTTACTCATTGTAGTAGCCTTTTAAAGATAATAAAGGCAGTAAAATTTGAAAGAAACAATATAGAGAACAATTTTACTAATTACGAATATTTGAAGCAGGAAGTGTAGGTACTACAAGAGAAAATCAATGACGTTAAAAATAAGAATTTTAAAAGAATATCAGGCCAATATTTTGGAATTTAGTTTTAAAATGTGATGAATTCACAAATTGAATCTGAAGCTTCAGATTTGAAGCTTACATAAATCGCTATTAAAATCTTTCAAAAATAATTTTGTTTTTAAATGCAACATAAGAGAGAAATTTATATAAGGATTATATTAATTACATAAAATTATAACTTTTTATAAGTGACGAAATTTATAAGATAGAAGGAGAACTGGGCACAAGGTAAAATGTGTAAAAAAAAAAAGAACACGGCATTGAAAATTAATAACATTTCTTTTTCAGATGTTATTATTGCATTTTTTTTTCTGTGATTTTATGCGCGCGAAAAAAAAAAAAAAGTTATGTAAATAAAGAGCATTTAAAAGGATAAAACATTTTATGATTTTTTTGTCTTCTCAAAGGATCTGACTCCCGTTATCTTTTTAACTGTATCAAAAAATAATAAAATTGGCAAAAGGTGTATTGGACTAAGAAAAATGCATAAGTGTTGTTTCTTATACCCTGGCCGACATTAATATCAGGATGCAATTCCTTAAAGTGCTGCAAAAATGGAGAGCAGCTGCTACGTATTATATGAAGCACAGATTTACAGGCATTGAGATTTTGCGACCTATGGTTCCAAAATATAGATTTTAAACCTGGCAGTGGAGTTTACATTTGATTTGTTTTCACTGAGATAATTCATTTTCTGCAGACTGCATCGCTGACAAATATTTACTTTAGATTCTATTAGTATAAGGGACAATATTTGACTGGGCCAGATTCCGAAGCATCTAAACTTCCAATAATGAATTTATTGCTTTGCGAATTGTGATATTGCTGATAATTTATTTACAACTGGTTTTTAGAAATACTTATTTTCTATACACTTACCAAACTCAGCCGTTGATTTAAACCATTATGAAACAGAGAGAAAAAAAAAGTATTTCAAACATATTTTTTTAGTTACTTAATAGTATGTTTCAAAGATATATTTAATAAAACTTATGAATATCACCTCATTATAGTAATTAATGAGGATTTATTGATGTGATACTTTTGTGTACCACTGGTAAATGAAGGTCTAAAAAGATATTTGAATCTTAAAAAAGTGTAAAAAAGGATTTCATTTACATGATCCTTTAATTTTTTCAAAGATTAGTGAAAGATTCTCTAAATAATATGATAATTAATTATAACACGGGTGAAGATCGTGAAAAATGCCAAGCAGAAACAAGTAAAGCACTTTATAAACTGAGAAAAAAATTATACCACCTCCTACCTCCATCTTGAACGAATAAGTGGTCATTTTCTGAAATCCCAAACTTGAAATATAGATTTACATGCCATGCGCATATGGTAAACAAATAACCTGGGTAGACGAAATGATCGAGAATTTCTAGTCTATACTTTTCTAGATGGTGAAACAATATTATGAATATTATAGAGATTACGCACCTTTTGTATTGCGAGAAATTATCGCTTGATTGCCTAGAATTGGTTCATAAACCCAAGATTATAGTTACTAAAACTCGCCTCTTGAGTTCCCATTTATTTGCAGAGATTTTTAAATGAGAGTGACTACGATAATATAGGAAAACGCTCTAGAATTCTAATAGGGCTTTTAGACCTCGTTAGCAAAGGGAACTAGAATTTATCAGGATGATATGGAACTATATTTACTAGAGACTTAATTTTGTTTCTAGTTGTCAGTCACATAAAATCTTTTCTGGAACAAAAACAGCTACATGTTGCATCTAGTGCCTTGTAGTGAGATTAAAGTAAGGTACATACGATCTATTCTTATAAATATCTTTGAAATTTCTTCCACAAAATCTATTTTACACGTTTTTTAAACTAATGGTACTTTAAAGTACAATTACCATGTACCATTAGAGAAAGGGTTAAAACATAGCAATACTATAATAACAATAAAATCAATGGGCGAAATCTAGTTTAAGTAAGATTTGGTAATCTAGTAGAATAGTTGCTCTTTTCTATTGTGGAGTTGAGTGAATGGGGAAATTGCAAATCTTAATAAAGAAATCTTAATAACTTCATTTATATTAGATTACATATTATGTTCATTTAACGAAATAAGATGCTTATATACAAAATTCCAAAAAGTTGCTTATATACAAGAAGTGTCCCGAAAAAGATTGAAACGCAGTATTATTTTCGTCTATTAGAGATAAACGGGCAATGCAAATTACAAAAGCGCTCAGAATAAGGCACAAAAATATGACGAAGTTAATAAAAATTTCTTTCTGTAAGTTTTCAAATAATTATACTTTTTAAAATTTTATATTGCTCCTATCATAAATTTGATCAATCAGAAAGATTTTATTTTTTATGTAATAACATAATTTGAAAAAACTCGCATACCTGGATCTTTAAATTTTAGTGAATTATATTCACTTGAACGCTGCGCTTAGGGACCATATATCAAAGTAGAAATGTAAATCTGTGACATGTAAAGAATAAATAAATATATAGTATTACTTACATTAAGTAATATTATATATGTTATAGAAATATTATATAAGCATTTTTCTGTGATTTTTTTTTCTGTGATAAGCATTTTTAAAAAAATAAAATAAAAAATAAAATAAAATAAAAATTAAATAGATGCAAATTCATAATTTATTTTTAGATTTTACTGTTTTTTTTTTTTTTTTTTTTTTTTAATGACGGCTAACAAATTAACTCACATACAGTTTTTTCCCCCTCTCATTAAACTGTAATTTCACTTTTTCAAAATATCAGGAATTGTTTGTTATGCAATTATTTGTCAACGCAGCTAAATTACAGGGAAGAACGATTTTAATCACACTAGATTTTTTTTAAAAGTCTGCCAGCCCTAAGTCTGCGTAAAGTAGGGAGGTATTTTTTATTAATTTAAAATACTATTATTCTCCCTCCCTTAAATCTATTGTAGCAAATGCTGCGGAAATTCACCAATAAAGGGAAAATCTAAAAATCTATTGCGGAGAAATATACCAATTAGGTTTTCCTGGGATGACTAGTCTTCAGCGGAATTTACATATACTACAGTGGAATTACATATTCTCTCAAATATTACAGTAACTTTACAGCTGCATTTTTAAACGCAGAAGATTTCCTCCTTTTCAATTTACTTATGTATTCCCAGTATTATTTATTTTCAGTGCATAAAAACGAAGAACGCTACTTATCTCTATTAAGCTTTATTTAACGTAATTTGGTATTTTTTGACACGTTTTCATCTAAAAATTTATAATATTAATTTGTATATGATTCTTGATTTCGTCGAAGAAATAAAAGTTTAAGTGAGACAGAAAAATGGCATTAGTTCCCCCTCCCCCCTATATCACAATTCAGTTAATTTTAGGGATGGATATATATATATATATATATATATATATATATATATATATATATATGACGATCTTATAGAGAATAAAAACTTTCTAATGATCAAATTTGCATAGGGGATGGTACAAAAAATTATATATATATATATAAACTAACGGGCGGACTCTTTCCAACTTTATTTAGAACATTTTTTTTTCAATTTAAATTGCTCATTTATCACTTACTAATAAGTAATTGAAGTCTTTTCACTATATAAAAATAACGGTAGTTTTCACAGGAGAATGTGCTGGCATCCATTTTTGCCTTCACATTCTGCTGTTAAAAAGGGTAATTTACAGCGGAGGCATCTGTATAGGAAAAAAAAAAAAAAAAAAAAGATGTTTCTGTAGTAAATTATTTCTTTTTAACAGCAGAATGTGCTAGCACCCGTTTTTGCCAGCACACTATGCTGTAAAAACTACCGTTATTTTTTTACACTGTTCAATCTTGAGTCAATCAGTAGAAAACTATAAATCTTAAGACTGAATTGTTGTATATTATCTTTAAAAATAATGACAAGTGAAAAATATCTCCTAACTCTTTATAATTCCTTCTTCCTATAAGAAGAATGACTCGATGCACATTTTCTCAGGAATAACGCATATTATTTAAACAGCAATCCGTTTTCCAGAGTAAACTCGTTTGCAATGATAATTAATTCTTTGCATTTCTTATTTGATGCAGCTGCAAAACCTTTTGGATCAAAATTTACTCAAAGGATTAACATAGTGAGAGATAAAATATGTCGGAATTTTCATAAAGTATTTCTCGAAATTTGTAGTGCGAGACGAGGTTCTTAGTCTTAACTGGTAGGTAGGTAGGTAGGTTGGGTTTAACATCGCACTAATACTGCGCTATGGGCAATTGGTGACGATCTGGGATGCACCCCTAGGAATGGTCCGGAGACATGCCATTACAATTTTGATCCTCCATGGAGGGGATGGCTCCCCCACTTTGGTGACCCCCCAGAGGTATAAATTTGATGGGAAATGGAGGACATTGCGGCCACGACGTATTTTACATGCACCAGCTACCATTATTGTACACGACGGTCTTTGGCCGGCTCGAGTATCGAATCCGCAATCTTCCAATTACGAGCTCGGTGCTCCACCGACTGGGCTGTCGCGGCTCTAGTCTTAACTGGAAGCCACTAACACCAAACGACAATTAAAAATTGCCTCCCATTCTCTCTCCATTTTTTTTTTTTTTTTTTTTTTTTTTTTAATTCATCCAGTGCAAAAGCTGGTAGCATAGAATTATAATGCTAAAATGTTCATTTAAACGACAGGAATCATTAATTGGTTTATAATTCTTTAATGCTTGTTCACATATTCCATTTTAGTTGTTTTAATGTTTTCATGTATTTACAGACATTAATTTCAGAGTTCGTGCGGTCCGTATTTTTACTTTCTCCTGTATATAACAGAAGAAACTAATGAATTCGAACGTAAAAATTTTCGATTTTCGGTTTTCGATATATTTACACGCTTGGAGAGCTCCAGAACACGATTTGACCATTTTTAGAAAATGTCTGTCTGTGTGTGTGATAAAAATTTCCCTTCAACTCTAACTCAAGAGCACATAGAATTTCATACAAATTTATGTGTTATTGCACCATGACATGAAGTAGTGCCTACCAACTTATGGTGCAAATCGCTTGATAGGCGGCGCTGTCTTCCAGTTTTTTTTTCAAAGAATTATTAATATGGCAGAACAAGACGAAATGTCGTGTAAATGTACACTATGAAATTTTTTTGTAACCAATTCGTTGTGAAATTAATATATGTATACTGTAGCAATAGTCAACTTTTTTTTTCTTTCTTTTTTTTTTTTTTTTTTTTTTTTTTTGTACATGCAGGAAAATTGTCCCCCAACCTCCGGGTGTAAATTTTCATTATGAGTATTTTTCGAAAGATCTTGTCAATACTTGTAAAACAAATGGTTACATCATAGAGTGTAATAATTTAAAACACGTTTATCAATTTTCTTCCTTCTTACAAAAAAAAAAAAAAAAAAAAAAAAAACCTATTCCGTAAAAATGCATTTTAATTATGGGAATATAGGACAAAATTTCGTATAAAAGTACTCTATGAGAATTTTTTATAACCAATCGTTGTGAAATTAAAAAATATATATGTATTTATAATAGCGATAGTCAACTTTTTTTTTTTTTTTTTTTTTTTTTTTAAAAAAAATTGGTGGTGTTAATGGGTGTTAATTGGTGGTATCCCCTGTTGGTGTTAATGTTTTAATGTTAATAATTCCCAACCCCCGGGATGTAATATTTCATTATGAATAATTTTAAAAAGAACTCGTTAATCCTTTTAAAACGAATGGTTAAACCATAGACCTGTGATAATTTAAAACAAATTTTTTCATTCTTAAAAATAAATAAATAAAATAAATAAATAAATAAAAAATAAAAATCTTGTAAAAATACATTTTAATAATGTATTTTTACATAAGGACAAAATTTCGCATAAATGCACACAATGAGTATTATCTTTAACCAATCATTGTAAAATTAAATATATATATATATATCTGTAATAGTAATAGTCAATTAAGAAAAAAAAAATGTTTATGTAGGAGCATTAATTATCCCTTTCCCTTCTGGTCTGGGCATGTAAATTTTTGAAATGAGTATCTTTCAAAGGAATTCGTCAATGTATTTAATACGAATGGTAGAACCATAGATCTGTAATAACTTAAAAGAAATTTATATATTTTTTTCATTAAAAAATTAAAGACTGAAATAAAATCATGAAAAAATGCATTTACTATGATATCGTATTGATTTCTTTTTTTCTTTTTTTTTTCTTTTTCTTTTTTTTTTTATATTTAGCGCTATGCTGTTCTGAGATGAAAATCGTCTTTAGTTATCATAGAAAATTATTTTAATAGAAAATTTGCACTGAGTGAAATAGAAATTGTACAGGAAAAGATAAAAGAAAGTTTGTGATGGCCACAGCACGTTAGTTGTTTTAATTCCCCGAGTTTTACAACACTAATTTTAAATAACAATTTTTGTCACAAAATAAACCTGTAGATTTAAAAATAAGTTTATTATTTCTACATAGGTGAAAGACATGTGAAAAAAAACTCGGATCGATAAGAACATGAATTTTCAATTTTAAGATAATGTAACTTCCTTTAACGATATTTTCTCGCATTGAATATTCTACCATTAGGGTTTTAGGTTTATTCAGGTGTAACAAAATTATAAGCGTTGGTTCGTTTAATCATAACTATGTAATGAAGCTAAATGATTCAACTCCGAGGATAATTTATGCTAATTTCAGTATGGCGAGCGTTAGCTTTTTCATCTTCTGTAATTTTTATACAAAGCTCTATGCAACCGAAATATCCACTTATCAAAGTTCTCCACACATTTAAAAACACTTACAATAATTTGAACTATGAAATAATTTAGCGTTTGTTTTTCAGCAATTAAAAAAAAAAAAAAAAATCGCCCTTTTTCAGAAAAAAAAGATACCTACGCAGAAGATTAAATGTAGTATTATTTAACTAAATAAATCAACACATAGTTCATACTAAGTTAATGACGTGCGATATATCCTTTGTGAAGAAAAATGTCAGCATTTTCAAAAAACCTGTTGTCATCAAGCTTGAAAATCTCGAATTAAAAATTGCCAATTACATAGAGAATGTGCAATATTCACATTACTTTTCTATTTGTTGAAAGTAATTATTACTATTTTTTTAATTGCTGTACACTGTAAAAAAAAAAAAAAAAAATCCCGTAAGATTACGGGGAAAGCCCGGCAGCAATAGATTCCAGACAAAGCACGTAAAAAGAAACGCTTAGACCGTAAATTAAGTATGTAATAACCTTAAATTACGTTACATGCCTGTAAAAAAGCATTTTGCCCGTAAAATCAATGTTTTTTTACGGGCTTTGTCTGGAATCTCCTGCCGGGCTTTCCCCGTAATCTTACGGATTTTTTTTTTTTTACAGTGTAGTTTTAATGTTCTTCCGTGATTTACTTAAGTTATACCATTGTTCTTTAAGAATTATTGTATCGGTAGTACTTTACTTATAGTTATTCCTGAAAAATAATACTGTAATAATTTCCACGATTATAACAGGGGATAAATTCGACAGGGGATAAATAAAGTACCGGGAAAGTAAAGTCATATAAGAACCCTGCATACAGATATATTTTGTTTCTTACGATGTTTTTCTCTTCTGTATTTCTGAGTCTCGTATTCACCACTATTTCAAAACGGAAATCTTTTGTGTTAATTTTATGGAACTAAATAAAATCAATGTTCCTTTTCTGGAATGGTGGTGAATAAGACAGCTAGTAAAGCTAAAATATATGAACTACATCCGAGTCATGGAAATAAGTTGTTTAGTATAAAAATTGCTGTAGTTAAATGCGTTATTGATTTGTAAAAACAGCATCTTTTTTTTTTTTTTTTTTTTTTTTTTTTTTCTATATCCATTGAATTTTCAAGAAATACACATTCTTAATTTGTTTCATACGAATTTTATTTCATTATATTAATATTCGTAATAGATTCGTTTATTTTATCTATATATTTTATTTATATACAGTGAAACTTTAATTCGAACTTGTTTAATTCGAAATTCTGGATAGTTCGAACTTTTCACTCGGTCCCTTGAATTTTGTATTAAAATAATGTTAAAAAATCATGGATAATTCGAATTCTATTTTGCATAATTCGAATTTTTCATACGATTACCTTTAAAATATTACTATAAAATTTGTTCCCGAGGTTTTTCTCAGCTAATATATTTTAACAGTCTTTCAAAAGAAGGATAAGGAAATACAAAAGAAGCCCCTAACTAGTGCATGAGAAGATATGGTGCATTTACCTGAACTTCGAGGGTATTTTAATTGAAAGTCATGTCTAATGACGAAGATTCTATTTTTGTATCAAGTCATATGCTATGACACAAAGATTATACTTAAAGGAGAAATAAAAAATATCTGACTATTTTTAAAAAAGTGTTGAATAATTAAGCTCGTAAAAAATATTGATTTAATGGGAGGGGGATGTAGCAGTATTCTTAGATATAAAGTTTATGTGTTAAATCTTTGATTGTAGAGTTTTAATTTTTTAATTTATCTCTCTTTTTTTTTTTTTTTTTTTTTTTTTTTTTTTTTTACAAAATAGTATATGTAATTCGAATTTTTTTCTGGTCCCTTTAACTTCGAATTATCCAAGTTCTACTGTATATTATATAAAAAAACGTTGAATGTATAAGCATTAATAATATTTTAATTCCTTCCATAAATTCCTTTTAATTGAAATAAAGCAATAAGAAATTCATTTCTTTTTATAATTAAAAAATATTTTACAAAGTATTTATGAATTATTTTATATTTCCAGATTCCTCATAATGCTGCACCTGGTTCCTACAGGCTCAAAGTCGAAGGACATTTTGAAGGCGAAATCGGAGGTTCCGGTTTCCGAAATGAGACTGAGCTTACTTTTTCAGAGAGATTTCTTACAATTTTAATTCAGACAAATCAACTAGTCTATAATTTAGAACAAACAAGTAAGTCTATAAAGGTATTTACAGAACATATCTACGTATATTTTTAATTCAGGGGAATCAAATACTGTACAGTTTCAAAAAAGTCCATTGAAGTATATCAGATTTACTTTCTTTAAATTCCATTTTATGTTACCATCGTAAGTTTTAAGCAAACATTTTGTATTAAGGGATTTACGAAATAACTCTTCATTGATCAGTTACTTGAAATTAACGAAAAAAAAAAAAAAAAAAGAATTGCGATGAATGTTAGAGGTCAGTACGAGCCTGAAATATCAGGCCTGGTCCAGGCCGGCTCAGCACTCATGGTAGCAATCTTGGCTGATCTTCTCACGAAGTAAAATTAAGAATATAGGCCCAATATAGGTCGTATGATAATAATCTTTTTCTGGCCTAACCCAAAGTAGAAATAAAAATATATAGGTAGAGACCGTAATAAAGCCAAAAATTAGACTCTGACACATGCATTCAGGTTTAAGTGATTTAAAATCGTTCCATTTGCCCATCCTAAAATATATCCCTTAAAGGTGATTTATTAATTATTATTATGTTGTTTGTTAAATAAACTGATTTGGTATTGACTGCATTCCACAATATGCAAGGCTTCTTCTTCTTCCTTCTTCCCTTTATATTTTGGGCATAATGTAGCATGCCAATATCCACAGCAAATTTTAGTATTACTTCAACAAGAATCAATAATAATATTTAGTCGATTAAGAAAAACGATTATGATATCTATGAGAAGTAACACTGTACTCTAATTGAATGTGATTGTTCAGTATAATCCAACTTACAAAGTTTTTTACTCTACACACAAATTTATGATCGTTTGTATAAACCGGTTCCGAAATAAACCAAAAATTAGTCTCGGACCCTTGCCGCTTGATCCCGTGAAGATCTATAGTCAAAGTTCCTTAAAATAACGCTTGATGGATTATTCTTTTGAAAATATCTAATAATCTTTTTTTTAAAATATATGCTAGCTATTGTGCCCGTTCTTCGCACGAAAATTTAATTATTAGTCAAATTATATTAATAAAAAAATATTTATCTTAATTGAAGCTTGCTATATGCTGAGGAAGATGGCGAATGGGTTATTATAGTTAATAAGTTAAATTTGTCAATTTTCACTCATATATATATATATATATATATGTATACATATATATTGATTTGTATAATTGTCGTTCTGAAAAACGGATACAGTAGCTAGTAAAAGAAAAGTCGCGAAGAAGGTTCTATACCTTTTCTTCAATATTCAACTGCATCGAAAATATATTTGTTTTTTCTGTATTGAATTTTCGTCAAATGTTGAATCTATGGTCATATTTGAATCCGATATTGATAACAGGGTACCAATTAATATATATGCGTTATAAAATAGAGAAAATAATTATATTTTGGAACAGTTTTAGTAGCCCCACTTGGCGAAATTTGAAATTTGACACCAAAGTAGCTCGGTCGTTTCTCGCCAAGGCCTTTTTTAACGTAACTGCGATAGTCATTTCCATTCATCGCCAAAATGGAACAGAAATTTAAGTTTCAGCAAGAGGGTACTGTTTTAAAGCTAATCCTAAATCATTTAAAGAGCACAGTTCATTCTGATACATTAATATTTTTTACTTACAAATTATTTTAAGATTAGAAAAAGTACTTTTTTTTTTTTTTTTTTTTTAAATTTGTTTTGTTTTTGGAATGTGGAAACTAATGTACAATAACATATTAACTTTTATCCATACACCTATTATTATATTGGACGAAGATTATTACTTTGCTTTATTAGGGAAATATAAGAAAGAATGTCAAAGATGAGTCAGATAATAGCAGGGAAAATATTTTGGCTACTATCGCGTTATTGGAGATTATTTGTTTCGATTTGTTTTCTTCTTCTTCTTCTTATTATTATTAAAAGATAAAACAAGCAAAACTTGTGAAAAGCATTGCATTTTCAGCGTTTTAAGCTCTTTTTTTTTTTTTTTTTTTTTTTTTTTTTTTTTAAATTTACATTTAATACAATAATCTAATAAGTATAATTCCCATTAATTATCATTAAATATTATAAAATAAATATTGCCCTTTTTTTTAAGTACATCAGAAGGATTATTTCTTTGAATCTGCGATTTTGCTTTGTTGTCGTTTTTAGTGTTTCACCTTAAATTTTATATCTCTTTTCATGTCGGAAAAAAAAGAAAGAATGTAAAAAGAAATGAACATGCAAACATATTATTACTGAAAATAAAGTTAAAGTTTGTAAAATAATGATGGCAATTTTTAATAAATTAAAAATAAATGGATTAAGCCGGAATAGGCTTAAATGTAATAAAAGAAATGGAAATTTCTGAAAGTAAACAAACATTGAGTCATAAATTTGATTATTAAAAAATTTATTAAAATTATAAAAACTATATACATCGAGGAAGTCTATTATTTATGAGCAAAAAATAAGTAAATAAATAAGTTAATATCTTTCTTTTTATGTTAAAAGAAATGAACGTAAACGTTTGTTTTTTAAATATTTAAAATAAAATTGAGGAAAAAAATCTTCGAAAAAGATGGAACAGAAGGGAGATTCGCTAAGGGATTCAGTATAAAATCCCTTAGCGAAATTTGAATTTTGACACTGAAGAACCTGGGACGTTTCTCGTCATGACTGTTACTTATGCAATTCCGATATCCGTTTTAATTCATCGTCAAAATGACAAAAATAAAATTTAAAAACCTTCAAGGGGATCCTATTCTACTGCTATACAAAAAAAGTTTTGTATAGTTAGTGATGCTCGGGAATGAAATACAGTTACTGCATGCCTTTATACAAAAGAATACATTAAAATAACTCCTGTCGTACTAAATTAAATTCTGTTTACAAAAAATGTAAGCAAAATTTTCTGTTTTTTTTTTCCAGATAATACATGGAATTGTTACTTTTTAATTTAAAGAAATAAATATAGCAGTTATAAGCACTTTAAAAAAATGATTACTTACAAAGCACGAAATAATAAAATAATAATAAAAGAAAAAAAAAGAAAAAGAAAAAAACATGGGAATCACCATTGCTTGTGATAAAATATGATTTTTTACAAAACAATCTAACTTTTAAAGTGAAATATGTCTTTCAGAAATGGTAAAAGATATCGTCTGCGTAAGAAATCGCCGAGTTTATATCAAAAAACAAAATAACAACAAATAAAAAGTCGATTTATTTTGTGAAATATAATCATTTTAAAGTATTTAAATACCTCCGTATAAGTTTTAATTGCTTACAGAAGCGTTTTTTGCTCATATATTTGTTCATATAATTAAAATTTTGAAATGTTCTATGAATATAAGTTTGGTACAGACCTAATCTTCAGCCAAGTGTCATTGCATTCTGTCCAGCCGTTTTCCAGGTGATACCCGGTCGAATAAAAAACGTTCTATATACCTCACCCCTCAGATGAACACATAGAAAATATTCTGAAATCATTTTGGGGTTACCTGATGTAACAACGTAAAACGTAAAGATAACGCATTTTTCGCCCCATTCAATGCGTTTTACTGACAAAAGCCTTATGCGAATGCGCAGTCGTTTTTTACCCATATCTCTAAATCTAATCAAAAATTTTAAAACTTCTATATATATAATTTTAAGTATGTAGAGACCTAAATTCCTGCCAAGTGCCGTTGAATTGCATTCTTGCGTTTCCCGCCATTCTTGCGTGATACCCGGACAAAAATAGCGTTAGAGACATACAGACACGACGACGACACACACACGCGTAAAATTTTCTGAAGCCCTTTTCGGCTTTCATGGTGTGTGAAACGTGAGGATATCGCAAAGTTTTTGAATTCTGACAAATTTACATACAAAAATCTGATTTTATGAAAATAGATATTAAATGTCGTTAAACCAGGACTTTATTTTATTTTTTCAATATCTCTCTTTCTTTTCTTTCGAAAAAAAGAAAAAAATTCTATTCTATGACCACATGAAAATTAATTGTACTTATACAATTAAATGTATTCAAACCTTTTTTATTAAAAAAAAGTGAATGTTTAATTCGTCATAAAAGTTTAAAATTAATGAAACAAAATTATTGGAAACGTGTTAAGAAACGGGCATCTTTTCATTAATATTGTTCTCAATAGAACTCAAATATTACGAATTGTAAATGAAACTATAACTATTTTTCAAGATTATTCATATAAAAGAAATTGGAATACGTATTCAGAGAACTGATTTCCTTTCAGGTGGCCGGAATATTGCCGTTACATGGAAAAACTTTCTATTTAAAGAAGTTTTTTTTCCGAAATCAATTGAATGCAAGTTAACAAAGAAGTCAATCAGAAGAACTAACGTATTACATTTTCCCTTAATTTTAGCAATAGATAGAAAACATGAAATTGATGCAAGCGATTATAGGTCAACAAAATAAGAAAATGAACTTACTCTAATTTCTTTTTTTATTAATCTTGGCTGTATTCTTTTAAAGTTAAAGGAATTTTGATTATTTCTGATAAAAACTCATAAGATAAGGTAAAATAATTTATTCCCACGGAAAATCGTTGCGTTTATCAAAAAGTAATTGTTCGAGTTACAATACCAGAAGATCGAAGTAATAGATGTGCAAAGAACTTAGGAAATTTGTTAATATTTTGTACTTTTAAATGCAGTTTATAAGTTCTTAAAAAAATATGTATTTTTTCATAATTATTCAGATGAAGGATTAAAGCGTCATTATTTTTTGCATTTCTTTTTTGATTTCTCATTTGGACAAAATCTGAAAAACAAAAATTTAAGACACGCTTATGATTTTTCTTCCTTTCTACTCTGCTTTATTTATGATTCTTTTTTTTGGGGGGTGGGGGGGTGGGGTTGGGGGTTGGGGTGGGGGTCATTAGTTTATTAAGAAGCTGTATGGACTATTCAAAGCGATGGTTAATTGAATATATAATATGTTTTCAATTACTATGATATTTAAACAACTTATGTCAACGCTCCTCTTGAACAAATTATTATGATTGTATATGGTTTTATTTTATAATTTTTTTTCTCATAAGTTAGTAATAGTCTTTTTACCTTCCATTTAATTCTGTATTAAACTTAGCTTACTTTCATGTGCAATTTGTCACACTTGGGTGAATTGGGTAGAGATATCTGTAATTTTGTTTTCGGCTTTAGGCTTACAGATTTGCATGAATTGGGACTATTTTTATTTGTAATTTACCATTACAATGAATTTCTGCGACTATCATGACTTATTAAGATATTTTCAGTACACTGATGAATCCATTTCGTAAGGTCATTTTTTACTTTTAAGCAACAAAAAACTAATATTTTTATTTTTCGGACGAATACTATGTAACGAAGGTATTATTTATATTTCGACCACCTATATGGAAAAAAAAAAGTATTACAAATAATTTAATTATAAAAAAATCCGCCTGTGAGATTTTTGTATACATATTAGTTTCAGGTATATTGAATTGATGTTTTTTATTTATGGAAAGAGACACACACACACACACACACACACACACACACACACACACACACAGAGAGAGAGAGAGAGAGAGAGAGAGAGAGAGAGAGAGAGAGAGAGAGAGAGAGAGAGAGAGAGAGAGAGAGAGATGTATGTGTGTGTAGGATTCACATCAGCATGATGACATAACGGCAGTTATTGCCAATCCATTAATAAATTTGGGCTAAAGTCATAAACATGAACGACAAATTGTCATCAGATGTACTTTTATAAATTTGATTTTTCTCATATGTATATTATCATATTTTTTAATTAAACTAAATAATTTTTATTACCTTTTTTTCTTATCTATTAATTATCTATGTAAAGTAAATTACTCAATATATTCCTTTATTACTAGTTTCCCCCAGGGGTGTTTGCATTCCGCATTTTTAATTTTATTTCTTACCAGTAATTTTTTAATAGTGATAATATTGGTAGTTTTATAGTAATGTTTAGCAATTAAATATGGCCAAAAACACAATTTGTAATTACTGGTGGGGAATAAAATAAAAAATCCGGAACGCAAACACCCTTGTTCCCCTTAGATTTATTGGAATTTTAGATGATTGGATATTAAAAAAAAAAAAAAAAAAAAAAAAATTAGTAAATAATAATCAGTTAGAAAATAAAGTCTTTTATAATTTATTTATATAGTTATATTAATTTGAATATAACTAATCTTCATTAAGTTATTTATATTCTATATTTGTGCTTCAATACTATGCTACCTCTCAACTTGTCTCTTAATACACATTATAGCAGTTGCTTGTAAGCATCACATGTTTGTCCTTGGCATTGTATTTTTATTTTGCTATTTCCATCTATATAATTTTTTTAATAATTCATTTTTTATCGTCAAGTATATTCTTGTTTATATTTGATAACAATGTCAGGTACAGTTGGTGAATTTTTGCTAAAAGCCTTTACCCTGAGAGAAACAATGTTATCATTTTTTTTTTTTTTTTTTTTTTGGGGGGGGGAGAGGTTTTTTTTTATAATTATTTCATGAGCTTTCATTCTTTCACCGTCTTATGCATTTTTCAATATGTAATCTTCAGTTGTTATGGTTGTATTTTAAATTCTTAATAATTTTTAACGTGATTTTTTTCCTCTTTTCTTCGCATTGTTGTGATGAAATGATATATATATATATATATATATATATATAATAAAAAAAAAAATATATATATATATATAATAAAAAATAATAGCAAATATATTTTAATATTTAAACTAATTCCGATAAAAAAATGTTTTAGAAATCGAACAAACTTCCAACTTTAATTTTTATGTATATTCAATAGAAGAATGTATTGGATTCGTAAAAATTTTTCACTTCTGATTTTCGATGTATTTACACGTTTTAAGAGGTCTAGACTAACCATTTTTACAAAATGTCTGTCTGCCTGTCTGCGTGTGACAAAAATTTTGTGGCAACTGTATCTCAGGAACTTCTACACAGAATTTCATACAAATGTATATGCAGTTGCAGTTTGACATATATTAGCTTGTACCAAGTTTGGTGCGAATTCGCTTAAGAGGTTGTGCTACTATACCGTAATTTCTCCCATTTAAGTAAAACGTTCTATCTCAGGTTCTATAGAGTTAAAAAATAAAAATAAATTAATAAGAAAGAAAAATTATGAACAATTACGAACAAATGTGCTGATTCAGTTGGGGTGCATATTGGCCGAGAGATGGCGCTGCCATGTTACAATTTTCCAAGTGAACGGGAAGGCTGTAGTTCAGATTCTATTGTATATAATTTTACACAACTTAGTATATGACATGCCCATTGTGAAAGGCTCTGCTGATTTAATTTTGGTGCACATCGACCGACAGGTGTCGCTGCTGTGCTGCAATTTATCTCGTTAAGAAGAAGACTAAATGTAAATTTCTATGGCATATAAATGCGCCACACTTGACATGTGAAATAACCACTATGAAAACGAATGCTGATTTAGTTTGGGTATATATCGACTGACAGGTGGCAGTTAGTACACAATTTTTGTGATTTTCCACATGGGTACATCTCAGTATCTGTTGATTGAATTGCACTAAACTTTAACTGTAAAATCCTTACTGCAAGAAGCTCTAACTAAACTTTTGTGCATGTTAAACAATAAATGGCGCTGTTATGTAGAATGAAAAAGAAAAAAGTTTTGTGGCGGTCCCAACTTACTAGTCTCAGTGAGCATCATTGATAGTACATTAATCGATTTTCCCTCGAGCTAGCTGTAGAAGGATTTTAGTGAAATAACAAACATATTGCATTGAACTAAATTTTATATGTAATTAGATTTGCATTCAATCTGATTTGTTTACAAGTTGATACATCCTTTTCAAAGAGCGTGCATATCTTGCGCCATGTCAAATTGTTTCTTGTTTAAAGATACTATTTTTAAAAAAATCTTTAATTTGTTAAAAAATTGTCATGCACGTTTACTTGCTTAATATTAAATTAGTTATTATTAAAATACAAAGTTTTTTTTTTTTTTTTTTTTTTTTTAGGAAAATAGAAACACACATATATATTTTTTAACAATTATTATGTAATAATTATTAAGAAAAAATAATCTGGTGTGTCTCTCACACGACTTTCTCTTATCCTGCATTTTAATATTATAAAGACAGATTGCATATTAAGTCTTAAGATTAATAAGGAAAGATAATACAGTTCAATGTGCTTTTAAAATAATCTAAAATAGGTTTAGAAACAGTTTTACATAAAATTCTGTTTAAGGGGAATACCGCCCCCCTTAACCTCCTGTTCAGTTATTGTGTGTACATTTATTTAAAAAAGAAAAGTCAATGCTATTATTAATCTGCCTTTAAGCTTTCCAATCTTCGTCTAATTTTTAAGTGGTAACCTTCAAAATACCAAATTTGAATTTTCTGCAGTTATTTGTTTTTAAGTTATACTGATAGCAAATATGCATACAGATCAACCAGTAAGTATTGGACTTGGAAACTCAAAACGTGAAAAACCAGAAATGAAAATAGATATTCAAAAATTACTTTGTTTTTAGCATGGATATGAAAAACTAATTTTCCTTCCTGAGCAGTGTACATGACATAGTAAAATGCATCAAAGCACTTCCATCAATTACATTCAATAGAATTGAATATTTAGCTCAATTTTGTGTAGCCCTGTACATTGTCTATAAACAATATTGTGTATATGAATTTAGTCTTACATGAAAATCATCTAACACAAAATGGATTACAATTCCAGCAATTTCCAAGTATTGCCTCAATGTATCCAAATATTTTGGGAAGCCCTGTATATAGAATGATGAATGATTTTCATAGCACAATCTACAAAATGCATGCTTTTACGCATATGAAAAAAATATATTTATTTCATTTGGCTTATTACTGCCTATAGATGTTAAACTCTACTTAACTACAATTTCCCCCATAGACGTAATGTATTTGAATTCTCTTGGGTATACCTGTACACGAACCATTTGCTTGATCTCAACAAAAATGTTTAGTGTAGCATCCCTGTACAATACATATTTAGTATACTGAGTTTGGACTTTCTTCTAGTGTTTGTTCTTGAGATATGTTGATAACAGACACACAGTCAGACACACAAACAGACACACACAGACCAACCGCTAAAAACATGTTTTTCGGATTCAGGGAACCTCAAAACGTGTAAATATAACAAAATTTCGATTTCTAAAATTTGACACAAAAACAATACTTTCTCTACCATTTATATATGGGTACAAGAAAGTAAAAAGCCATGGTTCAATTTATTCAATTTGCGTTTAAAATATCTTAAAATATTCGTTTTCTTTTCGCTTAATGCAATAAAAATATGTATAAACGTTGCGTACTTTTTTATATAATTTTTTAGGCATTTCTAACATTATATATTTTTGGATGACTAAATCGTATTCTAGGTGGTCCTTTTCGTTCACTTAGTTTTCACTGATGGCGTGAAGTCTATAATACAGTCGGCAGAAAAATTATTCGAGCGCTAGCAATAATACCTATGTAAAAAGAAGTACACTTAACACTGTTTTGTTAAATAAGTCCTTGTCGTATCATATTCTTAGATTGACAAAGAACATGAGTCGACAAGGATTTACTTCTTTTATACAAGAATTATTGCTAGCGCTCGAATAATTTTGCTGGCGACTGTATATATATGGTGCATGTAAATGTGCAAATATGTTTGTTTCTAAATGAACACTATTGTGCCTAAAGGACGAATTCCATGACCGTAAATTTGGTGAGTATTTTAAAGACGTGTAGACTTTTGCAAATGTATGACTTATAGTTCATTTAAAGGGATATAAAGAATTATTATTCTACATTACTGCTTATAAACTCAATTTATTTGTAGTACGTTTGAATGCTGTTAAATTACTTAAAACAGTACAAAATTAACATATATTATATTGTTTGGTAAGGTGTTGTCATTGTGGAAAACGATGTGTACATAGCGTTTCGAGTTCTTTTACTAAGAAACAAGAAAGAAAAATCATGCAGTACGCATTGATTAGTAACACTTTCCAACTGTACGTAATTGTTGTATCGAATAACTTTTATTATTCTTTGCCTACGTTATCACACAACAGACAGAAGGACTGAAAAATATACAGATAGACTAATTGATTTTAAAATTGCTCTTAGGCATTTTGGAAAGGGTTAAAAAGGCTTAACGCAAAAAAGAAAAAAAAAAAAAAATGCAGCCATTAGATTATAACTACAGCTTTTGATCTCTCTGAATATTTTAGTGTAGCCCTGTAAATCAGAAAGTTAATCATATCATATTCTATACAAAAGATTATTTTAGAGTATTAACAATAAATTTCAATATTTTTATGATTTTTACAGTAGAAAGACTTTTAAATATAATTTTCAAAAAATTCTGTCCTAAAACGTAATGCATTAGCATATTTTTTTTTTTTTTGTCCCTGTAAACAAACTAGTTGTACAGGACCTATTACTGTCATTGTAAATGGAGAAAATTCTATAGGGATAATGTTTATAAAAACAACACTCATAGAATACAATGCTTTTGAATGCTTTTGGGTGTCCCTGTACACAAACCAGAAGAGATATTCACTCCATTTTCAATATGGAACATCCGATAGTGAACTTCAATAAAATATATCAGTTTGGAGAAATTCCATAGATAATTAATGGAGTTGGAGCGCGGGCTTACAGACAGACAGACAGATGGACAGATACACAAACTGAAATCATATTCACACTTAAAAATGTTAGAAAGTGTTAAAAACATTCAATGTAAACGAAAGTAATATTTTAGCAATTTTTTATTAATAGCTCTTAATATAAATGGATATTATTCTGTCACCCTGTAAATCTAATGCTAATTATGCTATATTCTATGCAAAGCATTTTTTTGTGCAGATAAATAACATAATTCAATTTCCTAAAGCTTCGTGGAAAGTAATTAAAATTTGATTTATAGAAATATCTCTCATAGAACGCAATGCTTTGGAATACTTTTGAGTGTCCCTGTATATAAATCGGTGGTGATATTTCCTCCATTTTATACAGGAAACATCCAGTAGGGAATTGGAATAATATATTTCAATTTCATTAAGATATGTCTACAGTAAAGGTATGAAAATATGGTTTATAGAAATAGCTCTCATAGAACACAATGCTTTGAAATACTTTCGGGTGTTTCTGTACACAAACCAGTAAAGGTATAAGTTCCATTTTCAATAGGGAACATCCGATAGTGAACTTGAATAACATATATCAGTTTTAAGAAATTCCATAAATATTTACGGGAGTTAGAGATCGGACAGACAGACGGACGGACGGACGGACAGGCAGATACACAAAACTGAAATCATATTCACACTTAAAAAATGCTAGAAAGTGTTAAAAACGCTTAACGTAAACGAAAGTACAATTCTAGCAATTTTTTATTAATACCTCTTAATATAACTGGATATTTTTGTGCCACCCTGTAAATCTAATGCTAATCATGCTACATTCTATACAAAGAATTCTTTTGTGCGTGTAAATAACATATTTCAATTTCTTAAAACTTCGTGGATAGTAAAGTTATTAAAGTTTGATTTATAGAAATATCTCTCCTAGAACGCAATGCTTTGGAATACTTTTGAGTGTCTCTGTTCATGAACCGATGGTGGTATTTCCTCCATTTGATAGAGAAAACATCCAATAGTGAACTTGAATAACATATTTTAATTTCATTAAGATATGTCTACAGTAAAGGTATGAAAATATGGTTTATAGAAATACCTCTCATAGAACACAATGCTTTGGAATACTTTCGGGTGTCCCTGTACACAAACCAGTAGAGGTATAGACTCCATTTTCAATAGGGAACGTCCGATAGTGAACTTGAGTAACATATTTCAATTTCATTAAGATATGTCTAGAGTAAAGGTATGAAAATATGATTTATAGAAATACCTCTCATAGAACACAATGCTTTGAAATATTTTCGGGTGTCCCTGTACACAAACCAGTAGAGGTATAGACTCCATTTTCAATAGGGAACGTCCGATAGTGAACTTGAATAACATATTAACATATTTCAATTTCATTAAGGTATGTCTACTGTAAAGGTATGAAATTATGGTTTATAGAAATACCTCTCATAGAACACAATGCTTTGAAATATTTTCGGGTGTCCCTGTACACAAACCAGTAGAGGTATAGACTCCATTTTCAATAGGGAACGTCCGATAGTGAACTTGAATAACATATTTCAATTTCATTAAGGTATGTCTACTGTAAAGGTATGAAATTATGGTTTATAGAAATACCTCTCATAGAACACAATGCTTTGAAATATTTTCGGGTGTCCCTGTACACAAACCAGTAGAGGTATAAACTCCATTTTCAATAGGGACCGTCCGATAGTGAACTTGAGTAACATATATCAGTTTCAAGAAATTCCATAAATATTTACGGGAGTTAGATCGCGGACAGACAGACAGACGGACAGACAGACAGACAGACAGACAAACCGAAGTCATAAACACTTTTCAACCTTGTTGGAAAGTGTTAAAAAGAAATAGTTTACATATATTAATTCCTATAAGACCTTATTGTCTCTAGTGCATTCTATTTTGTAAAATCTAAAATAAAATAATAGTGGAACTTTCTTCAGTGGGATACACACCATGCCATAGAAAATTGCCCCTTAGGAGAGGTAGCTTTTTAACAGAGGTTGTTCAAGAAATCATAATTTAAGCAACAAAAACTATCATTAATTAAACTATTATTACTCATTATGCGGTTTTAATCCCTACTTTATTTGCCTATACAGTTTTTTAATAATCATTAATAATATATATATTTTAAGCGATATTTGTTTTCCAAAGATTATTATAACGGATCAAATTGTTCACCTTAGTTTCAACGATTCTCAGTGTTATTGAAGATTCATCTGATGCATGTTTATGTTGCATTTTAATAACATATTTTAATGCAAATTTTAGGTTTAATGTAAGCTGTTTTATTTCAGTAAATATTAGAATTGTCCTTTTGACAACCGAACTGAAGCCATTCACAGAACCTATTGATGTATATCTTATTGTAAGTATATTATTAGTATACGCATTCATAACAGTTCTATTTTAAATGATACTTCTGGTTGAAATGTAATATAAATTTCAATATTAAAATAAAATTGTTCCACTGTTGATTGTGTGCTCCCTGAAAATTTATGTTCAAAAGAAATAATTAAATTGATTTCTTCTTTTTTAAATGCTAAAAAATGCTTCTTTTTCTTTTTATATTTTGCGTTCTGTGTATTGTTTAGCAAGAAGAAGAAGACTGAATTACTGATAGAAAAAAAAAAATAGTTTGTTAGTAAGATTTGACTCATTAATCTTTTGAGCCAATTTAATAACAATGACTTATTAATTAATTAAATATAAAAATAAAAAACAAAATTTATGATATCAATCATGGAGAATGAAGACGTTGGAAAGTCTAATCAAAGAACATTTAAATGAAATTACTTACTACATTGTTCATGCTTTGTTTATGCATAAGCATTTATATTTTTTCTCGTTAAATGTATTATTATTGAATTGATTAATTTTACACTATTCTTTAAACGATAAGAATTATTTGTGGATTTTTTGTGATGTTTTTGAAATTTTTGTAAGGTATAAAGTATGATTTGTTTATATAAAATAATCAAGATTTAATAAAACAAGTTTTGTATAATTATTTTGATATTATAATGAAAATACATGTTTTATCGTTAAACTAATTAACTGTTACCGATTGCAGTTGTCCTATAAGTAGGGATAACAGGTAAGAGCCTGAAAGCATAACTATTGGTCTTCTTGCATGTTCAACATTGTATATATCGAAAATTCTCAATGTGTTCTTAAATTTTAATATATTTGTTTTTAAAGATTATATAAAATTATCACTTGAAGATAATGATTGTAACGTAGCTAATCCTTGCTCATACAAATTCCTATTCCCCAATTAAATTATATTATTTTTGAAGGTAGCTTTGACTTTTCCTGTAGTTACGCTACGTGAAGTAATTTTAACTTTTTTATAATATGCAGTTATTTTTATAATATACAACTTCTTTATACAAATATGTTTTGATAATATATAAATATGTATAAATAATTCATTATAAACGGAATTCTGTTTATAATCTACGCATTGAACATTTTAAAAATTTTAAGAAAAGAAAAAATAAATAAACACTTTTCTATTGTGAAACATTTTCAGAAAAAAGTCTAAATGTTCACACGAAAATTTTATTTTGATCTGATAACTGATAATATTTTCATAAAAAAATAATTATACTTTTTCTTAGAAAAGTAATATTTATTTTTAAATTCAAGTAGTTTTTCTTGAGTATTTGAAGCATACGGAATGTGATGAAAAATTTTAGTTTTATTGTTTTATTTACATGTTCTTTGGTATTGATATAATAACCAATCTGTGAAACACGGAATGACTTTTTCTAAATAACAATAGAATAGATAATTTAAGCTGCTATTATTCATCCCTTGAAAATGAATGTAAACAATGGAATTAAATTTGAAGTACGTTATTATATAAGTAAATAAATAAGTAAGTCTGATATTTTTTTTTTCGCAGAATAGCAAACATAACATTTAGATTAATAAAAATTTCTTAAGTGACTATTATATATATATATACATATAATTCCAATATAATTCAAGATTTTCATATTAACATATGAGTGAATATTACGTTTTAAATCATTAAATATGGAAAAATATACTATGATAATTTTTTTTTTATTTTAAATATTTATCAAAACATTTTGTCATGATTATAAACTTTTCTGTACCTACTATTTCATTTCACAGAATTATGTCTATAAAAGTTTTTCTTATTCCCATTTTGTACATCAGAGTTCGTGAGGTATATTTTTTCCAGAACAATCAATACATGCAACTGCATTTGTACATCATTTCGTAATGTGACATTAAAGATAAAATATTTGTTATAAGAACAAAGAAAAATTTGTATTCATTATTTATTAAAATAAGTCTATAATACAAGAGTGACTGAATTTAAACATCTCTAATCATGATTAATATCTATTTTAAAATGGATTGTGAACCAATTGTTCAATGCTCCAGAAAATTCAGTGACATAAATTATAAATTTTGACAATAGATTAATATATAAAAAGAGAGAAAAAAAAAGAGCACCAACAGTAATTTACCTTTCTTCATTATTTTAAGTCCTTTAATTCCAATTTATATGATGCAAAAGAATGAATTATATATTTGTCGTGAATAGAAAAAAATATTTGAAAAAAATATTATACCTTCATAAATATTAATTATTCCTTATTTAGAAGAAAATTAATGATTTATTTCTATTGATGTTTTGTCATTTAAATTTTATTTCTCCTAAAATTTTATATGGCTAAAGCAAAATAAAACTTTAATGCGTAAAATTTTATGTTTATTTTAGTTGTATGTTTTCCTTGAGTAAAAGTTACTCTACAGGATGTTTCTGAAATGATTCCCCTACTTTGAAATGACATAACTGCGAAACAGTGAGGGACAGCAAGGTGAAACAAATTTATGTTGTACAGGCAGGTTTGGAATTTTCTGTATGAATAAATTACGAATTATTTTTTTGTCTGGACCTTTTTTAACATAAAATTTTTCATGAAAGCTTCATCTTGTCGTTAGACTTCGACATAATCGGTAGTATTCCAGTACAATAAAAACACGTTGTTCCAAGAAGAACGACATGATGTTCTTCAAATTTCTGTAATGACTAATTCAGTACAACTCCTTTACACGTGTCTGCGATGAACCAGACTGACAGATGAATTTTCTGTACTTCTAAGTACTATTTAAAGCTCCATTAGAGACTCTATATTAGAAAGACACTGGACATTGGCACGCGGGCTTTTTTACGAAATCCTCCATTTTAGTGCCGGTTGCTCCATTGCTTACCATTACGCTGAGAAGAAATTTCGATTATTTTATGTCATAACTGGAGGAAAACTTATTTATTACATTTTTACTTTATTAGAAGATAAATTACTTTAATTTTGAAATATTTTTAAAAGATAAAAATGCATTATTATTTATTTTATATTACGTTTTAAATACTTTGAATTCTCTTATTGCTTGCCGTCTCACGTATTTATTTCCTAGTATATGAGATAATTACATTATTTATTTGCTAGCTATTAGTTTTTAAGTTTTGTTTTGCGACATTCTAAATATGTTAGATCTGAATGTATTTTTCTAAATTGGCATGTATTTTTCTAATATATTTTATGATACATATTTAAAATAACTATACTAAAAAATATTTTTTGATTATTTGCTAGTACGCAAAATGTATTAGTTTTCTTAAAATAAATTGATAAAAATAAAGAAAATAAGGTGTACATTATTTACTAGCATATGAAATATAAATTTCTTTTAAATAATATTTACCATAATAAATTTTATAAATAATATTTAAATAAGTTATTATTTTTATTTACATAATATTTTTAAAAACTAAAAAATGTAAAAAAAAAAAAAAAAAAAAAAAAAAAAAAAAAAATCAATGAAATAAACAAATGTAAATAAAATAAATAAAAACATATTTTTTAATTTCTAAAAATATTACTTAATATTTTGACAAATTATTAATTAATTTTTTATTTTTAATTATTGGTTAATATTTTTACAAAAATAAATAAATACGTCATTATTAATAATAATGTGTAATTGAAACAAATAAAAGATGTATTTTTAGCTTGTAAAAATATTACATAAATATTTTTATAAAATAATAACTATTAATTTCCTTTCTTATGCCGTAGTTTTACATTTATTCATGAATTACTTGACAAAAACTAAGATTACCATATTTTTGTTACGAAATTTTCTTACTTTTTAAACATAAAATGCATGCCCTCAAAAAAAAAAAAAAAAAAAAAAAAAAAAAGAAAGGGGGGGGGGGGAGGATTACTTTTACAATCAACGTATTTCGCTTAATATAGAAACATAGAACAAAAAATTCCGATCAGAGTTGAAAAAATAACCATATCTTATCGAAGGTTAAAATAAAATTCATTTTTATTGAAACTATTTTTTTCTAAGACGAAAAAAATTGCATATTTATATTCTGCATTGCTTTTTGAACAAATTTAATGCAATTTTCTTCCATTTATGTTGTATAGTAAAGTGTCAATCGCGAAGAAAACAGCATTGCGCTCTACGTGGATCGCTCCGATTTGGCACTAAGATGGCTGACTTTCCGTCAATGTCCAGTCTCTTCCTAATACAGGGTCTCTAAGCTTCATTAGTGACCCTATATATAGAGAGACTGGACATTGACCGAAAGTCGGCCATCTTAGTGCCAATTCCGAGCAATCCCCGTAGAACGTAATGCTTTTTTCTTCGCGATTGACGCTTTACTATACAACATAAATGAAAGGAAATTGTGCTAAATTTGTGCAGAAAGTAATGCAGAATATAAATATGTAATTTTTTTCGTCTAAGAATTTGAAGAAAAACAAATTTTGTTTTAACCTTCGACATGGTTACTTTTTCAATTCCTATCGGAAAACAGAGGAATTTTTTATTGTATATTTCTATATTAAGCAAAAATGCGTTGATTGTGAAAGCAGTTCTACCTTAGTGAAAGCAATTCTACCATTTTTTTTTTTTTTTTTTTTTTTTAGGACATACATTCTCTATATAAAAAGTTGGAAAATTTTTAACAAAAATATGGTAATATTAGTTTTTGTCAAGTAATTCATGAGTAAATGTAAAACTACGGCAGAAGAACAGAAATTATTTGTTATTATTTTATAAAAATATTTACGTAATATTTTTACAAGGTAAAAATACATATTTCATTTGTTTCAATTACGCATTATTAATAATAATGACTTCGTTAAATATTAAAAATACAAATTTTATTAATAATAATTTGTAAAAATATTAACTAATATCTTTAGAAATTAAAAAATGTTTTTATTATTTTACTTACATTTACTTATTTCATTTTTTTTTTTTTTAAGTTTTTTTTTTTAAATATTATATAAATAAAAATAATTACTTATTTAAATATTTTTTATAAAATTTATTATGGCAATTATTACTTAAAAGAAATTTATATTTCATATGTTAGCAAATAATATACACCTTATTTTCTTTATTTTTATTAATTTATTTTAAGAAATCTGATACATTTTGCGTACTAGCAAAAAGTCAAAAAATATATTTTATATAGTTATTTTAAATATGCATTTTAAAATATATCAGAAAAATTCATTGAGATCTAACATATTAAATATATTGCACAACAGAACTTAAAAACTAATAGCTAGGAAATAAATAATGTAATTATCTCATATGTTAGGAAATAAATATGTAAAACAGCGTGCAATAAGAGAATTCAAAGTATTTAAAGCATGATATAAAATAAATAATTATGCATTTTTATCTTTTAAAAGTATTCCAAAATTAAAGCAATTTATCTCCCAGCAAAGTAAAAATGTAATAAATAAGTTCTTTTTCGATTATGACGTAAAATAATCGAAATTTCTTCTCAGCGTAATGATAAGCAATGGAGCAACTGGCACTAAAATGGAGAATTTCCTCAAAAAGCCGGCGCGCCATGTCCAGTCTCTCTCTATTGAGGGTCCTTAAGCTTCATGTGCTTGGGGTGCCACCTATTAACTAATCTTGGAACTATTTCTCCAAACCCGTGTGTTACAAATTTCAGACCCATCAATTCAACATACTACTTGATAACTTCCTGTTTCTCACTATTTCGTAGTTATGTCATTTCAGTTTTGGGGAGTCCTTTCTGAAACATTCTGTATATTAGATAAGGCCCAAATTTATCATTTTGTTCATTCACGAAATCTTTAAAGTATTTTTTAAGAGCCGTAATTAAATTCATTAACGATATGCTTACAGCGAAGCATTACATAATTTATGATTTACAGTTTATATGTTGTAATATGATTTTTTGTGCTGGTTTTCAGATAAATTATTATGAGAATTTCTGTAAGTGTTTTTATTTTTATAATAACTTAAAAAAAAAATCAAAACACGTCTGTAATAAATAAAAAGAAATATGCCTGAACATCTAAAAAAAGGTTTTATTCAACAGCAACATACTATTATCAGATTCATTTGCAGTAATTTTAATAACTTAAAAAAAAAAAAAAAAAAAAAAAAAAAAACATGTAATACCTGTTTTTTTTTTAACTTACCTTTAAAGCAATTTTTATTTATATGTACATTTCTTATTTTTTCACTTTGGTACACACTTAGATGTTCAGTCAGTAGTCAGTACCTGATTATCGCAAGGGCAAATGGGGCAGATGTCCCGGACCCCCACGACCAGAAGGCCAATCATATGCAGGGAAAATATTATTTTTGAGATATTATTTTATAAAGTTCGTGCTTTACTCAACAAGGCAATTTAAATTTGTGAAATGAGCAACATCGGCTATGTGACAGGAATAATTGCCCTGAGAATGGCATGGTTTCTTACCCTGTCTTATTCACAGCCAATGACAGGAGGTTTCAGACATGCGTTGCTTTAGTTTATTTTCAAATGCAGAGCGCTAAACTAGATCCGACACTCGCACATTTTATTCTTGATGTTATTTATTTTGAATATTGAAGTAATTTTTATTTATTTTAATACTTTATATTTATGTTTGCACAAACTTTACTCTATATATTTCTCAAAAATGTAATTTCTTGTTTTAAGATAAGATTCTTTTGATTTTTCCAAAATTTTTAAAAAATGATGTAATAAAATCTTCTCACTGCGAAGTATCAAATAATTTTTTGAATTTTTAGCTGTTAACAGAAATATTAACATTTTTATCAGTTACATTAATAACCTAGTGGATCTGCAGATCAGGAGACTCAACGTCCTATTTGCATCACACATTATTCAACAGATCATGGCATTCAACAGATCAGGCTATGGGGCAAAAACAAATAGAAATACAGTTAGGCCGTTCAAAATTGGAACAGATAGGTTTAAGAGGCCTACAAGTCGAATGGGGATATTTTCGATTGTGTAAAGTTATTAGGAGGGGCAAGAAGGGGGCGAGGGGAGGGGGGGGAATAAATATAGAGTTAGATCGTTCAAAATTGGTACGTAGAGGTTCTCGATACTTACAAATCGATTGCGGATATTTTTGAATTTGTAAAATTATTAGGAGGGGCGGGTAGGGGGGTGGGGCGGTAATGGGTGTGCTTTGGGGCAAAAACAAATAGAAATACAGTTAGGCCGTTCAACATTGATACAAACAGGTTTTAAAGGCCTGCAACTTGAATGGGGATATTTTCGAAACGGTAAACTTATTAGGAGGGGCGAGAAGGGGGGAGGGGAGGGGGGGGGGGCAAAAAAATAAAAATAGTGTCAGATCGTTCAAAATTGGTACGTAGAGGTTTTCGATACTTACAAATCGATTGCGGATATTTTTGAATTTGTAAAATTATTAGGAGGGGCGGGTAGGGGGGTGGGGCGGTAAGGGGGGGCTATGGGGTAAAAGCAAATAGAAATACAGTTAGGTCGTTCAAAATTGGTACAGATAAGTTTAAGAGGCCTGCAAGTCGAATGGGGATATTTTCGAAAGTGTAAAGTTATTAGGAGGGGCGAGAAAGGGGGAGGGGAGAGGGGGGGGGCAAAAAAATAAAAATACAGTTAGATCGTTCAAAATTGGTATATAGAGCTTTTCGATACTTACAAATCGATTGCGGATATTTTCGAATTTGTAAAATTATTAGGAGGGGCGGTAAGGGGGGGGCTATGGGCAAAAACAAATAGAAATACAGTTAGGCCGTTCAAAATTGGTACAGATAGGTTTTAGAGGCCTGCAAATCGAATGGGGATATTTTCGAAAGTGTAAAGTTATTAGAAGGGCCGGGAAGGGGGGGGGGCAGAGGGGCAAAAAAAAAATAGAGTTAGATCATTCAAAATTGGTACATCGAGGTTTTCGATACCTACAAATCGATTGCGGATATTTTTGAATTTTTAAAATTATTGGGAGGGGCGGGAAGGGGGGAAGGAGCGGTAGGGCAAAAAAATAAAGATAGAGATAGATCGTTTAAAACTGGTGCATAGAGGCTTTTGATACTTACAAATCGATTGCGGATATTTTCGAATTTGTAAAATTATTAGGGCGCTCATATATATGCATTCGCGCGTGCGCATCGCGCACGGGTCTAAGCTGCCGAAGACAGTGGGGACCCGGTGCGACATTTTTCCCGATCAGAATTTTTTTTTCTTTTTTTTCACATGATAAAAATTAATGCAATTTTGAGAATTCATTAATTATAATGATTCATTTAAAAATAGTGACTAGCGAAACGGGCATAGCCTGCTAGTATATATATATATATAATGAATTGGAGTTCTGATGATAGTTTTGCACATTATATTCAGATATATCGATTTTGCATAGAAAATGAACTGAAACCCTTAAAAATTGGGTCTTTTGGTTTTGTAATTTCATTATTACAAGTTTCAATGGTCAAACAAAGTCTCAGTCACGATATAAGTACTATCACAGCTTTTAAGTCGACTGAAACTGACAATCAGTAATTGAGTCTTTAGCAAAATAAGATTATTTTATCTATTTCTTTGAACATATACATTCATAAATAGAATGCGAATATAAAAATGTTTGTTATTGAATTTTTAATAACACGTTAGCAGCAACATGTCGATGTAATAAAATGAAGAAAAATTTCTAAATTTAATGTGTAGCACGTTGAGATAAGAGGCTAAAAGTGTGGTATGGCACCTACTCATTTGTTTTTTAACTGTTACAACATAATTAAAAACTCTTAGGAGTGCATTTTCGTTACTAATTAATCATATAAATGTTTCAGTATTACTTAAAATGCTTTAAAATTGCATTTTGTGTTTCAGGATTCCAGAGATGTCGTTCTGAAAAGATGGGTCTCTATATATCCTTACTTGGGTAACTTTTACTAATATACTTTTTTTGTGTAATTATTTCTGTCAATATATCTGACATGACAAACATACATTTTATTGAATGTGGAATAATATTATTCAAACATATCGTGGCCAATTATACTTCAACGTTCAAAAAGATGGCAGAAATAGACAATGTCTTCATTCGCATAATTTTTATTAGCTATCGATATGTTATATTTCTGTGCTTATGTGCGATATGTGCTTGACAATAATTGAAAAAAAAAAAATACTTTTTTACCTTTATTAATTCAAAACGTGCAAGCCACACTCTTCTTATTATTATGTAAAACACCATGTTGATAGTTCACAATTTGTACTTTAAAAATAAATAAATTTACGCATACTTTATATACTGGAGAAAAAAATTAAAATGAATCTAGCAGCATTTAGTTTGCTATAAGTAACATCAAAATGTTTATTTTGAAATTACAGCAAGGAGAGACATCTCGAGTTGTCACGAAAAATGTAATATTATATTTCTGCAACCTTTTAAGATTATTTCCAATTTCTAAATCTTATGTTCTTCGATTATTATTTTAAGTTTCACACATGCTTTATATTTTAATACAAATAATATTTATTTCGAGATATAAATGATTTTTATAATATTTTGTTACACACAAGCACTGATGTAATGTTTTATTTATATATTTTCTATTCAATGTTTTCAGTATAATATTATTTTACTGTCAGCATAATTTAAGTATATCTTATTCTTTTCAAAATATATGCTCATATGGATTTCTTACAAAAAAAAAAAAAATATATATATATATAATTATTTATTTATATATAATAATATTTGTATTATTTTTCATAGGCATTGTGAATCTGAAATTTGATTTACCATATGACTTTCCGGAAGGTTGGTGGACAATTCGAGCAGTTGCTTTGGGTCAAACCGAGGAAACTAAAATTTTACTCGAGCGATGGTTTTCGCACAGATTTGACGTTAATATTGCCGTTCCTCCATTCATATTAGATTCGGATGAGTATCTTGAAGGTCAGCTGATGGCTAACTACTCAAGCGTGGCTGCAGTAACGGGAAATATAACGTTTAAGACAATATTAAGACCACTAGGAAAATACAAAGAAGCTGGCCTTAGTTGGAATGACAGATATCGGGAAGAATACGTAGATTTGGTGAGTTTTGTATTTAAAAGAAATTCAAGTATTTTCATATTTATATAAGATATTGGTATTGGAAAACATTAAAAAGAAAAACTGATAAATTTTTAAGCGTAAATTTCCTTTGGCGCAGTACAAACAGTTTTTCTTTCAGATCCATTTCATCTAATCCTTTGCTAAAATAATTTTACGTTTAGCGTCACGTTTATTTATTTAATAAAACCTATGATCAGGCACTTTTATTTGACATAAAAATTATATTTATTTACACGTGAATAATTAATAAAATGTAATTTAAACTTTATCAAAAATTAAACTTTCATGCTAAGCTTCTTCCAAATATATTTTTAGCATTTTCAATATGGTAGAACCAATAGACTATGGTAGAACCAGCGAATTATGTATATGGTTTTGTAAGGTATTTATATATTTATTAATAGATAAGTATCGATATATATACTAATTTCTTCAAATTTGTAACAATTTGTAACAATTGATCAAGTGAAAACTTCTTTAGATGAGCTGCCCTCATTTCTTATAGACAAAATCCAACTCAGTCAAATTCATTTCTTACTATTAAATGTGATTGATTGGAATGCGTTTAAAATTGTACTATACGTATACGACAATAATTAGGAGGTCGAGTATTATCGGAGTTACAACAATTATTATTATTATTATTATTATATTAATTATGATAATAATTATAATATGTAAAATAATATAATAATAATAATAATAAACATAATTATATATATATTTTAATAAATATATTTATATTATAATAATAATAATAATAATTAATTATTAATTTATGATTATTAATTATTGTCGTAATTACGACAATAATTTCATAAGAGCCAGCAACTAATTGAGCAAAACCAATAGCGTTTTGCGATCACACTGTATCGTTAAGTGAAGGAAATGATCGTTAAATTTAGGATATGTTAATGTACATCCAGTACAACTTGTGGATGAATTTGTGTGACGATAGAATGTTAAATAACGGAGATATAAGCATTTATTAAAAAAAATCAGCATGGTTTTTATTTATAATATACAGAGTTTTAAACGAAAATTACTCCCACTTTCGGATAAATTGAAAAAAAAAATTATGAAAAAAGTTTTCACTGCGCATGCGCGAAAGATAGGAAAAATGCTATTAAATAGGTTGAAAGCTAGATATATTGGGCAACTTTGGTCAAAAATTTATTTGAATAGAGTAAAAATTAAGCAAATTGTCGGCAAAAGAATGAGCTTTAAATTTCATAAGGGTAAAGTCCTCACATGCCGCGTAAATAATTTGAAGATCCAATTATTTCAACCACGCTCCAAAAGTATTTTTTTGTGAAAAACCCCTTATAAACTCTAGCATATTAGGTAGATTTCTTTAGAAATCGACTATCTATGTATAATGAATCTATCTACGTATAATGAAAATTTTGTCACCACGATAACTCCCGAAATAATACTCCAAATCGAATCAAATTTGAACTTACCAAATTTGGCGGCTTAAACTTTTCTGGAAGAGTTCGTTAACCAGGCTACTTTGCCCTTTTGTTTTCAAGTGGCAGCCACTTTAAATTTCAAATCCACATTGTAAAAAGCATATTATGTCCGGATTTGCTTGACTTTTGATGTAAATATAGACCACATAAGGGTCTTAACGATGTTTATTAATGAACTTTATCCGCCAATTTTAACAGAGTAGTGGATATCTTAAACTAAGCGGAACCACTTGAAATCAAGTTAACACTCGAAAATTTATAATCACGTTAACTTCCGAAATAATACTTCAAATCAAACCAACTTTGTACTGTGAATTTATATTACAAATATCTTGAATGAGTTTGTTAACAAAGTAGCTCTACCATTTTGTTTTGAAGTGGAGACCACTTGAAAATTTCAAATTCACATTGTAAAAACGTATTTAAGACAGATTTGCTTGAATTTTGAGTATACATAGACCATATAAGGATCACAACAAGTTTATTAATGAACTTTATCCGCAATTTTTAAGAAAGTGCGAAAGTTATAAACTAAGCAAGACAACTTGAAATAAGACTTCCCTTGAAAATTTAACATCGCGATAACTTCCGAAATAATAATCCAAATCGAACCAAATTTGGACAGTGAACTTATCTTATACAGTTGGTAACAAAAGTCTCCGAACACTAGCAAAAATTCCTATGTAAAAAAAGTACACTTCATACGGTTTTGTTAAATAAATCCTTATTGAATCATGTTCTTACGCTGACTAAGAACAGGATTCGGCAAGGATTTATTTAACAAAACAGTATTAACTCTATTTTTTTTTATATAGGAATTTTTTGCTAGTGTTCGGACACTTTTGTTACCGACTGTAAATATCTTGGATGACTTTGATAACCAAGTAGCTCCACCATTTTGTTTTCAAGTGGAGACCACTAGAAAGTTTTAAATTAGCATTGTAAAAAGCGCGTTTCGAACTTGTTTGAATTTTGATGTATACATAGACCATATAAGGGTAACAACCAAAATAAATTTTCTGTTGAATCATATAAACTCTACCGAAGACAGCGGGAACCCGAAACAATTGGCTAAAAAGTATTAAAAAAATGCACTGTCATCGTGTTCTGAGCTATACCAAAAGTTTCAAATGTCTAGTTAGTCGAGAAGTTAGTTAGAAATCGATTGCAAGATTTGTGCTGGAGAAACAAGCAAACAAACAAACAAGAATACGAGTTAATGAAAACATGGTAAAAAAGAAATCAACCTACCCTTCCAAATGAGCCGGAAGAACTTGTTTTTGTTTATTTACTAAGATTTGTGAGATCATACGGGTTTTCAAGTTAAAACTATAGTTAACACGTAAGTTTACAATCATTTTAATAAAGTATTTTTATTTATTATTATTTTTTGTTTTTAATAACATTCTGTTAAAAAGAAATTAATACGTTCAATGATTACTTCCAGAAATAAAAGTTTATACTTTGTAAATAAGATAACTTGGTTATCAATAAAAAAAGTACCACAGAACTGGCGTTTTAAAGTATTAATTACAAAACTAGCGAGTTAATTGCATTTTATGGTGTTTATTCAAAGTTTTGTAATTATTATTTTAAAACGCCAGTTCTGTGGTGCTTTCTGACATTTGCGAGTTTATTGTATTTTATGGTATTTATTCAAAGATTTGTAATTATTAACTTGGTCATTACTTGAGAACATTTTGCGCTTTGGTTTCATCTTTAATGATAATAAGTCATTGGTATGATATTGTCTAAGGTGCAGAGATGCCAACATTTCAATTTGTTCCGGAGCATTTTTAGACCCATCTTTATTTTATTTCATACCACTTTTTATTTAGGAGTGATGTTTTCTTATTTTATTGTAATTATATATTAGGGGGAATTATTCTATAGATAAAATGGTGCGAAATAAAGGCGGGGCTAATAGTTCTGCGAAATAATTTGAAATGTTGACTACAGTAGCGGATTTAAGGGCGGGGGCTAGGGGGCTGAAGCCCCCTCCCCCCCCAAAAAAAAGCACTAACATTCCTAATTGGATGTTACAATTGTAAATTTTTCATTGATCTGGAATAACATCTTGAAGACTCTTAGCCCCCCCCCCCCCAAAAAAAAAAAAAAAAAAAAAAAAAGTTCTGTTGGCAACTATGACGGCGTAGAGCCGTCATCTGGTTCGGTTTGACTCGTCTTTGTTAAAAAATGTTTCACTTAACTCCCCTTTACGGCTCAAGTATCATTATCTATTTTCATAAAAGCATTTTTATAGATATGCACTAGAATTACTATTCGTCTAGAATTACTAATGGTAAACCAATAATTCATAAATTAAACTAAAACTAAAACTAAATAATAAGATAAAATATGTAAAAATTGGTTTTGTTGTAGTAAAAAACAACTTATATATATATATATATATATATATATAAATATAGGGTACTAAAAAGTAGATACGTAACTTAATAAATTGTAGCATACAAGAGAGACATATTACCAATGCTAATTTCATCCAAAAAAATTACATAAATATATCCATGAATAGTATAAAATAAAGAGGAATTAGACCACAATACTTACGCTGTAATGAATAATGAAACCCACACACGCTAATAAAGAAATGTGATAGAACTAATAATATTAATAATAAGGAATATTCAACAATCTGAAACCTTTAATAAATATCAAGTGAAAAAATTCTCGAAGCTATAAGAATTTTCACCGATCTGAAACCTTCAATAAACACCAATATTATTTTAAAATAAAAAGAATTTTATAGTTAGAATGTAACAACTGCATCGACCCATTTTTCCTTTACAATTGCACATTTTGCGTTAAATTTAATTTCTTATGGAGTGTACTATCTTTTAATAATATTACTGAAAATTTGACTTTAACTGTATTTCTTTGGTTTCAGTTCCACAGCACTTACGATTTCAGCATTCCTTTGTCCGAGCTACGAGATTTAGCTAATCCTGTTCCTCTGGAATACTGTGAGATAGAAGTTCAAGCAGTTGTATGCGAACGTTTCTTTGATTTTGCTGTTCATGCATATGGAAGAAGTCGAGTTGTAAATTCCATTATTATTTTACAGTTCCTAGGAGTCAGTCCACAAATATTCAAACCCGGAATGCCTTTTAAAACTCACGTAAGTAATCATTGACTTTTTTTTAGAAAAATTCAATATTTTAATTCAATAATTTATTTACAATAAAATTTTTGAAAACTAAATAGTTTAATATTGCGATTACATTCAAATTCCGTTAAAATAACTAAATACAATAGACTTCCGATTATCCGCGGAATTGAATTATATATTTTCCTATATTTGTTGTCTTTAATTTTTATTTTCTATAAAATTTACTAATTGTTAAATTATTATTTTAAAACCTTGTTGTATTTTATAGTAGCAAAAAGGCCAAATACCAGGGATAAACCGCTCACAGATAATCAAGTATTTAATGTACAAGTATTGCATATATGTAGAAAATGTTTAAATGTTAGCTAGTAGATTTACATGGTTTACTCCGTGATAGCCTGAAAACTTTTATCTCTCTTAAAAAAAAAAAAAAAAAAAAAGCACACATAAGTATAATGTATTTAAAAATAAGCTTTTACCTGCAACTATTAAACACGTAACTTAATCTCGAAAAAAAAAATGCACCAGATTCAATGCTATTTGGTATTTCTCCGACCCAGGTTTTATTTATTTGCCCAGATGCCTTGATTTTATTATTATCTCCGGTTTAATTTGTGTAATCAGTTCCTTTCTGGGAAAGAAATCTCAATAAAATTTTCTGAATAGAAATGACTGATCTAGATTTGTAATGCAAAAATTTTCAAAATGGAGAAAATTCAAATGAATACCCAAATCATTCGGCGATAATATTAGTACAGTAATTAAATAATATAAATAAATAAAAAATCAATCCTGTTTTAATGAGCTAGTATAAAAAAACAGTATCTTCATTAATGCATGTGTGTAATGAAGTGAATGAGAGATTTGGGTGCATCCTTTAAAGAATAGGATGCACATTAGCATTATTTTAAAGACAATATAGACTTCTATATAACAATAGATAACTCACGGATGCTTGAATACAAGTCCTTTATATAATTTTTGAAAATTTCACACCAATAGGTCTATTAATATTCATAAACACAAGGAAAAAATTGTCGTCATGCATCACTTTAAGATACAATATGAAACGGCATTCTGTCATTGGCAGGTTAAAAAGGGAAAAAAAAAAAAAAAAAAGAAGATTTTATACGGTATATTTATTCATCATATAAAAATACATACAAATTACTCTTCAGTTTTTTTTTTTTTTTTCATAAATAAAATTAATTAGAAAAAAACCTCTTTTTGATCAAACAAAAATTAATGGCAAATGCGTACTCTAGTATTTGACAAACGCAAAGTATACCGTTTTTGTAGTTATTTAACGTAGTTCTCTTTTTTATTCTTTTAAAATAGATGACTTTTACTTCCAGATCTTGTTTCCATAGTGAGTATAAAATTGTCTCGATAGAAGAAAACAGGAAAATGTTTAATAACAGACCTACAATTAATTATCGTCTACGAATTTTTTATTATTATTACTAGCAGGCGTTGCCCTCTTCGCATTTATTTATTTGAATTAATTATCAAAATTACATATAATGTATTATTATAAAAATCTCAAAAAAAAAAAAAAAAAAAAAAAAGATTATTTGAAATTGGTTAAGAATGGGGAGGGGGATTCACAAAATTCCTTCATGGTGCATGTTGAATATGCCCACAGCACATACAGATACCAAACAATTGTCGTCCTGCGATAATTTGAGACAGAATTACACTTAAAAAACTGTTCTTTTCCCCCTACCTTCATAGAAAAAAAATAGAGGAATTCCACAAAATCCCGTCTCAGTTGGTGTTTTATGCAAATAACTACCTCACACACCAAAATTCATGAATGCAACTCCCATAGATTATCCAGGACAAATTTAGCATAAAAAGTGGGCTTTCGAACCTGCCCCGTTCTATATTCTCCTCCCGTCCCGCTAAAAAAAAATGCACTTCAGAAAACGAACTGCCAGTTTCAACTTCTATGTGGCCTTTTTGGGAGAGTTCTCCTGTAAAGTACGGATTCGCAAATTCCCCCCCCCCCCCCAAAAAAAAAAAAAAAAAAAAAAAATCTCCTTTCCTCTCTTAAAATCGAAAATACAGTCGAACCTCGTTAACGTGAACACTCTGTTAACGTGAATTACTTTTAACATGAACTGTCTTCACAATCTCTGTCAAAATGAAGATTAGTTATATGAAGATTAGTTACTGATAGCATGAACTACTAATAACATGAACAAATTTTTTATCTCCCTTGAGATTCAAGCAGTTTTACAATTTATGGTGTTGTTTTCTTCTTCTTCTTCTTTTTTTTTTAATCATTCAATATTTTTTCCATGTGCATTATCATTTACATTTTTGTTGTTGTTATGGTTCAGTTAGCAGTTACATATCATGATTTGGTACCTCTGCCGGAGGAAGAGCTTGAAAACTCTGAAATTATTGTTCGGCCTATTCTGGTGACAAGAAATGGTCAACAATCACTGGAACAACAAACTTTACATCCTGACGAAAATGGCATAGTAGAAGTTAAACTTACACCTCCATCAGATGCTGAAAAAATGACCATTCAGGTATGAATAATATATATGAATAAATGTATTTTATGTCATGTATAATTTTATCCCAGTATAATCAAATAATTATCTACTAATATACATATTAAAACGTGAAAATAATCATCCCGTAATTGTTTCAGGTTTTCATTTTTAAAATGTTATGTTGTAGAATTGTTTGTTATTTTAGTTTTTAAAAAATTTTTCATGTTATTTAATGTTTTAATTGTAATAATTACTTTATTTAGATACTATCTACAATTTTACGACTATATGAAATTTGTTGGTCAAGAAATACAGTCGGCTGCAAAATTATTCGAGCACTAGCCAATAATTCCTATATTTAAAAAGTACACTTCAGACTGTTTTGCTAAGTAAATCCTTGTCGAATCATGTTCTTAGACTGATTAAGAACATGATTCGACAAGGATTTATTTAACAAAGCTGTATTAAGTGTACTTTTTTTTGGCAAGGATTATTGCTAGTGCTCGAATAATTTTGCAGCCGACTGTAAGTATAAAAATTGGTCAGATCTGTCACGATTTTGTGCCATTTTACAGTTCAAATAATAATAATAATAATAATAATAAATAATAATAAATAAATAAATAAGACAATAAATACATAAAATTTGAAGAATATCATTTGCAAGATAATATAAATAAAGCTTTTTTTGGGACAAAACTTTTTTTTTTTTTTTTTTTTTTTTTTTTTTCTGCTGAATATATAAATATTTTGTTCAAATTTTTCCTGATCCAATTTTATTTCATATATTTAGTGTTTTTTCTTTTCCATCAAGTTTTTAAGCTTAGGGGTAGGTTTGAAGTTGTCGGATGGAAATATATATTTCATGTTATTATTTGTCAAAATCCCTAACTTAATTTATATGAATAAAAAAGTGCAGTTTGAATTATGTAACACTGAATATGTAGAAATTTAAACAAAAGTAACTTTTCTTTGATGACTACAAAATTATTTTCAAATTTTTCATTGGATATTATTATTAATATTAATTTATTTATAAAGTTCCTACTTACAGAAGTTCAAATGTACATCTAATGTTTTGCACTTCAGAGAAATTTGATCGATTTTTTTTTTTTTTTTTTATTATTAAATATTTATACTAGAATATGTGTTGTCATTTTTACTTATAATAATTTAGCATTTTAAATGTTTTTTATTATAGAATGATGGGATATGAAAGTACATGATATTTAGCCCTTTTTTTTTTTTTTTTTTTTTTTTAAATAAAGCGAATCCATATTTTAAGTAAAAAAGATTTTAAAATAGCCAAATAAGTTTTTAACAATGTGCAAGAAAAAAACATAACTTTTAAATGTAATAAATACAGGTCTACAAAGATTTTCCTTATCTGAGGATTTTCTTACATTAAAACCACTTTTTTTTTTTTTTTTTTTAATGGTTCCTAATTCAAATATAAAATGTGTATTATAGAGAAATATATCATTTAAAATTCATGCAGCGAGTGTAACAGATTTATAAATAAATAAATATACGTATGTATAACCTTTTACATATTTTATGCTGTTGTTCACAAACGTTTTCGCCCCTTATAAGAAACCTCTTATAAGGGGCGAATACAATATAATTTTGGGGTATTATAATAGCCTCTTATGAGTGATGATTATAATACTCCAGCAGTACATGAGAAGTCCTGCTTACTATGCTGGTAGATGTGAGGTGCCGGGTTCCAATCCACATTGCACTCATCAACCTAGCCTTCTTCAGTTTTCGCTCTTTTTATCGGGAGCTTGTGTGAATACGTGCTGGGTGCCATAGGAAAACCCTCATGGGGGGCAGTCCTTCCAGATCTAACAGATGCCTTGAGTAGACAAACGCATTTAACACACCCGCGCCAAAACCAAGGGGAAAAGCCTGATGCTTCTGAAATAAATATTTTAAGAAACACCTAACTTTTACCAAAGGATAGCGTGGAATTTTGACAAACGGCTAATAAAGGTGAATTCACAGAAAATTATTTAGTAGGGGTGAAAATAAAGTGAAGATAATTTATTTATTTATTTATTTAAGTATTTATTATTTATTTCTATTCTCGTGATCTTATTATTATGCTTTGTTTTCTTTATAATAATTTTATATTAAATAATAATTACAGTTCAAATTATTTATTTTAATAATATTTAATCAAATAAATTAAAGATTTTTTTTTTTTTTTTTTTTTTTTTTAATTTTTCATTGATAAACCAACGTAAATGCAATTTTTTTTATTTTACTTTTATTATTGCAAACTAATGGAGTATATATACGTTATGTAAATGACAGTTTAACGTTCTAATTAAAAAAAAATCTTGAATAATGTTATTAAAGAATTTTCAAAGATTCAGATTATATCAGATTTATTCGTAAGTCTTAATGGTACAGCAGCAGCTTGGAAAGTGCTAAAAAAAAAAAAATTAAAAAAAAAAGAATACCAATGAATATTTAACAAATATAAGGGTTTTTCCAGCTTCAAAATAAAATTAGTTGAAGAAAAAGATAAAATCTGTACTATATAAGAACGCTACATATTGATTTCAATTCATGTATTATACAGTCGGTAACAAAAGTGTCCGAACACTAGCAAAAATTCCTATGTAAAAAAAGTACACTTCACGCTGTTTTGTTAAATAAATCCTTGTCGAATCCTATTCTTAGTCAGTCTAAGAACAGGATTCAAAAAGGATTTATTTAAAAAAAACCTTATGAAATGTACTTTTTTTACATAGGAAATTTTGCTAGTGTTCGGACACTTTTGTTACCGACTGTAGGTTGAGTGACATGAGTCGAAAGAAATAGATTCATCAACATCATCTTTTACATTCATAATGGATTTTTTTAAAAACCTATCGAAGATTTAAGAGGAACAAAATATTCCCGAAAAGAAACACCATCCCAAAACAATGAAATACAATACTAGTCAGTATGGAAGAAATAAAACACTATTTGAGTTACTGAGCATTCAAGGTAAACGAGCTCATTTTCTAGTTGGAAATATCGAAAGGGAGTCAGAGATATATATTTCAACGTCTCCATTGTTTCAAATTTTAGATTTGAAGTACAAAAGATTTTTTTAAATATTTTTCTTTATTCGAAAATGAACGAAGTTTACTTACTGTGTTATATTTCTGTATTATGAATGCTGTAAATTGTTTCTAAACGCAAAAGTTTCCATTTCTGATGTGGAAGGAAACAAGTTAGTAAAAATTTCTTTCAAAAAGAAATGGTTAAAACACGTTTAAAAATTTATGTATTTATTTATTAAAAAAAAAAAAAAATGCACATCACATATAGGGTAGGGGCTCCAGAAATTTACATGCTCCAGTAATTGACATCTATCGAGAAATAATTAATAAATAAGAAAAATAATAAAATCATATATTTTACATATAAGAATTTTTACATTTTATGTCAAACACTGGAGCATAGGGTGCTAATAACTGGTAAAATGAATAACTAGCAGTGTCAAACACTGGAACATATGGGGGCAATTACTGATAAAATGAAAACTGGCAGTGTCAATTACTGGAACATTGAGTGAGTGTAAAATAAAAATTCATAAGAAAAAAAAAATATCAAATGTATATATTTTAACATATATGTGGTTCTGAATGTATTTCATACCATATGTACTAACTTAAGATTTCTAAAAATATTTTCTGATGATTAGAACATTAAAAACATCAGAGATTGCTCTAAAAGTGTCAATCACTGGTGCACTTACCCTACTACTTAAAATTCTATTTAAAGTACTGCATGAAAACAAAACGGAGCATAAGTACAATATGTAATATATATATTCCGAATTTAAAAGTTTAAAACACTTAGCTTTAAAAATAGTAAAATACATTATGAAAATAACCACCAGAAAAAATGTTAAAGATTTTATGAAACTTAAATAATGAGAATTTGTCCGTGTAATTAAATTTGGTAAAACATTCAGTAATAAATACTGGTTTCTAAAAGTTCTGCTAGGCACAACAAACTCTATACAACTATGTATGTCTGTGCAATAATTCATATTACATATATATATACATAGACACACAAAAGATTACTTCGACATTTCAAGTTGAGTATGTTAAATATACTATGCTGGTAAAATGAAGACATATTCTGAGAATTCCAATGATAACTTTTGTGAAATAAATAGCGTGTAAATTTAGTTTGAACTTGCTTTAGAATTTTGCTTTTATTACTTTAATATGTGTCTTAAATAAGGTTACAGTATTCAATATTAGAGCGGGCCATACTCAAATATAAAATTTTGGATCTTTCTGATTAGAAAAAATCTCTAGTTTTACGTTTGAGAAAGCAAACATTTTATAAGCTATGAAATTTATACCATCAATATGAAGTGAGAAATCGAGTTTTAGGTCAAAAGTAACAGTTTGATCGATTACTAAATCAGAGCGAAATAAAGCGTGTTTATTAATTTGAAAAGATAAATTAATGGCTGAGATTTATGTGTATAACTCAAGATGCTACACTTCCTAATACTGAGATACATTCGAAGTATTAAAATACATATGAATGAATTATACAGATTAAACTATTCTAACACATGTGAAATAAAAATGTCTATACAATACGTAATAATAATAAATAAATAAATAAAAAAAAAATACATAATATGACGCACAAGACTTTTCACTGTTAATGTAACAGCATCATCAGGTGTTCCTGTAAGTTGTTAAACAGTCAACAAGTATAATGCTAAAGTCGTGACACTGTTAAAAATACAATGCAATTATAAAGAAGAAATCAAAGGTCATCATGCAAATAAAACTTTGGAAATAAGTTAGTGATATTACGTTGTACGTACAGTTTCAGTTTGCTTTGACTCATTTACTTAGTTCCTGAAAATGTATGTATAAATCCTAAAGATTGTTTCGAAATACAAAAATTTCATTTTCGGATTTAGAGGTAAACAATAAAACAGGAAAATTCCATTCTATGCACACCATTTCATTGTAATTTATTTGGAATTATTTGGTTAGTTATTATAAACGTAGTAATGTTGCTGTTTGATAAGATATGTTATTTCCGATTATATGGAAAATATATTGTGGTATGTCATTCAAGCAGAAAATATCAGTTTATTGCTTTGGTTTTAAAGTAACACTACTTTTAAATTGTCAAAACCATTTCCTGTGGTCTTTTTTTTTTTTAAGAAGGAAAGATTAACATAAAAGGATTTTATTACCAGGGGATGAATGCTAGTGTTATTATTAATCCTCCCTTTGGAAGCTTTAAAAGTATGTATTAGTATTAATGCCATTTTTGTAACTATCAAACAATAAATATTAGTTTTAAGGGCAATTTACTTTTCTTTGGAAATAATTTTTTTTTCTAATTATTTCTTTTCCTTTTATTTATTTATTTTTTGTCTATTTTCGGTCCTATCTTTCGGCTGATACACTGTAAAATATTTCTGTAAATTCACTGAAATTTTTATCCAGAGCCTCTGTAAATTTATAGTAATTCTTAGTTAAAATAAATATCCGAGATTTCAATTTTTATTCTGTATTTTAATCTATTTTTATTATTAATTTCTTAAAAAAAAAAAAAAAAAAAATCTACTTTAGAAAGAGTTTAAGTCACAAATGTATTCTCGTCAATAATTAATTAAATTAATATTAATCATTAAAATGCAAATATAAAATAGATTTTTTTTAACATCTCCGTTTATCTTTCTCTGTAATTTCACATAAGACTTAAGATAAATTATTGCCATTAGTTTTCTGTTGAAATTTCTAACAGTGTATTTGATTTGTTTTTTACAAATTGTTTCCTTGATGCGGACATACAAATAACAATTTCATCATTTTTACTTTCCTTATTCATAAGGAGAAAGTACTGTATTAATAAAAAAAAATGTGAATTCTGGTTATTGACATATTTACACATTTTGAGATGTTTAAAGAAAGATTCGACTGCTTTTAGAAAATGTCTTTGCGTGTGCCCATCTGTGGGTCTGCATGTGTGACAAATCATTTTGGCAGCTCTATATCAAGAATTAATGTACAGAATTTCATCAAATTTTATATTTAATTACACTTTGTCATAGATTGGATTCTAAAAAATTTTCGTGCATATCGCCCAACAGGCGGCTCCGTTATGCTGAATTTCCCCCCATTTATGGGAAGGTTATAGTACAGTTTCTGTGGTGCATAAAGGAACCAAAGTTCATGTGTAACAATTGGTTATTACATATACAACTAAAGTGACTGAATTTGGGTGCATATTGACTGATAGGTTGTTGTTCTTTAGTGCATTTCAACCCATTTAATATATCTCAGCTCAGCTTCTGTAGAGTATAAGTGCATCAAATTTGTCATGGGAAATTATTGTTATGCTATACTTTCATCTGAAAAAAAGAAAAAAAAAAAAGAAAAAAGAAAAACTGTTGACTCAGTTTGGGTGTATATTGGTCGAAACGGAACGCTGCTATGCTACAATTTCCCTCATATACGTGAAGATTGTGTTCTCGCTTCTGTTGTATTTAAGTGCACCAAATTTTGCCTGCAAGATTCTTTTTATTGAAAAAAAAAAAAAAAAAAAAAACTATGTACACCTTTTTGGGTGGATATCGACTGATAGGTGGCGCTGTTGTGCAGTCCTTTTGAAGTTTTGCTTAGTTTTTTGGTTTGCTTAGTCTATAATATATTAGAAGAATATACACAATTTTTTTTTTAATGACGACAGCACATTAGTTTTTTTTTTTTTTTTCTTTAACTTTTTAAAGGCATTTTACATTATTTATATGTATGAAGCTTTCACAAAAGAAACTGTGACAACTAACATTTGTAGCAGTAAATGGCTTTTCAACTTCTTGAACCTCTTTTCAGTTTCATTATGTTTAAGTTTAATTAACAGAAGCGACCAGATAAAATATTTTTAACGACATTTACGGTGAGTTATTTAATAGAAATTTACTTTCAAAAATTTTGAATTATTGAATAAATATTCTTGATTTTATCCATTTAGTTTATATTTACGTTGCTTGTTTATAACGTGGAAAAACTCACAAAATATTTTACATTATTAAAAATATTTTATAGTTTTTCTCTGACAGCTGGATAGATAAATTGGTAAAAAGTTTGTGGTAATATGATAAAAGAAAAAAAAAAAAAAAAAAAAAAAAAAAAAAAAAAATGCTTTATTAAAGACTAAATTTAATCTCTCTACTTTTGCTCTATACCGACTGGTTTATAGATTCACTTAGCTACACTCCAGGCCAATATAATTACCAAACTACACCATAACGGAATTGATTATAAGACACAGGAATTTCACTTTTTTATACAGTGTTTCACTGTGTCTGTGAATTAAAATTAATTTATTAAACGCCTACAAATTTTTAACTGTTAATGCTATTGAAATGTGTCTTTAGGCATATTTTGTTGGACAAGACAGAAGAAATCAAGCAAAAGCTGAATTAAAAGTTCTTGCTCAGTACAGTAGAAGAGATTTCTTCCTACAAGTTTCCTCAAGTACTAAGAGAGCAAGCGTATGTATTGGACTTATATTAAAATGTTTATTAATTAGATGAGTTGCAATTAGTAAGAGTTGCAACTTTTTGCATTTTTATAACACCATTGTTTGTACTTCGTATTACTTCAAAATGAAACATTTGTCCTATTTAACCACATTAAACCAATGCAAAAAATTACTATTTGAAAATAGTAGTGTTAACAGTAAGCAATAAAAAACACAAAAATTGAAGTGTGTACCATATCATCATCGGATTAAAATTACAAAATTACGCAATAAGAAATTAAATTTCAGAAGTAAAAAAACAATAATATAATCATTAAATTTCATTATATTTTAACTTTGCCAATAAAAGTAGTGAATTTCCAAATACAAAGAAAGTATGAAAATGATTTCTTATTGTAATAATTTCGTACTAATGTGATGGACAAGTGTAATGTTGTAATTTGAATTACATATATATATATATATACATATATATATATATATATATATATATATATATAATAATTAATTTAAATATGTTGTTTGAATTGATTGTGATAACATGTTGCGAAATTGGTTGAAAATTTTACCAATAAGCTTAACGAAACAGAGTTTTTTACTTCTTAGAAGCTAATTAAAAAAAAAAAAAAAAAAACAGTCTAATAGTGTCTAGAGTATGTAATAAAGCATTTTTAATTTTAACATCATTTTTATTTTCAGTTTTTCAACGTAAATGCAGTAGGTAGTTTTAATTCGATGAAATTCACAGTTTTATGAATAAAGCTAATATGGAATGAATTACATTTCTTTATTAAAATATTATTTTACCTTGAAGTAAACTGCACGGACAAATGTAAGCTTTCACACCGTAATGTATAATTTAATAGTTTGTGAGATTATTAAAGTTTATATAATGAGTTAAATATAAAGAAGTTTTATCACTTTCTATTATTATTATTATATTATTATTATTATTATTATTATTTAGGCTGGTGAATATGCTATATTTCATGTTTGGTCCAATTTTTACATGAAAAAGTTTCATTACGTGGTAAGTGAAATCATTATTTTTCAATATGTGAATTTTTTCTTTACCAGTGTGCATAATCTAACAAAAATTTGTACATTTTAATGTCTACATAAAATTTCTCATCTTTCTCAAATAAATTTCTCGTTTAGTTCTTGTGTCTTTTATTTTATTTACTTTTTTACTTGCTAGACTTTTAATTTTCAATTTAACTTTTTTCTAATTCTTTCAAAGTTTTTCTTTCAAAAAATATGTATAATTTAAACTAATCACAGAAAAATAAAATCAGCATTTTAGCTATTTGCTTAAAGGGTTGATGTATTTTAGTTGTAGGCGCTATAACACTATATGTTTCAATTTTCTAAATTTTTTTAATTTATTGTAATCGTTTCTATTTGTTTAAAATTTCATTTAAAATTTTATAACTTTTTAATATATATATATATATTACTTTGATTTTAGTAGTTATTTTTTATCTGAAATTTAAATTAACAGAGAATATTTCAAAAATATTAACGACTAATAAAATAAATAGTCATTAATAATAACAGGAGACTTGGCGTTGGAATATTAAAACTCGAATAAACGACGACGTCAGAAACGCCAAAGAAAAATATTGGAAATGCAATTCCAATATTTTTCTTTTTCGTTTCTGACGTAGTCGTTTATTCGAGTTTTAAATAGTCATTATTTAGAATTTTTACTTTTCTCTAGTAAATAGCATTGTCATTTTTTAGTGAGAATATTTAATATTACAAAACCTTTTTAGCAATTTTCAATGAAGTTGAAAAGTGGCTGGGTTTTCGATTTGTTCGTCTGTCTGTCTGTGCTCTAACACACTTAAATGTTAATGGGAATCATTGAAACTCATATCTATCATTAAAGTTCACTATTAGATGTTCCCTACTGAAAATGGAGTAAATAGCAACACTGGTTTCTGCACAGGGACATCTAAACGAATTCCAAAGCATTGTGATCCATCAGAAAAACTTCTATAAACTATACTTTGATAACTTTATTTTGCACAAATCTTAATGAAATTGAAATTTATTATTCATATGCACAAGAAAAAAGAAATAATTTCAAGAATATGTAGTATAATTAGTATTAAGATTTACAGAGCCACAGAAAAATATTCAGATACATTAAGGGCTATAACTGGAAATTGTTAGAATTGCAATTTTGTTCTTATTAAGCATTTTTTAAACATTTTTAACACTTTCTAACAATGTTTAAAAGTAATTAGGATTTCAATTAGTCTATCTGTCTGTCTTTCTGTTCGTCTGTCTGCCTCTAGCTTCCATAAATATTTTTAGAATTTCTTCAAAATGATATACATTATTTAAGTTTACTATGGAATGCTTCTTATTAAAAATGGCATTAATAGCACAACTGGTTTGTGTACAGGGGCACCCAAAAGAATGCCAGTACATTGCAATTTAAGAGAGGCACTTTTATCAATCATATTTAAATAACTTTGCATTGCTGAAACTATAATGAAATTGACATTTATTGTTAATATACTAAAACAATTGTTTGTGTAGAATATGTTATGTTTAACGTTCAGATTTAAAGGTCTACACTAAAATATTCATATACATTAAGGGCTTCTATTGGAAATCTATGAAATTTCATTTCCGATTGTGTTAAACGTTTTTAACACTTTCCAACAATGTGTAACAGTAATTATGAATTCAATAAGTCTATCTTTCTGCTTTTCTGTCTTCTCTGTCCGTTGTGTGATAACCAAAGAACATTGAAGGTTAACACGTTGGGCGCCACGTGAATTCTTAAGGAAATCCCAGTCAGGCCACGCGCTTTGCGTAGAAGCGCGCTATATTTACCATGTTTCAACAAAATATATTAAAATTCCTTAATGATATAATCCTGCAATAAATAAAAATTCAGTAAATTTTAAATAATTTTTCAGTAATTATTTAAAACAATGTAATTTTTTTTAGTTTTATATCATATTTTACACTGTCAGCCACCGGTGGTTGACGCGGCTTACACAGAAAGTTCAATTGACATGGCACTCAACGTGTTAAACGATGCAACGAGTACATACAGTTGGAAAGTGTTAATAATCAACGCGATCCACATGATTTATTGTTCTTGTTTTCTTCTTAATGCAGATTGCATGCTGGTAAATTGTAGATCTCAGTTTATTAAATTTCATTAAAAATTTACTTTAAAACCAGTAGAAAATATTAAGGGATATCGGCATCCAACCCGTTAAGCTTGGCCGAGTCCAGGCAGGCAGGGGCCGTCCAAAGGTTTCTAAGGGATATATTTTTCGTGAAATTTTAATAAACACACAAAATTTGTGTTTTTTTCTTTTCTTTTTTTTTTTTTTTTTTTACTATTCAAATGTTTATTTTTCTGACTAATGTTTATTTTTATATATTTAAAATATTTAGTCTTCAGTTTCTTATTTCGAACATAAATTTATCTAAATTCAGAAGAAAATATTATGTAAATAACTATATAAATAATTAAATATATAAATAAAATATTGAAAATAGCTTATATTTTTTCATCCGGTTTTTCTTTACTACATTGTTTTTTCATGAGCTTCATGCCAAGTATAGGTTAGATCTTCTAAAAAAGTTTCATCAAAATTGCAAGAGTATCACGGGGATCCACGAGGTACAATACGAATTGCTTTGCGATCATCTGAAGTAATACAGACAAATGTTAACTCAGAAAGCAAACAGCATGAATTCCAAAAACATGTAAAATTTCTGTTAGTTGAAATAATTAAGCATTTCTCTACATCAACAAATGTAGGTACTAGTGCTGCATGAAAGCAGCAACGCACAAAAAATTACTCGTGCTGTAATTACACGCCTTTCTATATAAGGCCCACCAGCGGCCGAGCGGTTCTGCGCTCAAAGCTGGTAGATGGGAGGTGCCGGGTTCGATCCCAGGTCGCGCTCATCGACCTAGCCGTTCGGAGTTTTCCGTGGTTTCCTCCGAAACTTGCGTAAATACGGGCTAGGACCCCTTAGAAAGACCCCCACGGAGGGCATTCCCCCTCTAGGCCTAGGACACATCAGGAGTCAATCGGCCTTAAGTCCTACAACCTTTCTATATAAAGATATTTAATGAATGTTTGTGCTTAATCATTTCAACCCAAAACAATTGCTGCTTTTTTTTTTTCGATTTTTGGTGCTTTACTGTAAAAGAAACATTCCGGTTGTACAGAAAATTCTTGGCAGCAAATTTCCCAGAAAATTTCCGTATTCTATGCTAAAAGTACGCTGACAAAAATTGTCTGTAGTAGAACAATACAGAGAACATACGTACACGACAGTTTTTTTTCCATGGTGCACACCTAAAAATTTCTAGCATAAAATGAAATTCTCCACATCTGCCAGCAACGATCGTACCAGGGCTCACCGCAATGTAAGCGACGCTATTACCTCTCAGCAACGGAAGTACGATTTATTCTGCTATTTAGCACTTCTCAATCCTGCTTTGAAATCAATTTTTCCCTATGCAAAACAGAATATTCATCGACCACATTTCATGAAACCATGGAAGCATTTGCGCAAGTGTTAACTCAATGAGTCCAATGTTAAATAGGGGTGACAGTCATCTGACTCAGAGAAAATGAGCAATAACAGTGAGCGGAATTACTGGATGTTTTCCAAATTTCAAACTGTCGGTCAAGTTGGCATCCCTCCAACATTTGGACGCTTCATCACTGCTAGTTTTAGGATATGTGGCTGCACTGTATATATGTAATGTACCACAAAATAAAATCTCTATCAATGGTTACACATTTTATCTAGTTACAGAAAAGTGTTTCTTTTGACAGATTGAGATGTAATTTCAAACTAAATTTCTGTAGTTATAGAGAACACAAACTTTATGTAGGAAATTTTCTATTTTTTAACAGATTTTATTTTTTACAGTGTTGCTTAGAAAGTTTAATTTTTCATCTTTATTCAACGCCCATATTTTGATGCAGTTTACTTGTACTCAAATAACAATAATTTACATGAATAGTAATACATTCAAACTTTATATTTCCGAAACAGACTTCTATTTGACAGAATAAACATTCCGATATGGGAAAATTTCATATTCTATACTTCAACTGCATATTGAAATTTCGTAACAATTTGGGTGTTTCTATACATAAAGTGAATAGTAATATAATCAATATTTTAATGAATAATATAATTAATGTGTTATTCGATAGTTTTTTTTTTTTTTTTTTTTTTTTTTTTTAATATGGAAAAGAATAAACTGCAACAAGAAACTTTCATGGCCACTGACTTGGTTTATAATAGTTGGATTTCGAAATCATAAAGAAATATGCAAGAATTCCATTTTTTAACTTTAACAAAATTTTCACAGAAAAAAAAAAAAAAAAAAAAAAAACTAGTATTTCTGCAAAATATTTTCCAGGTATGTGATAGAAATATTAATAATCTCTTACTACAAAAAAATTATATTACCCAATTATTGAAGCATTTTATAAATTTCAGTTATTTTATTATGTTTTACTTTTGTGTTTTCTCGATAATTTTCTTTGTCTATCTTTCAAAATAACAATAATAAATAAATAAATAAATATAAGTTAATTTGACATAGGAAGATGAATTTGCTGATATTCTTAATCAGAGTTATTTTAATTACTGATACTCAAGGTTTCGCAGCATTTTCCATGGTTTTTTCCCCCATTTTTTGCAGGTATCATCCAAAGGTATTGTTTTGCTATCAGGAACAGAAGATGCCATGGGCACTATTCATACTATCACGACTTTTTCAGTACCTGTGTCTCCAGAAATGGCCCCGGCCTTGCATATGGTTGTTTATCATCTGACTTCAGATGGGGAAGTTGTGGCAGACGGCATAATTATACCTGTCGATGCAATCAATCAACACAGTGTAATGTAATCTTTTCCTTTCTCGTAAATTATATTAATGTTTGCGTTTGTAAAATGTAAGTTCGTTGTTTGGTAAGAAAGATTTTTCAATTAATGGTTATCAAAGAAATATAATTCCACTTAAGAAAAATAATTTCTTTTCTAAGGACACGTTATAATACGGAAAGGTATATTTTGCAATATTTACTCTTATTGGTATCATAATTTCAAAAGTTTTAATAAAATCTATAGCTCACAAGCACTGTATACTAGGTTTTTTTAAACAGCATTATACATATATCTTCTCCTCATTTTTTATTAGCCAATCCATTCTATAATTCATTGGATCGCGTTTCGACTATTTGTTGTACAATGTACTCGTTTGCGTGCAATATATAATCAGCCAAACAGAATCTGGAACACCCCAGATTAATTTTTAATAGACTAATTCTTATTAAAAAATATAATTGAGAATTGAGTCTTTTTTAAATCATCGGGAAAAATCTAAGGAGTTTTCTTTATTATTTTAAAAGACAATTTTAAAGATATATTTAGTATGTATAACTTGCTATATTACATGCAAATAAAAAAGGCACGTACATATATGTGTAGTAATTTACAATATATAATGCTACTCAACATAGTTACAGTACAAGTAATTTTACCATGTTTTTATTAACTTCGATTCTTGTGTGTTTGTCAGGGACAAATCTTGCAATCGATTTTTAACTAACTTCCCGACTAGCTAGACATTTGAAACTTTCACAGTAGCTCAGAACCCGGTGACAACACAATACTTCGAAATCAGATTTTCGAATTTTCGAATAGTTTTCTTTTAATTAATTAAAATGTGAAAATGATAAGCTCCTAATAGCAATAAAAATAGCCATTAAAATATTAACTATAATTTAATTGTTGCCAAAAAAAATGTACGAGTTCATTTTCTTTCGATCTAAAAATAAATACATTTAATTAAACGTGAGCGTTAAAAAATTGTTAAAAGTTAAATTATGCATTTGGCAAAAATTGACGTCGTTATCATTTTAAAGATTTTCTACACAATGATAAAGTGCTAATGTAGTTCATGATGCAAATATATGTTGTTCGGAAAGGATTAATATTTTATTTTTAAAACCAACTTTTTAAATTCAAATTTCCGGTAACTCTTTAACCAATCACATTAGAACGTCCATCTTTGGAATATCGATAATAAGAATTTTCTCGCCAAAAGTCGCCAGAAAAGTCGCCAAGGGCAAAAAGTTGTCAAATTTGGCGCCAAATCCATTACCTGCCTATTGGAGCTTTTTAATGCGTTTTAAAGAGAAGTTTAAGCTATTTAAAAACATGGTATATAAAATGTTTTTTTTATGTTATAATTATTTAATATATGCATGCATAAATTACTTACTTGCAATACACAAAAAGCATTTAGATCATTTTGTAAAAGGAAAAACAATCTTTAAAATTAAAATTGGCCATTGAATAATCTTCTATATTTAGTTACCCCTTAATTATTTATAATATCATGATTATGTTGCTTTATCCACGCACATTAGTAACAGTTACTCTTTTGCTAAGATTTATGAATTTCAATCTTTAGGCATTTTAATATAAAACTAATAAGTGTATTCAGAATTTCTGGTAGTTTTTTTAAATGCCTACTATATTTTGCCATATTTTACCATAATATCAACAGTACGATAGTCATAGAATTACTTTAATAAAAATTGTAAATGAATACTATATTAATTTTCATTATTTAAGTAATTATATGATTTTTTCTCATGCCATTTTTAATATAGTAGTCAGAGAGCAGACTTGAGTAAAACAACAAAATGTGTTTTTTATGGCATTTAGGTTGTTTTAATGCATTCGCATTTGGAAACGTAAATTTAGGTTTTGTGGGTTGTAAGGACGATGTTATTTTATGTCACTAGGATGCAGTTATCTGCGAAAGTTTATACACTATATATACGCTAAAAAAATGTTCCTTTATCAAAGTGTGGAAAATTACAATAAAAGATTGCTATATGAAAATAGTGGAGCTCATCCAAAATCTTTATATCTCTAAAATAGAGTTCTTACAGTACTTTTTTTTTTTTTTTTGGCCTGAGTCTTGCACCACTAAATTTAAATAGCAATTTTTGTCATAAAATAAGACTATAATTATTTTAATAGAGTTTCTTGTTCAACAGAAATATTTCAGACTGAGGAATAAAAGAAGCTCCATAAAAACCCTGTAAAATACCCGAAATTATATGAAAATTATAATAAAGTAGCTCGACGCAAAAGTGTTAAAATAAATTTTCTTTAGAAGAAGTTAAATTTTGTTGCGATTGAAAAAAAAAATTGTTTATATTTGTTTAAATTAACATTTTTTTTTTTTTTTTTTTTACTTTACTATAATTTTTGTACATTTTTATTAATAAAACGTTTTTTCGAACGATAAACATTTTTTTCTTTGTTGAAAACGCAAAAAGAAAAAATCCTTTAAGATTCTATTTTTTGTTTTTAATATAAATTTAAGCAACATTTCTTTTGGAAAACAAACAGATTTTTTATTATTATTATTATTATTATTTTTTTTTTGTTGAATAACAAAACTTTTTTCTATTTCAGTCTACTATGGAGTTGAAATCTAAGAGGCTGCCAAATGCAAAGTTTAGTTGTATCGTAAAAGTTGCCGTTGCCCGCAACATTCTACACCACTATTCTTAAATAACAAAATTTTATACATTGTTTATATGGCTCAATAAAATAGCGAAAACTCGATGAAAATAATGGTGTAAAATATTACGGGTAATGGCACCTCTGCATCCTTAAATACAGGAGCACTATGTTCTATCGAGCACAGAAGTTTAATATTTCTTTAAACTTATGGGCTTCATGTTCTGAACTCTCTTGCATCTTTCTTCCATATATTGCACACGTTCTCTTCAAGACGTTTTGAAATGGGCTATATGAGTTATAATTTAAATGATCTATAGCACTAAACATTAAATATTAACGATAATTTGCATGCAGAATATCTACAATTCAATTATAAATAAAAGGCAATATAAATGAATAATACACATTCTTAATTGATCCAATAATCCAATAATACTCATCATTAATCTCGAATAATATTATGATAGCATTCATTAGATAGTACCGTAGAAAATAATTAAAATTTTTTTTTGATAATGTCCACATTATTTTGACTTCTTACTGGAGGGGTAAATGTCCTTTACAATTCTGCATTAAAACGTAATGCATCTTCAGACTCAACCAGTCAGTTTTGTGTTAAAAATTTCTTTGTGTTAAAAATTTCTTTTGTGTTAAAAATTTTTCTTTTTGTAATGCGATTACATTGCGTTATAATAATTTTATATCTAGAAAAGAAAAAAAAAAGTTGTTTAGGAATCCCCCTTTGTGAAATCCCCCCCCCCTTATTATTATTATTATTATTGTCATTGCTATTATTGGATAAAGGTAATACAATTAATTTTGAACACTAAACTGATTGGTTGAGTCTGAAGTTGCAATATATTTTAATGCAGAATTGTAAAGATAAAGTTTCCCTCCAGTAAGAAGCCAAGAAAATGTGGACAGTATCAAAATTTTGCTTTAAACATTTTTTTACAGTACTATCTAATCAATGCTGTCATAATATTATTTGAGATTATCGATGAGTATTATTGGATCAATTAAGTATGTGCATTATTCATTTATATTGTCTTATATTTATAATTGAGAAGTTTAAAGTTAAACATTTTCTAAAAATAATTATATTTTCTCGCACCTAAATCAAAAATAATTTATTGGATACTTAAAATCAGGACTCTTTCAAAAACATAGAACAGATATATTTAAAAATATTTTAATTGTGTCATATTGTAATCATCTCCAGTACACGTTTAAGAGTTAAGATAACGCTATTACATAGAGTAACATAGAAAAAAGTTTTGTAATGGTCACATCTTACTATATATATATATATATATTTATTTTTATTATTTTTTTTTAAACCCAATATTTATGCAAGAATAAAACTAACTAAAAAACAAACTAATAATACCATTTTCTGGGGTCATACAGATAGAATCTTCTTTTGAAAACGAGTGTAACCTAAATTATGACTAATACCCCAGCTGAAGATAATGAAAATTATTTCATTAGTAAATCCAAAATTTCCAGTAATTTGAAGATACCTTAAGGTGACCAAATTTTTCTAAAGGAGAAGTGAGGATAAATAAGTGCGGTGGATTGCCCATCTGCGCAGCACTAGTGCGACGTAAAACCCATCCATCCATCTATTAGAGCGGTGGCTTCAATTTCAAAATAAAAAGTGGGGAGGGAAAGCAGTACTTAAAAAAAGTGCAAAATCATAAATTTTAAGCTATAAATTACTACAAAAGCTTTACTTAGAAAATTTATTCATACAAGAAGGAAAAAGAAAACTACCAGAAGTGGGGACTGTCCTTACAAAATGGGAACATTTGGTCGTCTTAAAATACCGTGTCATGCCTTAGTAATCTTGTTTTTAATCCCGGTGAAGAATAAAGTTTAAAAAAAAATAATAAATAAATATGAAAATGTAAGATGAATGCTTTTACCGTCTACAGGTAATGTAATGAGACAAATGTTTCTGCAACAAACATAATTTTGGAGGAAAGGTTGTAATTTTTTTTTTTTTTATATTGACCATAAGACAATTTTTCGTTTTTTTACGATGACTGTGCAGGCCAGGAACCAAATCTGGAATCTTTGACCAAAACGTCGAGATTCGTCACATTCTCTACAATATTTTTTATCATATAATTTAGAAAGTATGGTGAGTAATATACTTTTTAACAGATTACTAAGACGATATTATTTTTTATTCATGTAATTTTTTCTAAAACATTAGTTTTCAATCACTTTTATTAAACGAATCTTATAAATTCATAAATAAAATCATAAATTCTAAAATTAATTAATTAATTTTATGAAGTTTAGCTTTACAAACATGATAATTATCATAATTTTCTCTAAAATTCTTAATAATGTCTATATTTACAATTTCAGTATTTTCTAATTTTGTTAAATTAATTTCTAAGTAGTTGTTATATTAATTATATGCTTAAAGGTTCATTTTCTAAATAAAAATATATTCTTTTAGTTTAGTTTATCTGTAAATATGCATCAGGAACGATCTGGAAATACAATAGAGCTAATTACAAGTCTTGCTCCAGAAACTTTAGTTGGTACTTGGGGTTACGATAGCGATCACGTGTCTACTCATGGAAAAAGGCAACTGACACCTACATCAGTATGTGAAATTAATTTTTTGTTTTATTGTAAAATGTTAATGATATTTAAAAATGTCAAATGGGTTTTAATATTAAAAAATGTTAAATGGGTTAAAACTAATATATAACAATATATATTATTTTAATAAATTACTTACTCACACACACACACACACACAAAAAAAAAGATAAAGAATGTTTAAATGTAAGAAAACGCTATATATTCAGGGATCACAGCGATTTCTATTTATTTATGAGCGTTTAATACATTTGTCACCACTCTTTAAGAACAGTGTTTTTTTTTTTTTTCAATTATGTTATAGCTTAAAAATCTTCAAAAAAAAAAAAAAAAATTCTTTTTGAAAATAGTGAAAACAAAATAATAAAACCCACGTAAAGAAAGAAAGAAGGAAAAAAAAACAAACAAACTTCTGCGACCATTGTATATTGCAAAATCAGGCAACAACTATTCCGTGTTTTAATTAGAAATATTTGTAAAAGATTTATAAATCAATACTATTGTCGCACAAACATCTAAATATCAGTTGTAAAAGTTAGTCAGAAACAAAATGAAATCTTTCTTTTTTATAGATTGCAAAGGATACATTTTCAGACATTTTAATTTCTATTTATAATCAGTAATATTGTTTCAGAAAAAGCAGCAATTATTAGACAAACTAAACCGCTAAAAGACTATTTGTGTATTCACTCAAAACTAGCTCAAAACTACGCTATATATATATATATTCAGAAACATACCGACATGTTAGTGCAAACGGCTTAATTGCAGAATATAAAAGTATACCTTTTGAATTAGTTTTAAATAAAAAATTAAAAACTAATTTGTTTTAAATCTTTTCTTGAGTCGTCTATCTATCTCACGGTAACATTTTCTGTTACTTTTCTTGATTTCTTATCGCGCTTATTCCTCTCTTTAGGCTTGATAATTTCATTCAGTGAGAACAAAAACATAAATTAAAAGAAAAATAAAGAGGTGTACACGAACCTTTGCAATGCTATGTAATGTAAAATATATTGTCTTTTTGTAACTTTCATTGGAGGACATTTTTTTTTTTCTTTTTTCTTTTTTAAGAAGTGACAATATTGTTTATTAAGGTGATTTTTAGTTGAAAAATAATAATTGCATGATAATTAAATAAGAATTTCACGAAGTTTACCCGAAATAGCGTGTATAAATGAGACAAGAAGCAGCTTATGCCTCATCTATATTTATAAAATCGTTTGTCCTGAATGCGTGAGTGAGGGACTAATTCATCATCGCCCAGCCCAAACCCTACTGGACCTAGAAGCATGGAATTTTGTGACAATGTTCCATCTATGATTTAGATATCCACTAAGAAGCAGTTCTGCAAAATTTGTTAGGACAAAACGTGATTTCACAAGATTCTTCCTATCTCCAAAAAAAAAAAAAGAAAAAAAAAAAAGATATCCGTAAAATTTTTGCTTTAAAATATAGCTAACACAAATGTCTAAAAACTGATTTCTGGAATTTTAGAAATTCGGTTCCCAAGGGGGGGGGGGAGAGGGCAAAACGTGATTTCCCATAATCTTATATATCTCAAACAAAAAAACAGATATACATGAAAATTTTGCTCTAAAATATAGCTGATACAAATACCTAAAAACTTATTTCTGGAATTTTAGAAATTCAGTCCCCAAAGGAGGGGGGGGGGGGCAAAACGTGATTTCAAATAATCCTTTATATCGCAAACAAACAAACAAACAAACAAAAAAAAGATATATGTGAGATTTTTGCTCTAAAATATAGCTCACTCAAATACCTACAAACTAATTTCTGGAATTTTAGACATTCGTCCCAGGTGGGACGGGAGGGGAGGGAGCTATGGGGCAAAAAAAAAATAGAAATACAGTCAGACCGTTCAAAATTGGTACAGATAGGTTTTATAGGCATGCAAATCTAATGAGGATATTTTCGAAAGTGTAAAGTTATTAGGAGGGGAGGGAAGGGGCAAAATATAAAAATAGGGTTAGATCTTTCAAAATTAGTACGTTAAGGTTTTTTATACTTACAATTCAATTGCGGATATTTTCGAATTTGTAAAATTATTAGGATAGACGGGAAAGGGGAGGGCGAAGGGGCAAAAATATAAAAATAAGAGTTAGAGCGTTGAAAATTAGTATTATTAGGTTTTAAGGCCCGATAAATCGATTGCGTATATTTTCGAAAGTGTAGAATTATTACGAGGGGCGAGAAGGGGGGCGGGCGCAGGGGCAAAAATAAAGAAATTCAGATAGAACGTTGGAAATTAGTGTTATTAGGTTTAAAAGCTCAAGAAAACGATTGTGAATATTTTCGAAAGTATAAAATAATTAGGAGGGGCGGGTGCCGTGCGCGCGTGTATACGCTGTCGCAGTCAGTGGGGGGCCAGACCGATTATTCCACCGATGAGGGAAGAATTTTTTTGTATTTTATATTTATGTTTTTCCTTACGATAATATAGTGATTCATTAAGAGTGTCGAACATAAATGCGCGCGACCGAAAGCAGTGGTCACAATTCAAATCTTGCGCTCATTTTGGGACACCCTTTATAAGCTTTATAAGTTTTCCTTCATACCTTTCGCCATGCTTTTAGGGACAGACATTGAGTCGAATAATTTCACGTTCGGCGCCAGATTTTACAAAAATGTTGATTTTCTTCTGCTTAGAAAGTAGTTCGTAAAGAAAGTTAGATGAGTATTCTCGAATTTTTCCAAGAGAACTGTCACTTGCACCATAAATTACAAGTAATTAGCGTTAAATACACCAATATACTAAATTTCGCTCATTGAAGAACAATGATCTTAAATCACAGTCTCCCGTAAACAAAATATCAGCATATGTTTGAATACAATTTAGCTTTTCCGGAAGTGACCCTTCCCTTTTATAGTCTCGGGGATGAAACGACAAATGTTCGAACTAGTTTTACTCCAGAATACTTTAGCTAATTCCAGAAACTAGGCTACTATTGAAGACAGAACTTTCAAATTTTGGCAACCGTAAACTACCATTTTCGTAAAAATTGTTCAACTCTCCAAATTCGTCGCTGAGATCGACCTTCGTGTGTCCATTACATAGAGCTCTCTTATTTCGCACGTGCATATAAAACTACCTTTTTTGCAACAGCAATTTAATTGCAGGAAAAGAATTTTAATCATTTGAAGTTAATTTAAACAACTTATTTTACAAGCTAACTAACTAACTAAATAAATAAAACAATTTTTCTTTCAACTTTCTCTAAAATCTTTTAACTAAATAAATCCCTATTATATTCTATTTTTCAGATAATGGAATCTATGTATGCATTCGAAAAGCACTTTCTAAAATTTCATAGAGCATTTAGAAGATATAGAGATGGATCCCCCGAGAAAATTTCGTATTTTGCGACACCCAATATTGCCCGAGATGCACAAGGAACATTTGAGGTAATCTTTCACCGTTAAAAATATTTTTAAAACTGATTTTAATTTAATGTATAGAATTTTAAATCATTACATTTTTTCTATACTTCCAGTTCTCCAACATGGTTGCACTCTCTAATTTATTCATCAACACTTTGCCCTGTAAGTATTTGATAAATTTGGGGAAATTAACCATAATTTTTATTAAAATTTGATTATAACAAATACGTATGTATATTTAATTATAATATGCTGGAACTTCAGTGATTAATTTGAGAATTATTTTTTAAATTAAATAACTCATTTACGTATTAAATACATATATTATTGAATGTAGATATAAACTATAAAATACATACAAGGTCTGTTCAAAAAGTATCCAACCTTTGGCCAGAAAAAATATCTTAGTTACTTTGCGGGTATCGTATTCTAATTCCCTTCAAAGTAGGCCCCTTGCACCTCCACTGCCGAAAACACTTCTGGAAGGCTTCTTTTGGAATGGTGTTCAACTCCGCCTTCGCGTTCTGTATATCTCATCTCTACTCTGAAAACGGGATCCTTTCAACGTTATTTTCAATTTCGGGAACAGCCAGGTTCAGCGTTGATAGTGTCCAGTAGGTCCTGTGCAACTGCAAGACGGAGTTCTTTCTGTTCCACCGACAGAAGCTTGGGAACAAATTTCGCAGTCACTCTGCGCATGTTCAAATCATCACACAAAATTGCATGTGCAGAATCTCTACTCATCCCAACTTGTTCAGCAATCTCTCGTACGGTCAAATGACGATCTTTCATTATCAGATTTTCCACCTTTTCAATATCAGCTGCATTTCAAGCGATTTGTGACGTCCAAGAACGCTGGTCTCTCTCTACCGACGTGCGGTCACTTTTGATTCGGTTAAACCACTCCTTAATTTGTGTGACCCCCAAAGCATCGTCTCCAAACAATTGCTGAACCTTACGAATTGTTTCACTTTGAGAATCACCAAGCTTTTGACAAAATTTCATACAGTACCTCTGCTCGAATCGTTCAGTCATCTTTAAAGAAAGAAAATTCCGACGAACACGAAAATCCGAACAGCACCTCACTCGACAGCCTGCATGCAGGAAACGACTGGTACACTGGAACGCGGGGAAAGAAATTGAAGCATGCGCATTAAATTGTCTCCTCCCACTGTGCACAGTGGCGCCGTTTTAGAATCTCTACTGTACGCAGGAAAATTCAAAGTCAGATACATTTTGAACAGACCTTACATGTGCCAAAAGGTCTTGTACGACCCCGTCATACCTCTCCGCTGCTGCTGTGTGATTAAGAAATGAAATGCAGAGACTAATTTTAAACTTAACAGAAACACTTTAATTAAAGCTCTTAAATGAGGGGAGGAATGGGACTACTTCTTTAGACGTGTAATAAAATATAAATGGTTTATGCCTAAACTTAAATAAAAATAATAAATGGTCTCATATTATTCGTAAGCATGAGTCGGCATAACTGGCGTCAGATTTGACTGTACTCCTCAATACTATACTTCAAGTATGATTATACATGATTCAATATATACATGATAATATATACACGGTTTATTGTTTCTAAATGGTAGAAACGCTTACTTTGAACTTAAAAAACTGAAAAAAAAAAAAAAAAGCATTTTATAATTTTAAGGAGTTGGCCGGTTTTGTAACTAGACGACCCATATTATGATACAAAAAACATTCGGACGTTTGATTAAAGTTTTTGTTAAAAATTTAAATTAAAGAAAGATTTTATAAATAAATATCGTTCATACTGAAAATCATCAACATTGTAATGGTTGTAGTGTAAAGGTACATAATTTTCTTACTTTCTTACTAATTTATATGTACTATAATAACAAACAAAATTTGAAAATATAGTGTTTAAATTAGAATTTCAAATTTATAAGGTATCAAATAAAGTGTGGTAAAAATTAATCATTGAGAAAAATTAAATAAAAAGAAGAAGAAGAACAGAAAAAAAAAAAAAAAATCCGGGTACGAAATATATATATATATATATATTCGTATAACTTTTTCTAAAGTTTAAGTAATATTTAACTGAAATAAAACATTCTATTTATTATTATTATTATTTTTATTTTTTTTCAGTGAAATCATTTTGATTACTTTTCTTGTTTTTGAATCGTGTCAATTTTTAAAAAGATCACATAAGGAGGAAAAATGCTAAATACTATCTGAATTTATAACAGATTTTTGTATTTAAGTAAAGATCTTTATTTTGAAGCAATTAATGGAATAATAATAAATTGTTTTGTTTTTTATTCCTCATTTAATATATGTTTTTAATGCAATTATGAAATTATATAGGTTACATTATCTTTCCTTCTTATTATAGATAGTTAATCATTTTTACTTTGTTAAAATTTAATTCAATTAGAAAATCTGTAGTTTTTCTGTAGTACAATTTATTTTAGTCCATTGTAGAGTAAACTGTGCAGTTTTCAAACATCTTAAGCGTTATCCCTTCTGCATTTAATAAGTGAAACTTTTATATTAATATTAAATAGAATGCAATGTCTAATACAAACATTAAAATTCGTTTGAAGTATTTTCCGTATATAAATAAATAGTAGCAAAATATAAAATCGATTAAAAACATTTTAAATGTTCAGTTTTCTGAAAAAGTTGTTAATGGCCAAGTACAATAGTTTTTTTTTTTTTTTTTTTTTTATATAATTGCAAGAACCATAACAGGTGAACTTTTGCCAATCATATTATTATTAATATTATAATTTTTAGAATGAGAATGATAAGGGTTTTTTAAATGATACTTGATATATTTAATTTTAAGCAGTGTATTTTATTTACAGATTTATCATAATCCAGTATTGCTTGTTTTTAGCATATTGCAATGCTTCATTGGGGTTTTCAGCTTGTACGACTGGACAGTGTTATCCATCAAATTTAAAATGTGATGGAGTTCAGGATTGTGAAGATGGCTCAGATGAAGGAAGCTGTAAGTGTAAAATATTTTACTCAATTAACTGGAAAATCTATTTTTTCTCTCTTTTGTTTTCTTTTCTTTCCTATTTTTTTCTTTTGGCAGATGTAAAAAGTACAAAGTGAAATTAAAATTGGTACATCTAAAAGGAAAAAAAAAAAAAAAAAAAAAACTTTTTACAATATTCAAGTCTAAAAAAGCATTTACCAAAGCAATAGATTTAAAAGGAAATTTATATATATATATATATATAGAGAGAGAGAGAGATTTAAAAGGAAATTTATATATATATATGTATATATATATATATATATATTTATAAGATAAATTTATACAACTGATATTATTTAGTTTTTTATATTATTTGAGACATTAATGTGTTCCTATTATGAAATATTTTGATTATACTTCGAAACTAAAATTTTAGATTTTAATAAATAAAATTGAAGATATTTGGCTATAATTTGAAAGTTTGAACTTAAGGAAAAGGGATGAATTAAAAAGTAAGACTATATTTTTGTAGACTTATTACATTTATTTTATATACATGAAAATTTTATAGGAATGTTTTAATTTGAGATTATTTGGAACATTTCTGTGGTTGAATTGTTAGTTATATGTATGTTTTGTCATCAAGTAAGTATCTTGCTCTATTTATATTGTTGTAATTTACAGCTATATTACCTAAGTTTATTCTTTACAGGTTTTAAAGCTCAAATTGATCAAGATAAAGATCTCTTTGATTTTTATCTCTATCGAAGAAACAGGCAAGGAGCTTTCTATGATGCTACGGCATCGAATTTTGCTTGGCATGATAAAATAATTGGGTAAGATTCCAGTCTATATTAATATTTTTACTAATAAACATACGTAAATGTATAACCAAACTCGTAAGAAAAGAAAAATGTATCTTCATTTTCTAATCATTTAAAAAGAAATCACAACGACTTCAACTTTAATCCAGAATAACGTCGCCTTTTAAAGACTAACAGGTTCTTGCTTTCTCTTATTCGTGTATGGTAGAGAAAATATTGTTTTTTATAAATTTTTTGAAATTGAGATTTTATTATATTTGCTCATTTTGAGGTTACCTGAATCCGAAAAACAGGTTTTTAGCGTTTGGTGTGCGTGTATGTGTGTTTCTGTATGTCTATTTTCAAATATCTAAAGAACAAATAGCAGCAGGAAGTCTAAACTCAGAATTCTGAATCTGTGCCGTATAGGGATACTACCTTTCGTTGAGCTCAAGCAAATGGCTCGTATACGTATAGGAACATTCAAGAGAATTGAATACATTATGAGTATGGGCGAAATTTCCGATAGGTACAATTGAATATATATAGGCTGCTCTAAACAAAATAAAACGAACATGTTTTTATATGCATAAAAGCATGTTTTGTGTGTAATCATTCACCATTCTTTTATCCCCAAAATTGGGATATTTTGGAGATATACTTGGAAATTGCTGGAAGTGCAATCCAAGTTGTGCTACGCATTTCCAACAGAGGATTATATTTAAGTACGCAATGTGTTATATTACATGCATGTTTAGACAATATTCAGGGCTTCCAATAATTAATAGAAAACATTCTTTTCTATTGAAAGTAATTGATGGAAGTGCTTCACTACATTTTACGATGTTCATAAAACTGTCCAGGAATGAAAACTGATCTTATGTCGATACGGTAGACAAAGCATTTTTGAAGTAAGTTTTGAGCGCTGTTTTTTTTTCTATAATTACATGTTATTAGGTCCCCTTAAATACTAAAGTCAACTTTTTAACGTTTTATCTCTGTGTTATCAGAATAACTTAAAAACAATTAATTGTAGGTATTCAAATTTCATATTCTTAACTTCCTATGAGGAAATGTGATCAAGAAAGGTGATTTTCAAAAAGTGGTGTGAATAAAAGTAGTCTGAATAATTTTGAACAAACTTTTTAATCTAAAAACAGCCTTCAATTCCTTATAAATGTAGGTACTATATTCAAACGGGAAGTTAAAGAGAACGGTAGCTCCCTTACAGAGAATTGTATGTCAAATAAAACAGTTCTTTAACTTATTTTGAATTATTTTTAATGTAGGTTCATATACAGAACTTATTATCTTACCACTAAATCTGCAATCTGTTTTTTTAGTATTGGAATTCAAGGCAAGAGAGAAATGTGTGGGCGTCACACAAGATTATTTTGCTTAAAAATTCATAAATGTGTTGAAATTTGTATGAACTTTTATCAGAAAACACTGCTCGTCATGAAAATTGCCCCCAACATCATTTTTGTAAATTCTTATGTAAAATGACCTCCTGATTCCGAATATGACGCAAATTTTACCTATCACCCACCGTTTTTTAGGGGCAGCAACATATTTTTATCACTTTTCCGTGATTTTATGACTATAAATTTGATTTTTAGGGAGGGAAAGGATTATTTTAACTGTTAAATATATTCTGAGGGGCTACAGAGTTGGAAAATTCTAAAACATGAACATTTGCGGAAAGGGAAAATTTAGGAGGGGGGGGGGGGGTGATTTGCCATTGTAATTATGTATTACATTTCTTATATTTTTTAAATCTATTATTAATGTTATTTATTAAACATTATATATATTTTTTGTTTTTAGGTGTTAAATTAATTCTTTGTCATTCTCCAAATCAAATTCATAGTCATAAAATTAGCGAACAGAGATAAAAATTGAGAGAGGGGGTGATGTCCTTAGAAAACGGTGAGTGACTGGGCAAAATGAGAGTCATATTCGGATTCAGGAGGTCATTTTACAAAAGAATCAGCAAAAATGATATTAAGAGTCGATTTTTTTTTTTTTTTTTTTTTTTTAGCGCAATGTAATTATTCCCAATTTTGAATTTTGAGTCATTATTTCAAATCTTCGGATAAAATAAGAAACGTGTGTTGTTATTTTGTAACCCTTTAAAATGAAATTGCAATAAAATTACTATTGATTAAAATTTTTTTACTTAAACAATCGTCAGAATTAAAAATAAAATAAAATAAATAAATAAATAAAGCATAAACTGTTTTTCAGTTAGTAACACCCAATTTTTAGTACTTATTCTATATCTTATTTAAAATAAAATCAAAGAAACTTGTATTTGGTGCATTTTCCTTTAATCTACACGAAATTAAAAAGAAAAAACTGTTAAATTTACTGTTACAAAGAAAAAGTTATAAATTATGGATAACATTAATTTTCCAATAAAATAAATAGGCATAATGCAATACATCGCTGAGTGAATTTACAAATCTATTTACAAATCTATATAAATAAAAAGCAAATATTGGATTCCAGAAAATATTTTACTTCTACATGTTAAAATGTTTAAACGTTTTAGAGTGTCTTAAACACAATTTGACTGTTTCTGGAAAATGTCTACCTGACACAAGTTTTATGCCCACTTTATAAATAATGCGGATTATTTCATGATATTTCGCATTTTCTTAAGATCCCACCGATGACTTCTACTGGTTAGATTTGTTGTACAATGAAAAAAAAAAAAAAAAAAAAAAAACACTCGACATAAACGCTTTAGAGTGTCTTAAACACGATTTGACTGTTTCTGGAAAATGTCTGTATGATACAAGTTTTATGCCCAATTTATAAATAAGGCGGATTATTTCATAATATTTCGCATTTTTTTAAAATTCCACCGTTGACCGCTACTGGTTAGATTTGTTGTACAATCGGAAAAAAAAAAAAAAAAAAAAAAAAAAAGAAACACTCGACATTACTTTGTTATTAATTGACGTAGAAAAAAGTATAATAGATATCATTCGACGGGAAATTGTGCGTACCTTTAGAAAATGAAGTGAAATTTTTGATTGGGTGTCATCTACATATTAAAACGCGCAACAATTTGATTTTTTTTTCAATGTTATTGCCCTATTTTGATTTTATATTTGGATTCATGGGGTCGAGGCAATGCGGAAAATTATTTTTGTTGTATGTTTTATTTTTATTTTTATATAAGTGTTATAAGTGTTCAAAGTTTGAAGATGCTAATGTTTAATTCAGATCGCAAACTTTTATTTATATCTTCACAAAAAGTAACTTGATCTATCTATCTATCTATATATATATATTGCGATATACAGTGAAGAAACCTAAACATAATCCATGATTATTTTTGATCAAGAAACAATTTAAATTATAAAAAAATATTAATATATTCGGAAAAAAAATGATAAAAAAATTATAAATATTGATGTAATAATAATTATTCATAAACTTAATCCCAGTACTTAAAAAGAGACTTCCAGGTATAGTTAATTTTCTTTCTCGATACGGCTTAGGGGTGGGAGTGGGGGCTCTCTCATAAACTTTTGCATGAGATAACAAAGAATATCTTAAAATGTGACAGAGGAACAGTGAATAACAACATCAAACGAAAAAAAAAAAAGAGAGAAAATTTATTTTTAAATATCTATTATAACCGCAAGCTAGAATTCTTGTTTAATAAAGAAAACAGCCTTTCCGACTTCTTAAACAACGCAATAAATAAAAAACAAAAGAAAAGTGACTATGCGTATTCGTTTTTAGCCGTTTAATTTTCGTTGGCAAAATTGTATCTGTATGTCATTTACTGCATCGATTGCTGATAATAAAATTTTAATCTTTAAAACACTAGTGCTTAAAATCAACGAATTAAGCGGGGCCTATTGTTTAAAACAGAAAAATAGGTGAACGTAAAATTTGTCAATAGAGAAAAGAAAAAAAGCGAACTGTTTATTCCCAACAACTAGAATGCAAGGCAGACTTGTATCGCTTTATGACGACAGTCTTGATTAAAGATAAAAAATAAAATAAAATAAAATAAAGCATTAATGTCGTTTTTGTATTCTTCATCTTTTATTGTTATTTTAAGCATACTTTAGACTTAAAAAATTAATTTTATAAAAAAATATTTTAATTTAAAAACTATATCTTCTGAGAAACTAAAAAAAAAAAAAAAAAAAAAAAAAAAAATCGTACAGTTTCAAAGATTTAAACTTAGTACTATTAAAAATGTTTACGATATACTTCATGTAAGTGTTTAAATGATACCTTACAATGATTTATTTGAAAATATATAAATTATGCTTTGTAGTTATTTTAAATTATAATGTTTGCTCACAAAGTTTTTATTCATCCTCCTTTGTCAGAAATTTTATAATAATGCGTTCCGCAACGTGAGGGTGAATTTCTTTTTCACTCATTGTTACACCAACCGAAATGAACTTACTACAGTGTAGAGAGACTACAAGGAGAGAGGTGTCAATGGCGAGTCAGTTTCTGATTGGTTTGAAAAAAATTTTGATAAAAATTCACACTCATTTAAAAGTGTTTTTGATGGCTTTAAAACACTGTGCTAAAACTACAGCTAAAGTAAAGGCTTATTACCAAAAAAAAAAAAACGATATCTGTAAATCTTTTGTTGTTGATATTCAACTGAGAAGTGTTCGCATTTTTCTGCCAAAACACAGTTTGGGAGGGTAAAAAAAAAAAAAAAAATGTCTGCTACGAGCATACGTCGTCGCGTAATTTAATCATTTGTCGTCTCTCTCCTTCGAGGCTCTCTACTAGACACGTGACATCATCACCTATCACGCCGAGTAGTGAAGGGCCATTTACAATCGGCAGCAAAATTATTGAAACACTAGCAATAATTCATACTTAAAAGATAGGCACCTAATACTGTTTTGTTAAGTAAATATTTGCCGAGTCATGACCTTAGTCTTATGCTGTTTATAAAAAAGTAAATTGATGATAAAAATTAGTTATCAAACTAAAAAAAAAAAAAAAAAAAAAAAACATGAAAAGTGTGGATGTGTGTGCTTCAATAATTTTACTGCCGACTGTATAATGCATTAGCGGCCATGCGAAAGGAATTTAAAAAAAAAAAAAAAAAAAGTAAAATGAAAAGAAAAGAAAAAAAGTAAATACGCGCGCTTTTCTAAATGACATTTAGATTAACGAATTGTTTTGCGTGCAGATAATTTCATAAAGTAAGGAGTGACAATAAATTTAAATTTTTTGGAGATTTCTTTTGATAAATCGAGCTGATTCTCTTTATTTCATAATAATTTGTATGTAATTATATGCAAACATTTTTCTTAGCAATTAGACGATATTATTTATCTTTATACTGCATGGTGTATTATTTTTAAAGCATTTTATTTAAAAAAAAAAAAAAAAAAAAGGGTAGGTGCTCCTGTGATTGGCATGCTCCAGTAATTGACATCTATCCCGAAATAATTAATAAATAAGAAAAATAATAAAATCATATATTTTACATATAAGAATTTTAACATTTTATGTCAAACACTGGAGTATAGGGTGCTAATAACTGGTAAAATGAATAACTAGCAGTGTCAAACACTGGAACATAGGGGGCCAATTACTGATAAAATGAAAACTGGCCGTGTCAATTACTGGAACACTGAGTGGGTGTCAAATAAAAATTCATTAAAAAAAATAATAATTGTTATCAAATGTATATATTTTAACATATGTGGTTCTGAATGTCTTTCATGCCATATGTACTAACTTAAGATTTCTAAAAATATTTTCTGATGACTAGAACATTAAAAACATCAGAGATTGCTCTAAAAGTGTCAATCACTGGTGCACATACCCTACATTCCACATACTATTTTTCTTTTTCTTTTCTTTTAAATAAATCTATATAATAATATTCATATCATAGGATTTTTTCGGTCAAAATTAAAAACTAATACATTTAAGGGTTAAATTATTTGAGTTTAATACATTATGGGATGAATTTTAAAATAAAAACCAAATGTTGAAGAACTACTCCAGGTAATCGGAAATGTGTTCAGCCGTCTTATATATATATATATATATATATATATATATATATATATGTTATATAAACATACATTAATAAATACTGAATTTGAAATGTATGATTACATAATTCATATTTGTTTCATATTCAAATTGACTTTTTCATATGATAGGGAGGATACTGAAGAGTACATTCCAGCTTTTCCACCAAAGGGACCATCTGCATATTTTCTAAGTTCTGTGGCTGTAAATAAAAATTATGGTCTTCATATACTGGAAGAACCGATAATTGTAAGGGAAAATATTTTCTAATTAGACGTATTTTCGATAAAAACTTTGTATTTTGAGTTACATGGTCTGTCCAGAAAGTAATGAAACTAATTCCTTAATATTAGTTTTTTTATTATTATTATTATTTATTTATTTAAGACAATTTTACAGACTCTTAAAATTCTTCGAAATAACCTCCTCCTGTATTAGTACACCGTTGCTAACGACTCTGCCGCACATTGATGTCCGTTTAGAAGTCTTCAACTTGAATGCTGTACATAACACATGTTACGTTTCTCTGCAAGTTCTTTAGATTGTCAAAATGATTGAAAACAACCTCAAAACAAATTCTTAAGCTGAATTTTAACCGAGGGAGCAGAACAATGTCCGACAATCACAGATCGAGACTGTACGGGGATTGGGCAGCGTTTCGACGCTGTGTGTTGCCACTACTCGATACTCTGCTGCATTCTAAAAACCTTACGACCCCTTCAAACATGTGTCTGCTTCATAATCAATCTGTCCGCTACAAAGGCTCAAGGTCAACTGACTTCCATCAAACTCTGTATCTGACAATTACTACAATCTACACTGTAACAAAATAACTATTACCAGCTGCAAGAAGCTCTCTGTGATTGGAGAAAATAATTATTTTCTCCAATCACAGAGAGTTTCTTGCAGCTGCTGATAGTTATTGTTTTACAGTGTGTACCACCTGCTAACTTTGCCCCTTTGGCACTCTGCTTGGCGCAAAAAATTCAGTCTCATTACCTACTTTCTGGACAGACCTTGTATTTACTGTTTTGTATGATTCTTTGGGTAAGTTTAAATTTAATGCAAATTCACCTTTTGAATTAAACAGTTATTTAAGTATTTATTGATAATAAATAACCAATTTACTGAAAACATTTTTTTCTCGATGCATTTTTTACAATAATATGCATTCGTCAGCAAATACTTTAAATTATTTTAAGATTGAAATATACTTTTAGATAACGATAACATTTGTTAATTAAATAGGTTTCACTTAATCAGCGGTATTTTTTAAATTTTTAAACTATTTTAAGACAGATGTATCAACTAAAACGGATTAATTTTTGACCGAAAGTTGCTATATAAATCTTATGAAAATTTATAAAGATCAAAATATGAAATATTGGGAATATTCCAAAACAAGACTTTATACAGTTTTTTATGCTTTTAAGTTTTAATGAATCTTACGATTGAGAAAGTTTAATTTACCGAAATTTGCTTTTTTAATTTTTGTATAGTCATTCTTCCTGTAAGAGCTTATCTGCCTAGAATTATATTAGAAATGTAGTTTGTCCTTAAAAATTTGAGCTTATGAGTATATTTTTCAAGTTTTTTTTTTTTTTTTTTTTTTTTTTTTTAGGCATCCTTTATTACTTTAATGTAAATTTCAATGTATTTTATTTACTTTTTTTTAATCAAAAAAGCATTCTAATGTTCAAAACATATACATCGTATGACATCGTTCTATCTTCCAATATTCATAATGTTCTGAAGTGATACATACACCTATCAAAACAGTTTTTAAAATATACATACATATTTATCCAGACATGGAAAACTTCATCATTAACATCAATGCAAAATAATTCTGATACGAAGAATTTGAGATGTAGTCACTCCTCAATACTTACTTTACTTATTTATTCTATTTTTTACATCGATTTATTTTTATACTGATTCGATTTATTTTTTTATCTAAGACACTTTATTTGTTCCATTGACCATGCTGTCTAGTTATTACCCAATACATTGTTCTATAATATCGATTTTAAATTCTGTTTTAATCAAAATTAATACTCTTGCATAAACTTTATTTAAATATATGATTATAAAATTAACGCTACATATCTACATACATAATCGGCAAATCTTGTTAATCAAGATCAGAATGCTCATTATACAGTACAGTTGCCAAATGAAACTTTAGTTTTGAATAGCTTTGTTTATATGATGTGAAACTCACTGCTTGGAGAAAAGGATGTTAAAATATAATCTAGCTTATGAAGCAAAATCAGCCAACGATATATACATATTAAGATAGCTAAAGTTATATAGAAAGATACGTAGAGTAAAAGCAAAGGTTTTTGCTCTCGAAAACTTCTGATAAAGTCTAGAAAATTATACAGAATTCTAATATATTTTAAATCTAATCTATTTTCTATTAATTACTCAGTATTTTTATAAATTTTCAATTTCCTCCTAGTTTTAATAAATTATATAAAACCTTAGAAGAAAAGTATACTTTAAATATCTATAATAACAAAAAAAGAAATACATGTGTGCTTGTTTATATTTCTGTTTTTATTTAGACAAAATATTAAAGCATCAAATTCACATTATGTTCTTTTAGTTTGACTCTACAAAACCATTTTTTATCATTGTGGAAGGGCCGGAATCTGCGTCTATTGGTGAGCAAATTGGCCTTCGTGTATCTGCAATGAATTACCAATTCATAGAAATTAAGGTAAGGATATATCAATCTGAAGTAATTCGTTCTTTTTCAGTGCTGTTTTGAAATATTTTGAAACTATTAGGTCGTTGCAAAAGTTTGTGCGGTTTTTTATTGCTTCATTTCATAAAAATACATCAAATCAAATGACAATTTTAAACCAAAATACTCTCCATTACTTTCTACAACCTTTGCCCATTTTTCGGGTAACAAATGTATACCACGGCGATAGAAGCTCTCGTCCTTGGAGGCAATAAAATGATCCGCGTCCGCACGAACTTTTGCAACGACCTAATATTTTTATGATTTACTTTCCAAAAGAATTTTCACTCGAGCCAATAAATAAATAAATAAATAAATAAAATAAAATAAATAAGACGTTCTTTTTTTTTTTTCCTATTAATCAGGCAGAAATAATTTTAGAAGCTTCAGATGATTATTCTTTTGTTCAAGTGGAACCTCTGGGGATTGTTTCATCTTATAAACCTCGATTGGCTAACGGCGAATGGCAGCATTTGACATATGTAAGTAAAGTTGTTTTTTTAATTTGTCATAAATTAAAGGGATTATTAAATAATAATAAATTGACAGTTTGTTACTGATCACGTGATTGTAAGCAATGGTCATAATTATTTAACAGAGACAGAGATAAAAGAGGCAGGAAATGCTTTAAATCTAGATTAAATCAAATGAAGGCACACTTGTATATGGAATTCAAACAGTAATAATGCATCTTATATTCGTATTTTGAAGAAATTAAACTTTAAAATGAAAATTTATCCTAAAAAAATAAATAAGTAAAAGAAAGAAAGAAAGTCAAATTCAATTTTATGACTGAAAGTCAGATTGTCAATGCTAAATAATTCCTTTGTTCTTTTTCTGCGCATTTTCTATGTACATCTTATGCAATGTTAGTCTTAAATTTTTAACTTTTAGTAAAGTAATCTGATTTTTACTACGCCTTAACAGTGTCAGGGTGGGTTTTCTTTCAAAAGCTGGTAGACGGGAGGTGCCAAGTTCGAACCCAGATCACGCTTGTTAGCCTAGTGATCCGGAGTTTTCTGAAGTTTTCCTAAAATTAACGTGAATATCGAATAGGACACCTTAAAAAGATTCCCAAGTCATAGGTTCCAGCGTAGACAACTATCCTTAACCTACCACCAATGCAAATGCTTATTTTTAATACATATCAACAGATTCTTGCTTTAAGTTATATAATATGTATGTATAAATCATATTTATTTCGCATCTATATGAGTTTTATGCTATGACATAAAGCGTGAACATAATAGATAGAAACGGCGTTACGTTTTTCAAACTTAAAACTGTATAATCAATGGATAACAAAGAATGAAAATCTTGTAAATTAACAGCATAAAATGCATGAATGCACTAAACACGTCATCTATCACATGAAAAAAGAAGGCATGCCTGCAACATAAAAGCAGTAACACAGATTGTGTTATTGCTATGTCCGTACCTGAATATAACTCATTTTTTTCCCCCAGATAAGCTAATTGTAAAAATTATATCCCGTACCTTTTTATGTTTTAGTAAAAATCAATATTACCTTCAGACATATTTTTGAGTGCGTATTTCTAATTATTTATAAAATTAACTAATAAATCACAAAACATGTACAAAAAGAATGTAACTAAGATACCCATAACATGATACATTTGAATTTTTGCTTTAAAGCTGTGTAAAAGAGAATTGAAATGCTATACTGTATAATTGTATTGAATATTTTTATTTTTATTTTACTAACTTCATTTTATTTGCAAGATAATATTAAAAATTTTTAAATTTAATATTTTGCATTTTCGTATGTGACTCTTTTTTTATTTAAACCTTTTTAGATAAAACCAGTCAGTCATGTTTTTGTCAACATACCGATTGTTGCCAAAAGAATCGGCCAAATTGATGTAGTTATCACTGGAAAAACTCAAGTTGCCAAAGATACAGAAGTTTTCTCTATTAATATAGTGGTATGCTTTACATTTAAAAAGTATTTTTTTTTCCTGAAAATTCTTTATTTTAACAGACTGATGCTTCTTAAATATACTTATACATGATACAAGTTTTTTAATTTTCCTTAAGTAACTGTAAAAGAAACGGGAAAAATGCTTTTTACTTATTACGGGAAAATTTCTTACTTATTTTTGTTTGTTTAAGTTGGTTCGTCTACACCTAAAAAATATAAAAATAAATAAAATAAAGCACAAGTTATGAACTACCGATTTGATAGTTGTTTCCTTCATTTATAAAAATCCCTCTCTCACTTTCCTTGCCTTTTTCTTTTTTCTCTTATGTTGACTTTCTCTACAAGATTTAAAATAATTATAACACTCAACTGCGTACAAATGTTACTTTAAATGTTACGTATCTTCAATTTAAATATATTTCTATCTTAAAATAAAGATCAATCAAATACTTTCCCTGATAAAACTCAAGTTATGAACTACCGATTCAACAGTTGTTTTCTTCATTTGTAAAAATCTCACTTTCATCCCCCCCCCCATTTTTTTTTCTCTCTCTCTCTCTTACGTTGAATTTCTCTACAAGATTTAAAATCATTGTAACACTCACCTTCATTCAAAGGTTACTTAAAATGTTGATCAACCATTTGAATTTGAATATATTTCTATTTTAAAAAAATTCTCATTTTAATACTTTTTCTAATCTCGACACAAAATAAGTGTAATGCGTTTTCTTAATTTTTAAAACTTTCACTTTGAATCATTATTATAGTTCATGTTTTATATATATATATATATATATATATATATATATAAATCAGAGGGGGAAAACCTGTTATTAAAAAATGAAACTTGATCTCTTTTGTTTGTTTTTACAAGGAATGTGGGTATTTAAAACAATACTTCCTTGAATAAAATACATTTTAAAGGGAAAATTTTGTCAAACTAATTTTGGTACAGTTTGCGCCTTTTCGCCTTCTATATCCGCCAATTTTATAGTTTAAAAAACAAATTTTCGAATAGATTTTATTATGTTGTCCTCCACATACACTTTAGCTTTGAGTCCAGTGTTAAAAACAAAATTCAATTGTCAGGAAAATTGTAATTTTAGAAATTGCTTCAAAAATGGTAAGAATAAGGCAGTTAACGATACCACAAAAAATATTAATTTTTGAGTGAAAATCAAAAAATATTTTAATACGTGAGATAACAAAATAATTAAATGTTAATGAAATATTGGTTAAATGGTTTTTAGCAAGATATAAAATATTTTGGCCGTTCAAACTAATAATTTGGCTTTAGGCGGCCATGTTACTCATCCAAGCGAGATGACCGTAAGTTAAAATGCCATTGCTTATAAAATCGGTTTGTATTACATTTAGAACATAAAAGAGATTTAGAAAAAGTGTTTAGCAGTATAATTTCTTTAACTACAGTGCAGCAACTATTAAACAAAGCAGGTTTAAATGACAGAAAATTTGAAAAAATTCCATTCTTAGTGAAGAAAATTAGGAAAGCAAGACCTCAGAAGGCTAAAAAAATTAAAAAATGATTAGTTAATTTTGGGGCTGAACTGGTTCTCTCTGATGAGTCAAGTTTAACTTATTTCGAGCTAAAGAAAACAAGCAGATCTGACAACGAAAATATGACCGACTTAATGAAAATCGCACTTTTTAAATAGTGACACATTCTTCGTACATTATGGTACGGAGGTGCATAACTCTTCAAACAGTCGGGCAAATTTTTATGCTCAAGGAATAAATTAACTCGAAATAAAACACAATCTTCATAAAAGTGGTGCCTAGCCGACTATTTTAGAGGTATCTTGGACATTTCCGAAAACAGCATTCCAGGATGATAATGCACCTTACTAACACGGTGTCTGTGGTAAGTTTATTCACTTCAAATTGTCAAAATTTTCCATCCATTCCCATGAGAACCTATAATTCTGTAAGTATTCATATATTTTTCCCCTTTAAGTTAAATCCCACAAAAGATATAGTAGAATTTCTTTTTTACCAGACATGGAAATAGTCCTAATTGCGATCCGCTCGAAAATGTTCAGTCATAAAAAGGCACGGGGTGAGAGAAGAGGATTCGAAATTTGCAGCCTACAACTTTTCAAGAACTAGAAAAACTATTTACAATATTTAGCACAGTGAAATTTTTGAGATTTATATCAAAAAACGGTAGAATACTATGCCACTGTGCGTTAAAGCAGTAATTCCATATAAACATGGAATTAACCCAATGCAGAATACATATTTTTAATAAAAAATTGCTTATATCTAACAAATAAATAGTTTTATTTCATATATTAAAATATAACTTCTTTATTTCATATAATAAATCATAATAGAATACAAAGTGTATGGTTATTGCATTATGTTTAAAAAGAAAATTTTATGTAGATTTTTATAAAATACTTCATAGAGTGTAATAAAGCGAATTATTAAATCGAAAATGTACATAGGTATTATTTCATCCCTTTGGCATTATGCAAACATGACAGTTTTATTTGATTCAACCATTAATTTTAAAGTTATTACAAATCAAAAAGGTATAAGTCATTTTTTCTGGAGTGCGGCTTTTTTTTTTTTTTTTTTTTTGTTGCTTAGTGTATATTTTTTCTTTTAAGTATGTGTAAATATGATTTCCTTTAATACGTCTCTATAGTTAAAAGTACACAATTAAGCAAAAATTAGTGAAATGCATAAAGAGGGCATACAATTAAAGTGTGCTCAATAATTTAAAAAGGAAAAAAAAAATCCCACTTAAGCCACAGTCTAAAAAGTTATAGACTGAAGATAAGCATACTTGTAAAATTATATTCCATAGAAATCCTGATTTAAAAAATATCTCTAGCTTTGTTTTCTTAACATATTACACTCCATAGTTGCGTATACTATATTTATCAAATTGACGCTGAGGTTGGGCAGATGGACAGATAGGAAGATCGACAGTCGGACAGATAGATACACAAAATGAAATCATATTCACACTTAAAAAATGTTAAAAAGTGTTAAATCGCTTAATCCAAACGAAAATGCAATTTCAGCAAATTTTCAATAAAAGTCCTCAATGTAACTGAATACTTTTGCGTGGTCCTATAAATCTAATGCTAATCATACTACATTCTGTAGAAAGCATTCTTTTGTGCATATAAATAACATATTTCAACTTTATTAAGATTTGTTCAAAGTAAAGTTATTAAAATTTAGTTTATAGAAATACCTCTCATAGAACTAATGCTTTGGCATACTTTCAGGTGACCCTGTACACAAACCAGGGGTGGTATTTACTCTATTTTCTATAGTAAACATCCGATAGTGCTCTTGAATAACATATTCCAATTTCATTGAAATTTGTGTAAAATAAAAGAATTAAAATATAGTTCATAAAAATACCTCTCGTAGAACACAATGCTTTGGAATACTTTTGGGGGTCCCTGTACACAAGCTGGTAGAGGTATTCCCGCCGTTTTCAATAGGGAACATCCGATAGTGAACTTGAATAACATATATTAGTTTCAAGAAATTCCATGAATATTTACGGGAGTTAGAGTGTGGACATTCAGACAGACAAACCGAAGTCATTAACACTTTTCAACCTTGTTGGAAAGTGTTAAAAATGGAGCACTGTAAAAACAAACTCGCATTAAATAAAATTACTCTGTTCGGCCAGCCAGGATCGAACCAGGGTCCACCGAATAATAGGCGTTGATGTTACCTCTCAGTCACGGAAAACATTCCATTCTGTTACTATTTCTCAATACTATATTGATACCAAGTTTTTTGTAAACAAAGCAGAAAAAATATGTAACCACTAGATAAAATTTGTATTAAAAGGTCAAAGGTTTTAACTGGTTACAAAAAAAAAAAAAGTCTATTGTCAGATTATGCAATTTTATAGAACATTTTTGTAGTTTTAGAAAAAATAAATTTTCTGTAGAAAATTTACACAAATTTTATTTTTTTAACAGAATTTTTTTATAGTGAACTTAGCGAAATGCCCGTACCGAATTTTGAATGTGTTCATATTATCTTTTTTCCTATGATATTTGTATGACTCTAATCTAATGACGATGAGGTGTTTTCTTTTAATATTTTTAACTTTTTTTTATCATTTAATTATTCTAGTTTAGGTTGAGGTAAAGACACTGTTTTTCCCTGTCATTTTCACAGAATAGAAAAGAAAAAAAAAACAAACTTTTATTGTATATTTGCCGAAAATATACCAAAAACTCAAGATATTGCCCTTAAAAGTCCAATAACGTCACAAATTTTATTATATATATCAGTTTTAAATCAAATTTATTCAGTGAATACGTCGTTTAGTGACACAAGCAATATATTGTATTGCTGTCAAGAATATTCAAGTTAATGTAATATATTCTATGCTGTTCCTAAATTTCAGTTTTCAGGATGCTTAAAAATAATTTTATTTTTTATGTATTAATAACAATAAATATCATATATATATATAGTAGAAAGTTCTTCTTTTCCCCTGACCTTGCTTGCCGCAACTGCTGAATCCAGGACCACGTGATTTGTTTTTGTTTCCCGTACTCAGAATATTAAAGGAAGTGTATGTTCATGACGTGGACGGCGTTACTTCCTCAACGGGCTGCTGCTAAGAGCGTTGAAGGAATGATATTCAGTTTTCGACGAGTTTTCGACGGAGCTTGTGTGCTTGACGGACGCAATGCCTGTATTTGAATACTTTGGTTTTCACATTCGACGCCTTCAGTGAAGTGCCAAATGATTTATCTATGTGACGAGATGTGAACAATTCGACGTACTATTAAAATAACTTTTGATAAGCAACTTTAAATGCTCATTAGCATCTATGTAAATATTGTAATATAATTTAACTTTCATTATTAAAATTTAAATAATTAGTAAATAATAGAATTAGTATTCTTAAAGTTCTTAAACGCCCACAACCCATTGGATACTATATATATATATACATATATAAATGTTTCTTATATTTATTAAGCAGAAATAATTATAATTTTAAGTAATATCCATGCTTCGTAAAGTAATATATAATTATTTTCATACAATAAAATTTTCTTATTGTTTGAGTATTATTATTATTTAAGTTTTATTATTTTTTGGTCAGCATTTTTTAATTTTATTAACATTTGTGACATATGAAATACACATAAAGCATAAAAATTATTATATTCTACATGTTTATATATTTTTTAGAGTATTGCGAAAGTTAAAATGTTCATTTTGTGTCTATCTAGCCAGATGGTGTTCCCGTACATGTTCATACTTCGATGCTTTTGGATATGCGAAATGAAGCTTACCTGATCCGATATTTAGACGTCAATGTCACTGAAGATCCTATTATACCATTTGAAGAAACATATCGCTATTATATCTTTGGATCCCCAAAAGCATCAGTGTCAGTAATAGGTATGGAACACTATTAACTTTTAGCAATTTATAAGTATATTTTTATAACTTTGAATTTTATTCACCCAACTATTATTTCATAGAAATAATATTAAAGTATTAGAATAAAGACTTAAGCATAAAAAAAAACTTTATTACTCTCTTGATTCTCAAAGGTTAATAAATACTGCTTTGTGTCATTTATTTCATTTAATACTAAATACGAACAGCTCGCAAAAGGTAACGTAAACACACCTTTTTTTTTAAAGGTGTGTTGAAATCATACAGCATAAAAACGATACTGGTACTAACTGATTCACACAGTGATACGGCCAAAATGCAGAAACGATTTTCATATTGAAATTTGCATTGACTTTTAAAATTTTAAAGAAACTTAAATTTTGGAAAAATACTTTTTACGTAAATATAAAAGTACAGAATGGCTATAACTAAAATTTCGTTATAAATAGCGTATTACAGTTAAAACAGGCGAGCCCATTGTCTTCAAATTTGTTATGTCGACTATTCATGAGAAGCACGCAGAAAAATTCAAAAATATATTTTGAAAAGTTCAAAAATGCCCACTATATGATACTTCGCATCAAAATAACGGATTACACAGAAGAAAAAAAAAAAAAAAAAAGAATTCATGTCAAGTACATAAACAATCGGATGATTTACCGTTTAGTTTTTGCTGCTGTATTGTTCATTCCATTTCCATTAAATTTATCAATTTCCTGAGCAAAGTGTAATCCAGAAAATATTAAACTAAATTCTTTAAACTAAACTTAAAAGGAGAGAGAGAGGGACCTTGAGCTCCTGCCATGAATAGTCTACATAACGAATTTGATGACAAATCGCTTGTCATTTTGGTTATTGGGATGATGTTTAAAACAAAAGTTATTACAACTTTGTATGCCTAGACATGAAATTACAAATCATTTGGACTAAGAATTTCAATATTAAAAAAAGTTTCTATATTTAACAGCTCTTATCTTATTTAATTTATTTTTTTCCTTTAAATATTTCGCAGAATAATCTCATCGTGCTAATATTTTGTCCAGATATATATGCTTCTTTAAAGCCCAAATATAAATATCTTACCTTTATTATTTTCATTCTCTTATGATATCAAAGAGTAATTGAGAAGTAACTATTGAAAAATATTGTATTTATCTTTCGTCGATTCAGAAAGTTTAAGTCCTGTTATTAGTCACCCTTTTGTAAATATCCTAGATAAATCTCACTCAATTAGAGGAAGAGAATGACCAAATTTTAAATAAAATAAAAATAATAAGAGCGAAATTTTCCTCTTTCGGTTAAATATGTCTTCTCCTAAGCTTTCAAACACTTTAAGAAACAGGAAGATTTGATAATAGAAGGAGAATTATTGTCGGCGTTTCTTCCCACCCACGTGACTGTACTTCAACAGCAGGAAATAAAGATTTTTATTTCATCTTATTTTATTTTATTTATTTATTTATTTTTTAATCGAATAAAAACATTGCTTGAACGTAATTAAATAATTTATTCGTATTTCTTGGTAAATAGCTACATTTATTTATTTTTTATCGCGCCAGATATTTTTTATTGTCTTTAAAAATATATTAGGTTTTTAATTGAAATCGACTTGGTCATCGTGTCTTCGTGTCACGTTAGTAAACAAGGCGCCTTCATTTTAAAGTAAATATAAGCTATTTCGTTTGTCGTTCTGTGGCTCAGTTGGTAAGAGCGTCCCGTTAGTAACAATGTGGTCATGAGTTCGGTCCCCGGAAGGTCCAGCGTGTTAATATTTGCAGATAATTAGTAGAAAAGGTGTCAATTGATACAAAAAAAATTTTTCGTTGCTTTGGACTAAGAATTTTTTGAGGAGTTTTTTTAAGAAGCATTTTTTTTTTTTAATTTAGATATTCGGAAAACACAAAACATTTTAGATATTAAAAAAGCACAAAATAAAATGTTTTAAGTAAAAATTACATAAAAAATATTTTTAGAAGCTTTATATGTATATATGTATATTATATATTACTATTATATGAAATTGGATTTGTCATCGGCTTTTTGTCACGTTAAAAAACCAAGACGCTTCCATTATATATATATATATATTAAAAAAAAAAAAAAAAAAAAAAAAAAAAAAAAATGTAAGCAACTCATTGTATCTTTTAATAAATCATCTGGTTGCAGCGTCATGTTGATAGTGCGAGAGTCGTGTGTTCGATCCTCGCCGGGCCGAGGTGATATTTTTTGCAAATAATTAATAGAAAAAGTGTCAATTGATAAAAGAAAATATTTCGTTGTGTACACAGTATCCTAATAATGTCTGAAGATTTCATTTAAATAGCTTTTTATCTAGTAACTAAAAAGCACAAAATAAAAATTTAAATAAAAATAAAGAAATACATAAAAATTTTTTTAGAAGCTTTTTATTGAAATCGTATTTTGTTATCGCGTCTTCATGTCACGCTAATAAATAAGGCACCTCATCTTTAAAGTAAATATCAGCAGTCTTTATAGTCACTCGTTGGCTCAGTTGGTTAGAGCTTCAAGTTGCTAATACGATGGTGGTGAGTTCCATCCCCGAAGGATCGATGTGCTAAATTTTACAGATAAAATGTGTGATAGAAAATATGCCAATTGATAAAAGAAAATTTTTATTGTCTACACAGTATTCTAAGAATTTTTGAAGAGTTTTTTTAAAGAAGCCTTTTTTTAGATACTAAAAAGTTAAATAAATATATATATATATATTCTTTTAGAAGCTTTTTATTGAAATTGGATTTTTATCATCGTGTCTTTGTGTCATTCTGAAAAAGAAGGCGCCTCCACTTTAACGTAAATTTAAACAACCTTTTTCGTCGCTTGTTAGCGCATTTAGTTAGAGCGTCATGGTGATAACGTGATGCTCATGGGTTCGATCCTCGTGAGCCGATGTGTTACTTTTTTGCAGATAATTAATAGAAACTATGTCAATTGATAAAAGAAAATCATTCGTTGCCTACACAGTGTCCTAAGGAATTTTGATAGTTTTTTAAAGAAACTTCTTTTTGAGTTACTAAACGCACAAAATAAAAATTTCAGTAAAAATAAAAATAAAAATAAATAATTAAATACAAATATAAGTAAGTAAATAAATAAATAAAAATAACACTGAAAGTTCTTTATTATTGTGAAGCCCTAAAAAGCCTAAAATTAAAATTTATTCTTGCAGAGACATGCTATAAAATCATAAAAGTTTCAACGACAAGAAAATTTTAAAGAAAAATATAGATATTTCACTTTTGCAAAACATGAAAAATTTTAAATATTCCAAATATTTTAAAAAGCATTCGAGAACAATATTTCTTTTGTATAAGTATTTGTTAGATTTTTCTAGAATGTTCTATGATTTTTCTTGACAGATCTTAGACTTTTGTTTAGAGCGTCATGCTGATAACGCGATGGTCCCGGATTCGGTTCTCGAAAGACGATATTGTACTTTTTTTGCAGATAACTAATAGAAAAAAAATGTCAATTGATAAACGAAAATCTTCCGTTGTCTACAAAATATCCTAAGAAATTTTAATTAGTTTTCTGAAGAAGCTTTTTCCTTTTTTGTAACTAAAAAGCACAAAATAAAATTTAAGTAAAAAATCATTTTTTAAAGTAAGAAGCTTTTTATTGTGAAGCCCTAAAAGGCATAAAATAAAATGTATTCTGGCAAAGACATGCTACAAAGAAATGAAAGTTTCAACACTAAGAAAATTTTAGAGAAAAATATAGGTACTTTCCTTTTGCAAGAGATGAAAATTTTTTAATGTTCAAAATATTTTAAAAAGCTTTCGAGACATTTGAGATTTCTGGCTTAATGAATGATTTTGCAAAAACTAATAACTAAGAATATTGGTCTCGAATTTATTTTATGCTTTTTAGGGCTTCACAATAAAAAGCTTCTTACTTTAAAAAATAATTTTTTACTTAAATTTTATTTATAATACTTTAAGAATATTTTTAAAATGTCCATTTTGAAAAGTTTTTTTCATGTGTATTTAAATTTTGTACAGGTTTCACACAGTCCTTATTTTCCCCTTGAGTCTTCTACCACTTATTTTAACTAGTTATCTTTATTATAAAATAAGCCTATACATTTAAAAGGAAGTTTAATTTTAGTGAATAGGGGTGAAAAAGGTGGGTCTATACGGACACTGTTATAAAATTATACATGAGGAGTTTTACACTGACCTCGAGTCTACTGACCCGAATTTTTTCGTGGCTTCCCACCGGTGCATTCATATAGTAAATTTCTCTGGTACGTTTCTACGATTATTTAAGGGAAAAATTACTGTATCAATATAGTGGTGGAAGAATTAGGAAAAAAAGAGTCAAGTCAGTAGTCACCCTGTTTTAAATTAAATATACACTTTGTTTATTATATGTATCATGAGTAATATTATCAAGAGTTTTTTTTACATTTCATTGTTTAGTTTTATAAAATTTTCTGTTATTATTCAAAAAATTTCCAATATAAAAAAAATGAAACCGTATATATTATTTGGCCAATTCATGGTATGTTTATAATACATGAGGGGTAAAGAATATTAGGTGTTATTTTTGACTGCGGAGAGCTACTTAGGTTGATAACTTTTTTGACAATCTTACTTAAGACTATTGTGTAACATGGGCATTCTTAATCAATATTCTTTAATAAAAATATAATAATTCCATAAGTCACAGATAAAAAAACTATTTTTTTAAAAAATATATATATTTTTTAAAATTTTCTATTTTATAATATATATATATAATATGCATGCTGTATTTGGGCCTTTTAACATGGTACCAATATTCTTTAACAATAATGATTTTAATACAAATGTCATGAAAACATAAGCCTTACTGTGCAAAAGAGCAACACGCTGAGAATAATATTACCTTTTATATTTCTCTTTAGTGCAGATGTAGTGTAAATGTTATAATGTAGTGCAAGTAATGTATAATGTAATTTAAAGAATACGCTGATCCTCAGGTTTAATTGTAGTTTTAGATAAATTTTGATTACTTAAGTTGAGCTTTTTTGATATTAGGTTACTCTTATAAATGTACAATGCAGAGTACTACGTTTTATTTTTTAAACTTAATTCACTTTTCTCTTAGGCTGTTTTTAGGTTTCAAGCAAAGTTAGAGCACTTTTAGTATATGCATTATGCAGTGTTTTATTTCAGGTAATTAATTCATTTATCTCATGCATTGGTTTTAGATTTCAAGCAAAACTTAGAGCATTCTTATAATCGTTCTAAGCAGAGTATTGTGTTTTATTTTTGGAACTTAAATCATTTGTCTCTTGAACTAGTTTTAGATTTCCAACAAAGTTAGGGTACACTTATAAGTCATCTGTGAAATATACTCTCTTTTATTTCTTGAACTTTATTCACTTGGTTTTTGGGCTAGTTTAAGATTTCAAGCAAATTTAGAGCGCTTTTATTATATGCATTATGCATAGGGGCGTGTTTTTCAGGTAATTAATTCATTTATCTCATGGATTGGTTTTAGATTTCAAGCAAAACTAGGGCACTCTAATAATTGTTCTAAGCAGAGTACTATGTTTTATTTTTGGAACTTAAATCATTTGTCTCTTGGACTGGTTTTAGATTTCCAGCAAAGTTAGGGTAATTCTTATAAGTCAACTCTGAAATATACCTTGTTTTATTTCTTGAACTTCATTCATTTGTTTTTGAGCTGGTTTAAGATTTCAAGCAAAGTTACAGTATTCTTTTAAATTTCCTATGTAGAGTAATGTTTTTATAACTGGAGCATAATTCAATTGTCTGTTGGGGTAGTTTTAGATTTAGAGCAAAATAAAAGATTTCGTTGAGTGAGGCATGTGAAATTTTTTAGTGAGAAGATACGAATTCACAAAGCGATTCCTTTAATAAGGGAAATATTGAAAACACAGATATGCATGTATCATGTGTACTATCAGTTAATATAAAGATATTCATGTGAGGATTTTTTATGTATAAAATGACAGGAAGGGGGGGATTTTTTTAAGGAAAAGAGGTGGAAGACTTATGACTTGGATGTAAAATCTGCAAACAAATGAGAACATTATTTTAATTGATTTTGACTATTATTGTGGATAATTATGGAAAAATACTTAAATATTTATACAGAAATTCTACTATAGGAAACATTATGACCTTAGAAATCACAAGAATTTGCGATGTGTATGCTTCATGCATGCCTTTTTTTTTTTTTTTTTAACAATTCTGTTTAAAAGACTAATTTAGTTTTCCATTTTTATTTACTTAAAGCAATTTTAAAAATCAGTATTTTGTAGAAAAGCCAAAAGTATTTAGTTATTTTATTTATTTTATTTCAATTTAAATTTGTTGAACAAATTACAGGCTGATGAAAAAGTTATTAACTTTTCCTATACATGTAATATAGAGCGGATTTTAAAAATTTGTGCTGCATCTTTTTCATCTATAATTAAACTTTTTATACGACATTTTTATATAATTGGACAATAGTTATATAACTGAATCACTAGTTTGGAAAAAGGAACAAGTTCAATATCAGGATTCTCGGAAAAAGAAAAAAAAAAAAAAAAAAAAAAAAAAACATAATTTAGCACGTGTGTCAACACAATACGAAGTTAAAAAGATAAAAACTCAATATTCGATATTTTTGGCACTTGTTCACTTTTTCAAAATGATAGTTTAATTTAAATTTACTTTTTTTTTCTTTTTTTTGTAGGAGATGTAGTTGGAGCACCCTATCCGACGGGTTCTCCCATTATGTTTGAAGCTCTGAGAGTCGCGGAACCTGTTAAATCAGCAGAACATATAATGTTTGATTTCGCCTATAACTTATATACACTTCATTATTTAAGGAGAACAAATCAGTTACGAACAGATACGATGCGTAAAATGCTTGAATACTTGAATAAAGGTAAAATTTCTTTGTTTCTGTATTTATTTTTATTTTTATTTTAATAATTAATCCACAGTAAGTTAGAACGTGTTTCGATATTTTATAGGTTATGTGTACCAGACAGTTTTTTATCGAAATGGTGCTTACGACATGTTCAAAGGAGAGCAACCAAGCGTGTGGTACGAAAAATTTATTTTTATGGTTTCTATTAACCCTTACCTGCAGACGAAAATTTACGAGATTCACTTCAAAGTCCCATCGTTCACTTTCAACTCTGAAATGAGTAAATATTTCAAAAACATTGTAAAGATTCCTTTCAAGGTTATTTTATTTCACTGTCAAACCGTGTCAGTAGTTTCACTGGTAGCAGTACAATACAACGGAACATACTTCAGAAAAGTGTATATATACGCCCAGGGCAGTTAAGGGGTTAAGCTATATTTTTAATACATTAAATACTTATATCTTTTACAAGAATATCACTTCTGATTTTTTTTTCTGATATTGTTATTATAAAAATTTTTTACTACATTCAAGTGTGGTGTTTAAAATGAAGTAAATAATTTTCTATACTTACCGTAAAATCCCGAAAGTAAACCCCCCCCCCCATCGAATATAACCCCCCCTCCCTTTTCTGACTGAAAGTGAAATGTCTCCGTTATCCTGAAAGTAACCCCCCCCCCCCCTTTTTTTTTTCTCCATCCAACAAAGCTACATCCAATCTTCGGGCGCACTTACGGTACGTCGGCATTGCAAGTTAAGTTTGGCATTGAATTAAGTTTTAATATTTATATATTATTTCTAATTTAACTAATTTTTCATAAAGTGTCGGATGCATGTTATCAATGGAATCATTACACAGTTTTTTTACCTTTAATGTAAGAAATTACCTTTAACATTTCCTTTTAAGTAAATACCGTAAAATCCCGGAAGTACCCCCTCCATCGAATATAACCTCCCCTCCCTTTTCTTCATTTTTTTTTAAAGAATCTTGATTATAACCCCCCCCCCACCTGAAATTTATCCGTTTTGCTTTTCAAAAAGTTTGGGGGGGGGGGGGTTACTTTCAGGATTTTACGGTATAGGACTTTTTACTTCTTAAAATTTGATAATGTATAGTTTTCCCTAAATTTTCCGAATGAGTAATAGTTTAAAACTAATAAATTAATTGAAATTATTTGTAGAATACTTTATATTCTCTTATGACACAATCAAAATGATCTCGCGGCAAAATCAAAATCTTTTTAAACCTATCTAAACGAGGAATACTGCTTTATCATGCTAAGAGGAAGAAAAAAATGCATTTTAAAAAGGTGAAATATTTTAGTAGTAACCAATCTGATAGGTATATAATATTTTAAAATTAGTGGTTGGTTGGTTGGTTGTAGGATTTAAGGCCGATTGACTCCTGATGTGTCCTAGGCCTAGAGGGGGAATGCCCTCCGTGGGGGTCTTTCTAAGGGGTCCTAGCCCGTATTTACGCAAGTTTCGGAGGAAACCACGGAAAACTCCGAACGGCTAGGTCGATGAGCGCGACCTGGGATCGAACCCGGCACCTCCCATCTACCAGCTTTGTTAAAATTAGTGTTTTCTGAGCATAGTTTTTATTTTTTAATGTCAATTTATTTTTTTATTTTTTTATTTATTATTATTATTTGTACATTGCTCCACTCTAATCATAAATGATCATTTTACTTAAACATTTTATTATTATTATTATTATTATTATTATTCACAATTAAATAATTATTCTATTTTTAAAAATTTTTAGTGTCTTAATAAATTATTTTTGATATTTGCAGGCTTACTGCATATTGTGTTAGAATATTTTACATAGCACAGTATCCTGACTGGGAAAATTATCTTTATATTGATCCAGAAATGCTGCGTGAGTCTATGGAATGGATACTAGAGCATCAGACACAATATGGGTCATTTTATGAAACTACCAACATACCATGGAATAGAAAAATGCATGTTTTAGTAAGTTATGCATGTTTCTAAAGTTATTCTTTTTTTTCGACTTTGGGTGTTTCTTTTTTAAAAGAAATTTTAAGCGTATTGTGATAAATGCAATTTAAGAATGTTGTATGAACATTCGCAATTTTAGTCGCATTCATCTGTAACTCGAAGATTTAAACAGCAACAACGACAAAAAACTAATAAACGTATACTATTAGAAATATTTTATGAAAAGTATTTATTTATAATATGTAACATGTAACTTTTACAATAAATTGCTGAAAACTTATTTGTAAACTTTAAGAGTTTGCATAAAAAGAAAAAAAGAAAAAAGATCCCCAGAAAAGTTAAAAATTGTAATTAAATCATTAAAATTAGTCTCATTTTAATGCTTGTCTAAAAATATTTTCTTAAACATCTGTATTGCTTATAATCTGATTGGCAAAATATTTTAAATAAAACTAACTTGATAAAACTATTCAGGTTATTGGAGGTTAAAATATAATTCTATATATAAAAGTGATTTTCTTTTATGGCAGAAATGTAATTCGTGTTTACAATTTAATAGTCGTATAATTAAACAGCAATTCTGTAGCGCCTACCTTTTTTGGTAAAAAAAGAGATATTAATCAAGGCGATACATATTCTGAGGAGGAAAAAAAAAACAGATTTATTCTTGCACTCTAAGAAATTTCAGTAAAATTTGGAGAGTTGACCATTAACTTATACGGTCAGCTTCCTTCTTTCTAGGGGAAAAAAATCAAGTTCCAGTAATTGTAACAAATTGCTGCAAAATCCAGAGTGTTTACCCTTTACAAAAGGTCACTTCCTTCCTTTAAGAATAAAACCATTACAGATTTACAGTCATGACTTTATTTTTACGGTCAGTGACTGGAACATTTTTTGTCGGTCACTGATCATAGTTTAGTGTGCAAATTTTTTCAGTGTACATGTATTTGTAACAAAATGCTGTAATGTTCAGAGTATTGACTATTTATTAAAAATAACCCCTTCTTAGACAAAAAGTCATGGCAGCTTTGTGAGCATACTATTTTTTTTCCTTTTTTACAGTCAGTAACTGGAAACGGAAAACCTAAAAAAAAAAAAAAATAATAATAATAATTTACAGCTTCCGAAATTGTAGTTTAAAATATCCTACTTGAAATAATAATAATAATAATAATAATAATAATAATAATAAAAATCGTATAGTAAAAACATAAATTTCTCTCCTGAAATGAGAGAATGAAAAAAAAAAAAAAAAAAAAGAGGAATGCATGAGCAGTTAAATGTATATTATGTATTTATATTTTAAAATACCATTTAATAAATGCTATGATTAAGTTTATAACTCTTTTTAAAAATGTAATTACATTCATTCTTTCTAGTGCACTTAATTTATTTGATTTATCTTTATTTATTAGGCTCCCGGGAATCGTTCGAATAGAGATCAGAACGTAACTTTGACAGCACATGTTTTAAAAACTCTGAATGCTGTTTCAGACCTTCCAGGGGTAAGTATAGTTCATTTGAAAAAGTGATCTTTTATTTTACTTAAATTGATTTTATATACTTTTATTTTACTTAAATACACTTTTATTTTATTTAAATTAATTATTATTGTACTCAAAATAATTTTAAAAACAACGTAATTTAAACATCAAGAGATAAAACTAGTATGTTGTGGCCACCACTAAACTTTTTTCTATATCATTCTATAAAACACCGCCGTTTCCTGTTTAACATACACAAAAGTTTAATCATAGCCTCTCAGGATAAAGATTTTACATATGGAGTTTGGTGCAAAATCAACAGATGCTGAGATGTAGCCATATGGAAAATCCCAGAAAGTAAGTAATAGCAACGCTACCTGGCAGTCGATATACACCCAAATTAAATTAGCCTTCGTCTTTATAATTCTTAACTCACATATCAAGTTTGGTGCATTTATATGCTACAGAAGTTGAAATGATACCTTCCCATTCATAAAGTATATTACAGCAGAGCAACGCAACCTGATATTCACCGAAATAGAAAGGGTATACAGTCGGCAGCAAAATTATTCGAGTGCTAGAAATATTTCCTATTTAAAAAAATGTACACTTAATTCTGTTTTGTTAAATAAATCCTTGTCGAATCATGTTCTTAGTCAGTCTAATAACATGATTCAACAAGGATTTATTTAACAAAACATTATTAAGTGTACTTTTTTTAACATAGGAATTATTGCTAGCGCTCAAATAATTTTGCTGCCGACTGTAGTGTTTCATAATATTTCTCTCACATACCAAATTTTGTGGCCTTCTCTTAGTAGAAGTATTCGCTGTATAGCAGTATCATCTGTTGAGTGAATTGTACAAAAAATTGATAGGCATTAATTTATGTCAAGATACAATTAAAAATAAATTTATATGAAATTATGGACATCAATTCTTGATCTATAATTGCCACAAAATTTTTGTCACACTGTATGTGACAGACATTTTCTAATGGCCATATCGTGTAAGAAGTGGTATTTTTAGTTATATACCAAACACTGCATTGCCTAATTATCGTGTATCACGCATACATTGAATTTTACACCTATCATGAGAAAAATTTTTGATAAACATAGCAGAAAAAGTTTATTGTACTACACTGAAATACAATAGTTATTAATTAAATTGAAATTTTGATGATCTGTACAACAATTACATGCACAGCGCAACAATTATTCGTTGATTAACATTGCGATTAATGGTTAACATTTATCAATATATGAACATTTTCATTCATTTCAAATTACGTTTGTCGAAATCTTAATATAATTTAAAATTAGTTATATTTCGTCAGTTAATTACATATACTTACGTTTTTAAAACTTTAAAAAGGAATGGGTCTATATTAAATTTCACCAAATAGTCAATATATTCTTTCATAGCTATATACCCTCTGCATTTTTCATCTTTTTGGTTTAATTATTATTATTTGACACTTATAATTGGACAGTTTATTAAAATTTGTAACCACTGTTCTCATCTATAATAATAAATGGAAAGGTTTGTCTGTCTGTCTGTCTGTCTATCTGTCTGTCTGTCTGTCTGTTCTTTTATACGTTCAGCCCCTATTGAACGCAGAAGTACAAGAATTGACATACGGATGCTCTGGAGCCTTTCCGATGTTTTCCTCGAGACAGAATTTAAAAATCTTAATTAGTTTCGGAGATATTAATTAAAATGTTGACCCATGTCGATCGAAAAATGACCAAAAATCCTTATTGCTTAAAAAGAGGCATTCTATCAGCATTCAGCAGACGATTTTAACGGCTGTCTCTAACGGAAACAAAACATGTGCAAGTCATTAATCTCACATGATCTTTAACTGTGGTTAAAAATTGCAAATTTCAAAGTGCTTCAAATTTTCTTTTTCGTACACAACACTTAATATACAACCTATTCAGCACAAAAACAACCTGCAGTTAAAATTTCATCAATTTTCATTAATAAACAAAGCAGTTACATTTTAATTGCAAATTAAATTTTATTCTAACACGTAATCTATCTTTCACTAGACGATAGGAGTTTCCATAGCAACAAAATACATTTGAAGGAACTAAAAAATACTTTTTCTTTTTCTTTTTACTTCCATTACCCGACTACCGTGGTATATATAGGTTTTGGGAAAATAAAAAATATTTATTTTTCTTTTTACTTCCATTAATAAAAATACCGTAGATAATGGAATTAGAGATTTCACGTGATTTACATGTTTTAGAATGTCCTGATTAGGTTTTCTTTTGTATCTCAGCTACTAATTAAAATAATTTCATAAGTAACACATTATTTGAAAGCTTTGTTGATTTGGAATTGAACAGTAGATTACAGAAATTTCTACCGCCAGATATTTTAAAATTTCGATATTTCAAATTCCAATTAAATTATTTTTAATACATCATTCGAAAGATATTTTAAAGTTCTTTTAAATTATTGAAAGTTTTTACCAGATTTACACGTTTTGAGGTCTCCTGAATTAGTTTTCTTTTGTATCTCAGCTACTAATTAAAATAATTTCATAAGTAATACATCATTAGAAAGCGTTTTTGATTTGGAATCGAACAGTGGCATACAGAAACTTGTACCGCCAGATGGCGCTGTAATATTTTAAAATTTCAATATTTCAATATTTCAATTTCTAATTATGATTAAATTATTTTTAATACATCATTCGAAAGATATTTTAAAGTTCTTTTAAATTATCGAAAGTTTTCACCAGATTTACACGTTTTGAGGTGCCCTGAATCAGTTTTCTTTTATATCTCAGTTATTAATTAAAAAAATTTCATAAGTAATACATCATTTGAAAGCTTTGTTGACTTGATACACATTTTAAAGTACTTTTACATTATCGAAAATGGAATTCGAGATTTCACCCGATTTACACGTTTTGAGGTGTCCTGATTAGGTATTCTTTTGTATCTCAGCTACTAATTAAAATAATTTTATAAGTAATACATCATTAGAAAGCTTTTTTGATTTGGGATCGAACAGTGGATTACAGAAATTTCTACCGCCAGGTGGCGCTGTAATATTTTCAAATTTCAATATTTCAATTTCTAATTATGATTAAATTATTTTTAATGTATCATTCGAAAGATATTTTAAAGTTCTTTTATATTATCGACAGTTTTCACCAGATGTACACGTTTTGAGGTCTCCTGAATTAGTTTTCTTTTGTATCTGAGCTACTAATTAAAATAATTTCGTAAGTATTACATCATTAGAAAGCTTTTTTGATTTGGAATCGAACAGTGGAATACAGAAATTTGTACCGCCAGATGGCGCTGTAATATTTTAAAATTTCAATATTTCAATTTCTAATTATGATTAAATTATTTTTAATACATCATTCGAAAGATATTTTAAAGTTCTTTTAAATTACCGAAAGTTTTCACCAGATTTACACGTTTTGAGGTCTCCTGAATCAGTTTTCTTTTGTATCTCAGCTATTAATTAAAATAATTTCATAAGTAATACATCATTAGAAAGCATTTTTGATTTGGAATCGAACAGTGGAATACAGAAATTTGTACCGCCAGATGGCGCTGTAATATTTTAAAATTTCAATATTTCAATTTCTAATTATGATTATATTATTTGTAATGCATCATTCGAAAGATATTTTAAAGTTCTTTTAAATTATCGAAAGTTTTCACCAGATTTTCGTTTTGAGGTTTCCTGAATCAGTTTTTTATGTATCTCAGTTATTAATTAAAAAAAGTTATTAATTAAAAAAAGTAATATATCATTTGAAAGCTTATTTTAGTTGATACACATTTTAAAGTACTTTTACATTATCGAAAATGGAATTCGAGATTTCACCCGATTTACACGTTTTGAGGTATCCTGATTAGGTTTTCTTTTGTATCCCATCTACTAATTAAAATAATTTCATGAGTAATACATCATTTGAAAGCTTTGTTGATCTGGAATGGAGCAATAGATTACAGAAATTTCTACCGCCAGATGGCGCTGTAATATATTTAAATTTCAATATTTCATATTCTAATTATGATTAAATTATTTCTAATACATCATTCGAAAGATATTTTAAAGTTCTTTTATATTATCGAAAGTGGAATTCGAGATTTCACCTGATTTATAATTTAAAGTGTCCTGATCAGGTTTTCTTTTGCATCTCAGCTAATTGAGTAAGACCGTTCAAAATTGGTATATGCAAGTTAATTAGGAGGGGCTGGAACGGTGGGGAAGGAATAGGCGAGCAGCGCGCATGGGTTTGGGACCCGGTGCGAGTTTTTACCCGATGATAAAAGATTTTTTTTTAATTTTATTTTCTTAATAATAAAAGTTTGAGTTGAGAAGGAATATGCGTGTACAGAGCACGCGCGCATGGGTCTGCGCTGCCGAAGGCAGTGGCGTCCCGGTGTGAGTTTTTACCCGATGCTAAATGATATATTTTTTAATTCCTTTTCTTGAGAATGAAAGTTTATGAGTAATAACATGGAATTTTGAGAAGTCATAAGGATGGTGAAGGAATACGTGCACGCAGCGCACCGGTCTACGCTGCCGAAGGCAATGGGGACCCGGTGCGACATTTTTCCCGATCAGAATTTTTTTTTTCTCTTTTTTTATCACATGATAAAAATTAATGCAATTTTGAGAATTCATTAATTATTGTGATTCATTTAAAAATAGTGACCAGCGAAGCGGGCGTAGCCTGCTAGTGCTTAATAAAATTGAGAAAAAAGAGCGAAAAGAGTAGAAAGCATTTCACGAAACATTTTTTTAAATAATCCAAGCAGCAAAATAGTGATGCGAAGAGTGCAAGGAAAATGAGGAGAATCGGATACAGAAGTAGTTAAACTTAAACACTTTACACACCATAAAATTATTGTAAGCACTACCGGTTTCAAAAAGACGTGGCCTTTCTTCTTCATGTACAAAAGATACGTGCTATTTCTTTAGAGGCAAAAGCAAGTCTGAAAGCAGGGCAAAAACACGTGCTACTATCTTGGAGGCAAAAGCTTGTTTTTGCCTACAAAACCACATGAAGAACCATGCTTTTATTTTGACCTGTTACAATTGTTGTGAGTTTTCACAATTTATAATTTTTACTTACAAAGATATTTTTTAATTAAAATAATTATTATTTGAACATAATCAGGTTAATATATAGATGTTTCAAACAAAAAATTCTCGAAACTTTACTAATGTTAATTTTTTTTTTACATATTTATGATCAGCTATGTGTGTGATAGCCATTTGTAAAATTAGTTTTACAATTTTCAAAAGAAAATATATAGTGAACTTTAGCCATTTTAACTTTACTGAGACGTATATGCTCCTGAAAGGTCGACCGTCAGATGCAACAAAATGGATGTTGAATGTTTGAGATCATTTGTCATTGTAAGCGCCAGCAAGAAGAAGATATGCCCACTGTTCCAAACAAAATATAGAAACCCGAACAAAAATTGTTTGCTCCATATGTAAAGTTGCACTCTACAAAAATTGTTTTGATATGTACCATACATAGAAATGCATGAATATTGCTGAAGAGTCTTACATAAAATTATTTCAAAAGTATTGTAAAATTAATTTAGAACTAGGGAAATGAAGTTTTTACTGTATTTTATATCGTCACCTCAACTCCACTAGGATGCACGTGTGGCATCTAGAAAGGTTAGTGAAATATATATGTCCCACTTCCACAATTGCCCATATAGTTATTTATTTATTTATTTTTTGGCAGAATATTGCTATTTCTATTTTATTTGACCTATTGAAGCCCTAATTTACTTTATTCTTGGAAAGAAAAAAACTGGTAACGAAAGGGTTAAAGGGTTAGTACACTTATATGTTTAACCTAGATAAAAGAAATCTTTGACAGTTATGCGCAGAATATAAATAACAAAATACACATTTCAAGCTCATAAAGTCAAATAGAAATAGTTTTATTTAGTAATCCTAACCCTGTTACATGCTGGTGTAATTTATAAATTAAGTATATGCTAATATAAAGTATATGCTATATAATATTGCTATTTAAGAATGCAGATTATAATTTTTCTTTAAAAACTATTATTATCAAAATTTATATATAGGAATAAAACTAAGTTATATTTTAATTTCATCATTATTATATCTTTGAATTTTCTATTTATATTGAAATTTAAGCACATTCATTTTGTATCTATTGTTTATTTATTTGTTTACAGGATATTCGTGTCAAAATATTGACAGCCAAAAGTTTAGCAGTTAAATATTTAGAAAGAAAATTGCCTAGTATTACTGATCCTTATCAAGTGGCCATCGTAACTCATGCTCTTTTAGAAGCGGGAAGTATTGAAGCAGAAGTGGGTTTCAATAAACTAGATCACATGAAAAGAGAAAAAGGTAAGTGGCTCTTGCATGGAGATTTCTCTCAAATAAAAGTTCTTTAGTTAAATATTCCACCTTTTTTTTTTTTTTTTTTTTTTTGTCTTAAAAGAAAGAAAAAAAAAAAAAAAAAAGACAGATAAAACTTAACTACTTCTGTTTTTTAAAAGCTGTCGAATGATTCTAATAATGTTTTAGTTTATTTCATCCTTTCGTGGAAAAAGTTAATAACTGTTTTTTTTTTTTTTTTTTTTTTTAAGTACAAGATAATGTTTTGAGTGAATTAAAAGATGTTATTATGGAGTATTTAATAACTAACTGCTTAAAACACCTAATTAATTGTATTGTATCAAAATTGATGAATATGCAATTTGACAAACTCGACTTTATTTCTTAACATATGAATATCCTGTAATTTTTTTAGCAGTTAAAATGCTTTCTTTCAGCAATGAAAAATATTAACCATTTTATTAAAATATTTTGTTTGAAAGTATTGTATGAATATTTAATAAATAAAAGATTATTTATTATTTTAGATAATATAAAGTTTATGTATATTAAATGTTATGAATTCCACATGCTTTTGGGAATAAATGAGAAGGAGGCCCCTGACTATATTATGTCAGTTAATTCTTGTAACTAGCTCAAAACAATAAACATTTGAAATTATCTTTTGAACTGATATTTTATATACCTAAAATTTTGTATTTTACTCGTATCATATTTTATATACCTAAAATTTTGTATTTTACTCGTATCAGTTTATGTGTCCAATAGGATCGACGTTATTCTCAATAATACTGTTACACATATTTAGGGTTTACGCCAGCAATGAAAACTCAATAGCGCCCCCCCCCCCCCCCCCAAAAAAAAAAAAAAAAAAAAAAAACATCTAGGATATGATTTAGTTGTTCAAAAACATAAAAATTTAGACTCACATATGAAACTGTACGCTTTAGATTGGATAAACAACATTTACATTGGATGTCCTTAAAGTGTGTACTGCACACGTAGTGCACACTTTAAGGACATTTTCCTGGCAATTTTTAGTGTAATGTTCTCAATTTTAGAGGCTGTAACTATAACTAGCATTCTATACCTCAATTAATTTCTTCTGTACACGACTACATTGCAAAAAATACTAATTGGATCATTTTTATTCTAGAAAAATTAATTTTACAGAGAGTTAAATTGTGCCCCTAGTAGACACTTCAAAACCCACTATTGGACACATTCTCGGTTCCAATATTAGACATATATGAATACTTTCAGAAATGGCGAAATAAAATGTGAACTGGATGAATATTTATATTTAATTAACAAAGTGTATTTTCTGTTTCATTAATGCGTCAAAAGAATTAATATATATATATACAAACTTGTATCATAAATTGAAAACAACTTATCTCAAAAAAAATTTAAATAGCTCATAATTTGTAAATATTATTTTAATGACACCTTGAGTAATAATCTTTTAAATACCAAGCCTAGCCTGTCATTTATTCAGATTTTTACTTGAATTTTTGCATGTTATTTTAAAAAAAATGCAATTTTTTTCTAAAAATATGAAAAAAAAAACCCTCTTATGAATACATTGAAGCATTCTGACTAAATCTGTATTAATAAAATCAGGCTCTTGTCTGTAAATTTCTCATAATCAAAAAATTTTGCGATAACTTCACGAAAGCTAAAAATGCCTACAGAAAAATTTCTGTAGGGGGTGAGGGGGGTGTTGTGTCTGTATTTCTGTAACGCTATTTTTGTCCGGGTATCACGTGAGAACGGCTGGACGGAACCCAACGACACTTGGCAAGAATTTTGTTCTGTAGCCTACTTAAAATTATATAAACTTTTGGAAATTCACCCGTTTTCCATTTCCCCCTTGCGTGGCAGGAGGCAAAAACACATTTGTAAGCATAATTCGGTTTCAAATTTCTTCACGGTGGAGAAATTACACACGAGCAGAATATTGTCTCCAAATTTCTTCACAGTAAAGAAATTGCAGATAAGGAAACTAGACTTCAGTACCAAAAAAAAAAAAAAAAAAAAAAAAAAAAGGCCTTTTTTTTTGTGATTTTTGATTTTTATTTTTAATGGGGGGGGGGAGTCAATCTGAGGGGGAAATTTCGCAAATTCCGGATATTTCAACTCTACTTAAAATGCTACGTAGATATCGAAAATAGCCATGCGTCTTCTTTAGGATATTTTCAAAATCCCATTTTTGTTTTTTTAAGATTATCCATTTTGGAGGGGCCTTACGAGGGGATAAATTCGAAAACCCCCTTTTAGCGATATATTTGTCCTGGAAAATCTGTGGTAGCTGCGGTCACGACTTTTGGTCTGTAATTTATTTATATGTATCCAACACCTATTGTAACGGGATTTTATGAAATCACCACCTTCCCCCTTTGAGGTCGGGAGCAATCAGCAAGTTTCCAAGTGTAACCTTGCTCCAAATTATCTCAGTAAGATACATTTTTATGTGTGGGTTGGTTATACTTACCCATCACGCACTAAAAGGGATTTTGTATAATTTCTCCCTTCCCCTCCCTCTTTAAGGATGATAGGGGGGGGGCAGATTTTTAAGCTTAAATCTGCTCTATATTATCTTAGAAAAGCGATTTTTTATGTGTGGCTCGGTTATACGTATCCAACACGTATTATAAAGAGATTTTGCGAAATTACACCTCATTTTCCTCTGTTTAAGATCGGGGGAGAAAACGTAACTCTGCTTCAGATTATCTCAGGAAGACAAGTTTTTGATGCTTCGTTTGATTATGTGTATGCAACACGCACTATAAAAGGATTTTGTGAAATTCCTCCCCGCCCTCTTAGGGTGAAGCAAGAAACACGCTTTCAAGTTTAAATCTGCTTCAAATTAATTTAGAATGGCGAATTTTGATGTGTGGGTGTAAATTCAATATACACAATCTTTGGCGGAATTTCGCGAAATTTCTAACTTACACAAGAGGGAGGGGCGAGTAAAAAGCGAGTAAGTCGCTGCCGATTGCAGTGGAAGCCCGGAATCCTCATGTTGCGAGCGGGAAAATCCTCTACCGACCGCAGCGGCAATTTTAACTTAGGTTTCAACTGCTTTCATTTTTTTTTTTTTTTTTTTTTTTAGATTTTATTAATAATGATATGGAATTTTGAGAATTCATTTAAATATAGTTAACAGCGAAGCGGAAAAGGCCTGTTAATTTTGAATAAAATGAATCGATATTTGTTTCACAATCCGAGTTTGTAAAACTTGGAAATTCCACTAACAATCTAGAAGAAGGCATTATGTGGTATTTGTAAGATTCAAAACAATTTAATTGTAATTTACACTAAAGTTTATTTAGAAGAAAAAGTTATACATACATATACATATATACATATATACACTAAGGGACAAAAAAAAAAAAAAAAAAAAAAAAAAAAAAAAAAAGGCCGCACTTGGATATAAAAAGGAAATTTTCGAACCGATTTTATTACATCGTCCTCCACGTACACTTTAGGATTAAGCTCAGTGTTAAAAACAAAATGCAATTGTCAGAAAATTTGTAATTTTAGAAAGTATTTCAAAAATGAGAAGGATAAGACAAACAATGCCACAAAAAGTATTAATTTTAGAATGAAAATCAAAAAATATTTTAATACGTGAGATGGCAAAATAATTAAATGTTAACGGAATATTAGTGAGATGGATTTTAGGAAGTTATAAATTTTTTGTGGAAATTTGGCTTATAGCTGCCACGCTGCTCATCCAAGCGAGACAACCGCAAGTTAAAAAGCAAATGTTTAAAAAAATCGATTTGTATCATGATCAGAACTTAGAAAAGATAAAAAAAAAAAAAAAAAAAAAAGTGTATAGCAAAATACTTTTTTTTTTTTAAAGCGGTACGGGAACAATTAAATAAAGCAGTTTAAAAACCAGAAGATTTGAAAAAAAGGAAAAAATAAAAAAAGAAAGAGACTTCAGTTGACGACATTTTTTTTTTTAATTATCAGTTAATTATTGGGCGGAACTGTTTTTCTCTGATGAATCAAGTTTAATTTATTTCGAGGTAATGGAAAAAAAGCTAGTAGGACGACGAAAATATGACCGACTTAATGAAAATTGCACTTTAAAACAGTGACACATTCTCCGTACATTATGGCAAGGAAGTGCATAACATACGTTTATTTAATTCAAATTATTAAAATTACCTATCCATTCCCATGGATAGAGTTGGAGAGGTTTTACTATAAATGAAATTTTAATGACTTTACTTTGAACAAATCTTATTAAAATTGAAATATGTTATTCATATACACTAAAGACTTCTTTCTATAGAATATAATATGATTAGAATTAGATTTACAGGGCCACACAAAAATATTAACTTACATTAAATGCTGTACTGTCCATTTTTCTATCTGTCCATCTGTCCGTCCCCAGCGCCTTTAAATATTTTCAGAATTAAAAAAAAATGATATATGTTATTCAAGTTCACTGTGGAATGTTTCTTATTTAAAATGGCATAAATAGGTTCTGTACAAATGATTTGTGTACTGGGACACACAAAAATATTCCAATGCATTGCGTTTTAAGGCAGACATTTTTATAAATCGCATTTAAATAATTTTCTAGTGTAAAAATCATAAAGAAATTGGCATTTATTGTTAATATGATAAAATAATGTTTTGTATAGAATATGATATGGTTAACTTTCAGATTTACAGGGCTACACTAAGGTATTAAGATACATTAAAGGCTGCAACTAGAATCTCAGATCTGAATTTTCTCTTGCGTTGAGCATTTATAACACTTCCCAAAAATATTTAAGAGCGATTATGAATACAATTAGTCTATTTGTATGCCTTTCAGTCCTTCTATCTGCCCGTTGTGTGATAACTTAGGCAAAGAACATTGAAAGATTTGCGATACAAGAAATACTTACAGATGGAAAGTGTTAATAATTAGTGTGTACCACCGGATATTTCGTTCTTGTTTTATTTTAAGTTAAATCCCACAAAGAATATCATAGAATTTCTTCTTTACCAGATCTGGAAACAGTCTCAATCCGCTTGAAAATGTTTTGTCTATAAAAAAAAAAGGGGGGGGGGGCGGAGAGACGGAGAGAATTCGAAATTTGCAGCCTACAACACCGCAAGAACTAGAAAAAAATATTTATGATATTTGGCACAGTGAAATTTCTGAGATTTATATTTAAACACTGTATAATACTCTGCCATTGCGCATTAAAGCCGTAATTCCGTATAAAGATGGAAATAACCTAATGCAGAATACTTATTTTTATAAATAAACTGTTTAGATCTAACAAATAAATAGTTTTATTTGATATATTAAAATATAGTGCAGCTACGTTCCCTAAAACTACCAGCGGCGACTCGTCCAAAATGTTGGAGGTGTGCCAGCTTGACCGGCAGGCTGTGATTTGGAAAACCTCCAATAATTTGCGCTCTGTTATCATTCGTTTTCTCTGAGCCACTGTCACCCCTATTTTAACAGTGGACTCGTTGAATTAGCGCTTGCGCAGAGGCTTCCATGGTTTCATGAAAAGTGGTCGAAGAATATAACTCTTGTTTATTTCATATAATAAATCATAATAGAATACAAAGTATATGTTTATTATATTACGTTTAAAAAGATCGTTTTATGTACATTTTTATAAAGTACTTCGTAGAGTGTAATAAAGCTAATTACTAAATCGAAAATGCTCATAGGTATCATTTCATCTCTTTGGTATTATGAAAACATGACAGGTTTATTTGTTTCAACTATTAGTTTCAAAGTTATTGCAAGTAAAAAAAAGTATAAGTCAATTTTTCTGCAGTGCTGCTGCTTTTTTTTTTTTTTTTTTTTTTTTTTTTTAATTATTATTATTTGTCCCTTTGTGTAGTAGTAAAAAAAAATATTTAGGTATATTTGAAAACAAAGTAAAACCTTATTCCAAAATTAAAATTGTAAAGATTTTTACATATTAATAATTGAGATTTATAGAATGAGCTTCTAGTCGAGCTGGAAGTAGCTGGAAACGCTGCCCGTGAGATGGTGTCTACAAACTTGTATCAGAAAACATTTTCGTTGTGGATTTAAAAATGCACATGCAAAAGTATCGACATATATCTGAAAAGTTTAAAGTAAATAAATAACCAGACTTAAATATATGATTTTTAAAATTTTATTTTAATAATATAATTTGCTGGATATTATAAAAATGAATAATTTATTATAAGGAATTAATATAAATTAAGGACGTAATTTAAGACTAAATCAAATAGCTTAATTAAGCATTTAAAAAATGTTTGTGCAGATAAAAATAGTTTTCCAGGAACTTTAAATTTTTCTTGAAAAAATATATATCTTTGTTATTGTGACTATTAATAAATTAGAATTGTAACAATAATTTGTTTTTTCAATATTTTGCGAGTTAATTTATGTTGTTACTTCATGAACACGTTTGCACAAATAATAATTTGAAGTTTTAATTAATTCTTGCTTAGTTAAAAATATACAGCTTGTGATAAATTAATGAAGTAGAATTTACGGTAATTACATTCTCATTCTTTATTTAACTTATAACTGTCTGAAATACAATCAAACGAAATTTAATTATCTACTATTTCCACAAATTTACTGTTCAAACATTGCTTTTAAATGATTTTTGATTCTTTATTTAAAATATTTTATATCAGTTATAGAAATTTACATTTTTTTCTAGTCCGTAAGATAAACATATTAAAATACACATTCAATACAATGTTAGTTCTTTCTCTGAGATAAAATTTAATTAAAATATTTAATATTGAAAGTGAGTTTATACATATAATAATGCTATATTTTCTTGCATAAAAAGGTATTTTTTATGCAAGATATTTTTATAATATAAAAATATTTTTATTTCAAATGCTTTATAGTATTTAAAATTAAAAACTAAAGGCTTTAAGTTTAACCATATATCAGTCTATGCTTAATGGTTAAAATATTTGTTGCTTTGTATGCAGTAATTTAGTTTAAACTGATAATATTCATTGTTTTGGATACTTACCTCTATTGTTTTTTTCCTCTTCTTTTTATGTTTCTAAATAAATTCTCCATCTAATCAGAAGAACGCAATGTGATAGAGAATTCAATTGTTTCAAAATAATGTGTCTTTAAATTTTATGCGAGTTTTAGTAACACCCATACAACTAACACAATCTATGCGCTTTTATTTTTATTTATTTATTTATTTATTTATTTTTATTAAACATATTTTTATGTCTAAAAATCCATCAACTACGTAGTGTAAAGTTCGAATTTGGGGGGGGGGGAGGGAATAAACAGGACTTTTGGTTCTATTAACTTACATACTTGTTCTCTTTCTGTTTATTTTTTATAAGTTTATAAATCACCATCTTTTAAAAGTCGTTTTCAATTATACTTTTATTCATAGAAGTTCACTGAAAGTATAAATCTTTGTTGCATTTAATCTTAAATATCTCTTCAAAATTCAGCGTTAAAACAGAAGAGAATTAATAAAATATGTAATGCAATAGACAAGTGCCATGTAGTTTTCTAGGAAGTTAATCATCAATTTTAAAAATCAATGAGATTTTTAAACATATATTGCTAGGTATCCAATGCGATGCACCCTAATTTTCAAATTAAAAATCTCAAAATCAAAGATCGATAGAATAATTTTACAGACGGTGTTAGAGCTGTAAAAATTTGATCTTGAAATTAGTAACAAAATTTGCCAACACATGGTGACATACGTTGTAATCTTACTATAATGTCCCGATAAATAGTGCACCTTTGCCCAGAGGAATCCGTTTCAGCGCTGAAGCATGAAAGATGGTTAACGTAATAGCGGAAAAAGTTAATATCAGGTATTCAATTGAATAGAATGTGTTTCTTGTGCTAGAATTTTCAAGTTAGACCACAGCCTTTCGGGAATAAGGTGGAATATTCGACGACGATTGAAGGCCCTAATAGAGAAGGTTCTTATTTGAAAATCAAATTCCATCGGACAGGATGCATTACTGATGAGCTAATGGGGCATGTTGATGACCACAGGCAAACCGCAGTTATTCTTGAAAATATCACTTCAGTTTCTAGAGAAATTAAGCAAGACCGTCCAAAGAATTGAGCTGAATCTGGTTTAAAACGTTCCAACGCGCAAAATGTACTAAACACTGCTACACTACATGTTTGCATTCAAATTTCAAAGTCGCAAAGCCATAGATTTTTAAGCTGTGCGACAATGGGAGAACTTTGTGAATGAGATTCTTACAATGACTGATCATGAAAAAATTCACGTTGGCTGCATCTTTTTCACAAAATGAAGTATATTTTCAACTGAATGGTTTCTTGAGTAACAAAAAATGACGATTTTGAGCTAACTAAAACCCTATTTGTGTGAAATGAAAACACTACATTCTCCTAAAGTATTTATTGGTTCAAAAAGGAGTTATTTTATTTCTTGTGAGGAACGACTGATAGTAAATATTAGGTTACAATTTTGGAACAATTTGTCACCACACACAAAACGTCGGCGGATAGACCAGACACTGCGTAGACAAAATGGGTCCTGATCACATCATATGAAACAGGATGTTCCTCTTTCTTGAGGAATAGAGTCACTGCGTTTATTTTTTCTAAATTTACTGCATCAGAGATAAACTGGCCTCCATACCCACTCGATTTAACCACTAGTGACTATTTTTGTATTTACATCGACAACATTGTCATCAGAACGGGTCAAAATGGGTCCTGATCACATCATATGAAACAGGTGTTCCTCTTTCTTGAGGAATAGAGTCACTGCGTTTATTTTTTCTAAATTTACTGCATCAGAGATAAACTGGCCTCCATACCCACCTGATTTAACCACTAGTGACTATTTTTGTATTTACATCGACAACATTGTCATCAGAACCAATACCACGACACTGGATGAGCTTGGAAAACCAATCTGCGCGGAATGCGTCCATTTTCTTTGAGATAGTACGAAGGTGATTCTATATTTCATTGTTCATTTGCACCACCATTGTACTGCGAATGTTGAATATTTAAAAATAGATCATGATTCTATTCATAGACTGCCTACAGAGGACTATTCGTTTATCAAATTCTGCACAGCAAAAATCTGTTCTATATCTGTTAGAAACTTAAAAAAAATTTTTTTTTGAAACTTCTTTTTAAAACTTTTAGAACTTTCAGAAAAAAACTCACTGTTTGTTCTATTTTCCTTAAATATTTGTTTTTGAGATTTTTAATTTTAAAAACAGCGTGTCCTTCGTTGAACATCCTGTACAAAGTAATTTTTATAAATATAGTTTAAAATCCAAAGTTGTACGTAAATAATAAATACAGGGTGTAACAAAACTAATGACCATAAGTTTAAGCAGTGATATAACTCTCCAAAACAAACAACTTTCATCCTGCAATGTGAGGTCGTAAGAAAGCAGTAAGCTGCTAGAGGAAACTTGCTTGATAAAAATTGTAAACACAAATAATAAAATCCCTTCATTATATAAAAATTTCTAAGGAATTTCTATGCTGTAACACAGATTTCGTATAGCCGCCGAGTGAATTACACATAAATCGGAAGATCCCAGACATTTCTGAAACGTCTGCAACTGCAACACTAATTTTGATGATGAGATCCTCTAAAAACGCAATGGATGTGTTGTAAACGACGCATGATAAAACAACAGGACTGAAATTTAGTAGGAATGAAGAACGTGTTGTAATCGGACAATTCAAGTACCGATTGCACATAGAGGAATATCAACACCTATACAGCTATATGGTGCACTTAAAATGTAAATTTCAAATTGTCGCACCAAAAAAAAAAAAAAAAAAAAAAAAAAAAAAAAATTATAATACCAGAGCTGCTAACGTAATCTGGCAAATTGTTAGTACCTCACTTTTTTCTACAGCAGTCATTTCTTAGAGTTTTTTCTTCTTAATTCATCGCAAATATATTTGAAGAAAATTACTTTAAAAATTAAGTGGTGTAGAAAAAGGGGCGGTACTAACAATTTGCCGGATTAGGTTGGCAGCTCTGTAATACTTTGAGAAAAGACGCATTTCCCTGAGTTTTTTTATGATGCATACATAAACTTCATAGCATTTAAATTCAGGAAGGTTTTAAAGAACATTTGCATAATTTCTACAACAGCATTATCATGAAATATTGTTTTTATGCATTTTCATATGAAAAAGAAAATTCTGAGCAAAAGCAGAATCATTAGAATTTTTTTTATTTACAAGAGAAAATTCACTTAAAATTGACTACTTTAACCTAAATAAAACTCTGTTCTTAAATAGAAAAAATAACTACCCAAACAAAAGACATTTTCTCTGGGGATTTATAAAAAAATTAAAAGCATTAAAAACACTTAAATATTAAACAGTTTTATTTATTCTACATAAAGTAGCATACAGAATGCTTCATAATTAAATTAATTGTCATCCATCTAATATATTCCATTTTCTTTAGGTTCTACAAAAATAATAAAATGAAAAGTTGTAAATATATTGTTTACGAAATGAAAGTTTTAATATAAAATGTAGTTTATTTTTCATTTTTTTAAAAATATATTTTGAAGAGAAATTCCATTACTAGACATATAAATAATATGTTATAGATTTTCTCTGACATTTAGGTAATAGTATTTTTTTTTATACATAATAAGTATAAAAATATAAAATTTATTATCACAAGTATTCCAAATACATTTTCAAAGTTTTAGTTATTATTTTTTTGCCTGAACTATTAAAAAGTATTTCCAAATACTAAATTGTTTGAAACATGACTTTATATCCTCATTCGATAAGAATTTATAAAGAATCAGTCTGTTCATCGTAAATTTTACAACAGAATTTAAATAAGAAAATAATTTAAGATAAAGGTCCAACACATATATTTCGCATTGACATAAAAATAGCATTCAAAATGTTATTGGTTCTATACTGAAAGTTCATTGGTTGAGTTTTAGTATTACTACATCCTAAAAAATTTGAATATAAACAACGAATTCATTTGGAGATTTCATGCGCATTGCTTTGTATATTAAATTTTATCACAGACATATAATGTTCAACTAAACGATTCAAAAGATTTCTTGTTTTCAAAACATTTGATAAAGCTGCGTAAAATGTTTTGTTGAGAATAAATTTGAGATGAAATATTTCACAAATAAGCGGGATATATTCTCTTTTATACTCTTTCTTTCTTAAATTATTTTTTGAATTACGAATTATTAAAGGCTAAAATAAATATTTTCTCTGTAATCAAGTTATCTTGTTTGCTTTTTGTTTGGCAGTAAAACTTAAAGGGCCGAGACGTAAAACATAAATATACTTTGAAATTGAAGTCAAAAGCTTTAAATATAAAATTAATTTTTGTAAAATTTTTAAACATAAAATACAGGGTGGTCACAATTAAACTTCTCCTATAAACAGCATTCTACAGCGCAAACGGGTGAATAGAATGCAACGAAATTTGGCATATAAACTATATACGAGATGCGCTCACGTAATTTGAAAAAAAAAAAAAAGTTCCAAAATGTCCACCAGAGGGCGCCTTTTCCCGAAAAGTATTAAATTTAACACAATAAACGACCAAAACAGAATATGGAAAGAATATTAACATTTATTGACTAGTTTCTGATCACCTTGTTATCGAACCACATTAAGTAAAGATAAAGAAAAAATAACAGTACGCTGTTTGAGGGGGAAAAACAGTTCAGTTTGCAAAACAAGAACAGATTAGGAGGAAATTGCACAAGAGGAGCAGTTGTTAATCGTGTCCAGGACGATGTAGGGAAAGGTGCTCCATGTGGCCACCCTCATTCACCTGCAAAATTTAAGTCGATGGGCAGTGTGTTCAACAGCAGATCCTAACTGATCAGTTGTGATGCTTCGCACATGAAGCGTTATTGATTTCTTTAAGTCCTTCAACGTTGCAACACCTCCACGATACACCACACTTTTTCAAGGTGATCAGAAACTAGTCAATAAATGTTAATATTGTTTCTGTATGTCGTTTTGGTCGTTTATTGTGTTAAATTTAATGTTTTTCCGGAAAAGACGACCTCTGGTGAACATTTTGGAACTTTTTTTTTTTTTCGAAATTCCGTGTGCGCATCTCGTGTATAGTCCATATACCAAATTTCGGTGCATTCCGTTCATCCGTTTGCGCTGTAGGATGCTGTTTATAGGGGAAGTTTAATTATAACCACTCTGTACATTTTTAATATAAATAATATTGATAAACGCAATGTTGTATCAAGCAAAGAAGATATACTTTAATCGAAAAAGTCGAAAGAATTGATTTATAATGTGAAACATAATGTTATAATAGGAAAGGTCAAAAGAGTTGGGACATATATCTGTTAGAAGTATAGGTCCTACACAACTGCTAACTGTTCTGAATTTCCCGAGCAATTTCATGATATTTTTAACCTCCGATCAAAAAAGAGGGCTCTTATAAACTTGAAGTTTTGTCTGTGTGTGTCTGTCTGTTTGTGGCACTGTAGCTTCCAAACGAACAGATCGATATCAACGATTTTTATTTCGTTCACTTAACAATACAGGGTGATCACAAACATTATTGATTTTGCTCAATTTGTTACCAGTCCCCTAAATGTTGTCGTAAACCAATCTTCACTGAAAAACACGAGGAAGATCCAGTTCTTTAAATGCCCAATGTTTGAAAACATTTCATTCAGAGGTAAATTTTTAAATTGAAAAAACTGATCGTTTACAAATCTTGCTAAACTTTTGAGCAGGAGTGTACTATTGAAAATTCCAATTGAAAAATATTGGAGGAAGAATCAGGGAAAAAAAAATGTGGTCTGTGTCCTGTAAAAACGAAACTGCAGCGCCACTATTTAACGGATAAGCATCAAAAGTTCAAGGATACAAATTTATGTCAGTTGGTGAATGTGCAACCAAATGTATTTTTATTGTAAAATTCTGTGAATTATTTAATTATTTCAACATGATGCAAAATTTTTGTCGCACACAGATACACATGTAGAATACAAAATAGTAAAATCATGTTCTAGATCTCCCAAAACGTATAAATCCAACAAAAAGCGAAAGTCAAAATTTCTTACAATTGCAATACATTCTTCTCAATAATAAAGGTGAAAGTAATCAAAGGAAATTTTCGAATATATACTTTATTAAATACTAGCAAGCTAGGTCCCCTTCACTGATCACTATATTTAAATGAATTTTCAAAAGAATTGAATCGCTATTTATTTTTTATATTACATTATAAATAAAAACCAAAAAAAAAAAAAAAAAAAAAAAAAAAACCTACATTGAAGTCGCTCTAAACTTCGCTTCGGGTACCCGTTGCTTATGTCAGCTTTTTTTTCTGCCCCCTTTGCTTCGGGTCCAGGTTCCCACTGTCTGCAGTAAGAACTTTCCTGGGCACTTCTATTTGGGTATTTATCGACGACAGGTGGATCTGCTTTTATTTAATAACTGCGATTTTAAAGATGACTGTATCTCAGCATCTATTAAATATTTTAGTTTTTGAACCATGTATTTTATAGCCCCCTTTCTTTACACTATATTATGCTTTGATTCCGACCAATATCAAAAATAAAAAATTAGATTTTCTTTTAAAAGAATTTAAATACATAAAAACGAATAAATTTTAATTAAACTTAAATTTTAATCAGTTTAATCCTTTTTTTCTATTATATATTACCATTTTCCCCCGATAAATATTATAAATTAGAAAAAAAAATATTTAAAGGAATTAATTAAAATAATTTAAAAATGAAAAGATTTTTTTACTATAAATATTATACATAAACATAACTCTTATAAATACGTTTTTAAATTTAAAATTTAATATACTTAATTTTTTCTACTGCAGTACCATTTGATTTTCATTAAATATAAAAAATTAAAAAAAGAAGAAGAAAGAAAAATGTTTTGCCTTCAAATTAAAATAAATATTTTCTTATATTAATTAATTTTAAAAAATCTAATCAAAAATTCGAAAATCGTTCTTCGGGGTGCATCAGAACAGGTCATAACGAACCATCATACAAGTTTATGTAGCTCTACGATCAGCAGTTTTCTTAAAAAGCTTCGGATATATATATACACACACACACATCTTATTTTATTATATATATATAGAATTTAATGCAAAGTACCTCTGTTTTAAACTTTTGAAATTCCCCATGTACCTTACCGTCTTTTTAGTAAATATAAAAACGCACACCATATTCGACCTAGCAATAAGTTATTTTTCATATTCAGTAACTAATAGTTGGTCCCTAAATGATTTAACTACTAAGTTTTCCCCAATACAACATCATATTTGTTTATGTGAATTTCCTAATAGTATTAATTTCATGTGTTTCGATGAATTCATATTAAAACTAGTATGTTGTGGCCACCACGAGACTTTCTTCTATATTTTCCTATACAAATTCACTCAGTAACAATATTAAGTAAAAAAAATCGATAACTTTGTTTTAAATTACCACATATTTATAGTTCAACCATTCGTTTTAAAGGTATTGACGAGACCTTTCGAAAGATACCCATCTTGAAAATTTACCCCACCCCAGAGGGTACTTCCCCCCAGGGGGAGAAGCGATGCCCCCACATGCACAATTTTTTTTTCCTAATTAACTACTACTATTAGCAATAATTCATATTAATTTTACAATCACAGGTTAAGAATAACTCTCATCATGTATATTTATACGAAATTTTGTCCTATACTACCATGTTAAAAATTTAGAAGAAATACGATCACAGCGACTCCTGTTGTGCGATTGATCCCCAAATCTAATCAGCACCAGTTTATGTCAGGAGCCAACTAAATACCAAGTTTTGATAATTTCGTTTAAAAAAAAAAAAAAAAAAGATTTTTTTTCTAAGGTTTTTTTTTCGTAAAAAGTAAAAAAAATCGATAACTTTGTTTTAAATTATCACAGATTTATAGTTCAACCATTCGTTTTAAAGGTACTGACGAGACCTTTCGAAAGATACCCATCTTGAAAATTTTTTCCCTATATCACCATGTTAAAAATTAAGAAAAAGCGGGATGGCAACGCAACCTGTAAGACGATTTTTACCAAAAGTTGATAGGCACTAATTTATGTCAAGGTGCAACTACATATTAATTTGTATGAAATTCTGTGCAGTAGTTCCTGAGATACAGTTGCCACAAAATTTTGTCACACACTTACACAGACTGACAGACATTTTCTAAAAATGGTCAAATCGTGTTCTACCACTCTCAAAACGTGTAAATCCATCAAAAACCCGAAATCGAAAATTTTTACGAATCCAATACTTTCTTCTATTGAAGATAGAAGAAAGTAAAAAAAAAAAGTGGGACTTTGACAAAATTTTGGGTAAAATGTGAAAATTTGTTAAAGTTTGTCAAAACACGGAAACCGTGGGACTTTGACAAAATTAGGGGAAAAATGCAAAAATATGTTAAAGTTTGTCAAGACACGGAAACCGTAGGACTTTGACAAAATTAGGGGAAAAAAGCAAAAATTAGTTTAAGTTTGTCAGAACACGGAAACCGTGGGAGTTAAAATTAAGGGGAGAGAAAGAAAAAAAAAAATTTTTTTCTAAGTTTTTTTTCGTAAAAAGTAAAAAAAATCGATAACTTTGTTTTAAATTATCACAGATTTATAGTTCAACCATTCGTTTTAAAGGTACTGACGAGACCTTTCGAAAGATACCAATCTTGAAAATTTTTGCCCTATATCACCCTGTTAAAAATTTAGAAAAAGCGGGATGGTAACGCAACCTGTAAGACGATTTTTACCAAAAGTTGATAGGCACTAATTTATGTCAAGGTGCAACTACATACCAATTTGTATGAAATTCTGTGCAGTAGTTCCAGAGATACAGTTGCCACAAAATTTTGTCACACACACACACAGACAGGCAGACATTTTCTAAAAATGGTAAAATCGTGTTCTACAGCTCTCAAAACGTGTAAATCCATCAAAAACCCGAAATCGAAAATTTTTACGAATCCAATACTTTCTTCTATTGAAGATAGAAGAAAGTAAAAAAAAAAAAAGCACTATTTTACTTTTATTATTTCGTTGTTGGTGGCTTAAAGTTAAAATTTTTTCGCAACGAAATGTACTCTGACACAGTTAGGTACAGTAGTGTAAATCTTCATTTTTTGAATAAAATACTATTTCGTAAACTATAATTCAATCAGGATTATGGTATTTCTTTTGTTTTTCTTCTTAAACACATGATAATTTTTTTCTAAATATGAGGGAGGAAAAATGAGGATCCGAAAAGGAGTATAGCAGTCAAAATATATATTTTAATGTTTTTATATAAATAATAATAATAATAATAATAATAATAATAATAATAACCTCTCTGAAACATACTCTTCATTCGAAAAAACTTTGTAATTGTAAATATTTTTATATTATTTTCAGTTTAAGAGATAATCGCTGTAATGTCTATTTTAAATCACTCGATAGTATAATCGAAAATAAAAACTGAATAAAATCCAAAAGTTAATTAAATTTTGCATTCTGTCAATACATTTCAAACATTTATATTTAAAGCATCCTTTAGTAGACATTTTCGTTTATAATTTCTTATTAAAAAATTCAAATATTAATTATTAGCTATCAATTTATTAGTGAAAAATAATAAATTGTCTTATTATGTTTTTAAACTTTTACCAACTTCCTGCATTTTGATTTAAATGGAATGACTTGTGTCGCTGAATGGGAAAATCTGTCATTTTGTTACTCCTTGTAACAGATTGCCAGTGCATTCTATTTTAAAAATAATCCACTCATTTTATTAGTTTCACAATTAATCTTCTGATAAATATTCAATTAATAGGTTGACCGATGATTTAAACAGAAAATTATTAGTTGTTGAAGAATAAGTTAAAAACAATATGCCAGAAAAATATCAAAAATGTTAATTCTTCAGGGGAAAGAATAAATAAATAAATAAATAAATAAAAATAAAAATAAATAAAACTCTTAATGATATTTGTCATGTCTGATAGCCTTATTTTTTCTAACAGTTTCGTTAGTTACAAAAATTCTCTTTCATCTTTTCACTGACTGTATGAAAGGCCATTTGTAACTTTTTCTTTATATTTTTTTCGACTCCCTGTCGGTACGCCCCATCACACTGTTTTTTTTTTTCAAACGTTTCTTGCTGCTTCCTGCTGAGTGAAAGCCATTTAATTCTCTGCATCCGTTTAGTGCTGAAAAGTTGGGATTAACATGTAATAGCTTCGACTCAGTTAAAAACAGTGAGGACATTTAAAAAGACAAGTCACCCTGTGGAGATCCTATATCATTGATATGAGTATAGAGACAGGCACAAAACTTATCACCTTCATCCGGATTGCCACAGTGAACAAGTGAACAGCCGCATTAAAATATTAGCAATAATTTTATTTATATTTTTTGCATGTTGTTTATTTAATTATTTTTCGAATTAAGCGTAAAATTCAAAGCTCGTATGTTCTCAAATTATTCTTTTGCATACGATTAACACATAGTTACTAATTTTTAGGTTCTTTTTTAAACAACAATCACCACTTCTTTGTAAATAGCAATTTCCAATACAATTGACTGCAAGTAATTGACAGAAAATCACTACCAAAAATTTCTATTAAAAATTATTCGTAATACGTCTTCTAGTAAATCCAGAAAAGTTGGCAACTACATGTAAAATGTAGTGCTCAGTTTAGAGCTGTGAAAATATTTAATTAATTGTTCGAATTTCGTATCGTATTGCGTCTCTCAAAATGTATTCTTATTTTGTGTAAAAAAAGTAAAAGTATATATTTTTTAAAATGCACTTATTTCCTAATGTTTTTTTCTTAATGCAGGGGTGTTTGCGTTCCGGCTTTTTATTTTATTTTCCACCAGTTGTTACGAATTGCAATTTTGGTTATAGTTAATTGCTAAACTTTTCTAGAAAACTATCAATAATATCACTGTTAAAAAATTCTGGTAGTAAAATCCGGGGACACAAACACCCCAAAGAATGCAATTATTTCCTAATATTTTACATTGAACCTTAATTATTATTTTTTGATTGTGTAGAGGGAATGGTCTACTGGAGTCCTGAGCCAGTTGCTTCTGCGGAAATCCTTTATCAAAATCAACGCCCATTTATGTTACCTAGATATCCCGGAAAATATGATGCAGTAGCTGTTGAAGCAACAGCTTATGCTTTGCTTGTTTATATTCGATACAATGGACTACTCCAAGATCGAATCGTACGTTGGTTGAATACGATGCGGACAACAGACTTCGCTTTCATTTCATCTCAGGTATAAAATAAAATCAAATATCAATTGCTTAAAAAATATTTTTAATATTTTTAAATTTTATGTGCGTAATAATTTGGTGATTTTGATTTTCTTTCTAAATATAAATGTGAAAAAAAAAAAAAAAAGAGACTTTATATAAAGTTTACTATAAAGTGTTTTAAAAATACATCTATTCAATCTACAGATATTTACTGAGAAAAATTAAAACATTAAAAACACAGTTGCTATAAACTCAGACTTGCCAAGTTTTATAATTTATTCCGGACCATATTTAGCCACGCCTTCTTTTCACATCAGAATTTTTGTAGAACATTTCTCTCCAATATGTGACAACGATTAAATAAGGAAAAAATCATTTTTAAAAATTACTGGTTTGAGAAAAAGGCAGGGTTACGATTGCTCCGGAATAAATTATAAAATTTGGCAACTCCTGAAACTACAAGATAAAATAAAATAAAATTAGGGAATCCATAATTATAGGAAATGTTTATGTTACTTTCATGTTCAAAAATTTTCATTTATTGTACTTCAAAAAATTCTTTTAACAGTAAAAATTTTATTTTGAATTTCTTTAAAGTTTCTTTTGAAATATAAAAAATAAAAAAATAAAATAAATAAAAGGAATGAAAGGAAATAAAAATAAATAATAAAATAAATAAATAGATAAATTGAATATCATATTTAAACTTTAAAGAACTTCGAGAAACACACAAATAATTTATGTTTTATTTATTTACTTTATGAAAGTTAAAATAAGAATTAGATAAATAATAATAATAATAATAATAATAATAATAATAATAAATTACTCTTTTGCTTTAAAAACATGCATAACATGTTTGGACCATGAATTTTAATTTTGAATCTCATAGTTCGGATATGAGTCGAATTTATAAAAACTCTTGCACAAAGATAAAAAATAAATATGGCATCAAAAAGAAGATATTTTACATTGAATGCCGATAAAGTAATGATAAACAGAAGAAACGCTATTTATTTTTGTGTTTGTCTTTTTAAATAACCATTAAATGCTTAATGGTTTCCTTAAAATTACTTTGACATATCTCATTCATTTTGAAAATATCTAGTCGCTACAGAGAAAGTTAGAAGTAATATTACACGAAAATATCGAATCAGGAATAAAGAATACTTTAAATGAAAAAATATATATATTTTAGAAGGTAATGTTTACTATCTTTGATAACATTAACTGTTGTAACAGTTTCAGTAGTTACAAATATATTGTTTCATTTTCTTATGTAAAATTCAGTATTACTACTGTTTTATATTTTAATATGCATACATAAACGCTACTGATTAAGAGATAATTATGTTATATTTTTTCATGCGCACGATTTTATGTAATGAGTACATGAATATTTGCATCTAGAAGTTTGCCTATCCAGTTTACATTTTCTTTAAGAACTGAGGTGAATATTTTGTAGAGATTCGAAAGCTATAGAATTTTAAGATTTTATTTTTGCTGAGTTCTGATTTATTTGTTTGTAGCAAGTTTAATTCTAAAGCTACAGTCGACAGCAAAATTATTAGCATGTATAATAATTATTAGCATATATAATAATTATTAGCATATAATTCCTATATAAAAAAAGCACTTAATACTGTTTTGTTAAATAAAACCATGTCGAAACATGTTCTTAGACTAAGAACGTAATTGATTCGGCAAGGATTTATTTAACAAAACAGTATTATGTGTACTTTTTTAAATATAGAAATTATTGCTTTCGCTCGAATAATTTTGCTGCCGACTGTAGAAAAATATTGTGGATTATTTTTTAAAGCAAATATGGCTTAACAAAGAATAAAAAATAAGTATTCTTATTGTATTCTTTTCTTTATTTAGTTTAAATTAGAACAATTCAATGAAGTCAATGTATTGTGTAATATTAAAGAAACTATTTAATAAATATATGATGAAACTGAAATGTGAAAAATATATAAATTACTAAATATTTTAAAATGAATTAAGTTTAAAGATTTTTTAAGGCTCCGCTATCCGTAATGATTTGCAAGATATTCAGGCCTGAATACACAGGCAGATGTTCACGTTACTTTTAGACTAATATTAAATAAATAAATAAATAAATATATATATTAATTATCCTCTCAAATTTAAATATTCTCTTCAATTTTCCACTTTCATACATCAATCAGAATGTTTCTCCAAATTTATAGTTAATGTCAATCAAATTTTTATGACAGGGAGACATTTAATATTAGTTTATTTAATATGTTGTGTTATATACTTTTGTTTTCGTATTCTTATATACTTTGATCTATTCAACAGGATACAATTGTAGCTTTAGAAGCTTTGATTGAATATTCTTTTGAAACGCATGTTCGGGATATTACAAGCATGAAAGTTTCAGTCGAGTCAAGTGCAAATGCTGGAGCCATTCATCATTTGAATATATCAAATAATAACTTAGCGGAGTCAAGAAGAGTGGATGTAAGTTAATTATGCAAATGAGATAAATTTTATTTCTATTGAATTTAAATTTTATTTTTGGACAAGGTTTTCTAAAATTAAAAACGGATTTAAATTAGATAAGAAAAAACATTTGTTTTAATTATTTACGAAAAGTGTTAATTTCCAACTGAATCAAAAACTTACAAAAATAATCCTGTCACCCGCTACAATAGTTTATAATTTATTTTTATTGTTTAAACCAATCGGAGATGGAAATAATGAAAACTTAATTATATATCCAGATGGATTATTTGTTATTATGTAAATATAAGTGTTATATGTATTATCACAGGTATCTTTTACTTAAACAATTTTTTGTATTTTTGAAGGTAACAGATTACTTTAACAGTTATACACTTTTAACAAATATATTTTTCAAAATGCTTCTTGTACAGTATTGCTAAACAAGTATTTATTTATATTAGTGCAAACATCTAATACGTTAAAGAGTGAATCCCATTTAAACTGAGAATGAAAGTTTATAATCATCAAAAAACATCAGAAACTATTGAACTTGTATACCTAATGTAAGAAAATGGTTCGATATGCGTAAAATGAAGATAAAACTAACTTAAATATCCATTTAAAGAACCTAGAGGATAGATCATCTGCAAGGATATATGGAAAACTTTCATAAGATTAGTTACATCACAATTATCACTACAAATATGTTTTATCGTAAAACTAGTAGTAGCCAAATTATAAAAAATGAAAAAAAAAAAAAATCTGTCTTTGGCAGAATTTAACTTAGTACGACAGAACTAATTTATATATTACAATCTTGCAACTGAATATATATATATATATATATATATATATATATATATATATATATAATAGATGTATATAGAAACTTTCACCAATTATTCAGAAGTCATCACCATTAAGGAGATACAGCCATTTATTCAAACGCCATTAACTATATAGGGTAGGTGCTCCAGTGATTGGCATGCTTCAGTAATTCACATCTATCTCGAAATAATTAATAAATAAGAAAAATAATAAAATCATATACTTTACGTAAAAGAATTTTAACATCTTATGTCAAACACTAAAGCATAGGGTGCTAATAACTGGTAAAATGAATAACTAGCAGTGTCAAACACTGGAACATAGGGTGTGAGGTTTGCCTTGTCGCGGACCCCATCTTAACTTAGTTAACTTAAGTATTAGGTATAAGAAGCACAAAGACTCAGATATATAAAATAAAACTAAGAGTTTATTCAACTAGAATAATGGGAGAATTGGTCTGGATTATGTAGCTCAGTCAGCAGAATTAAATATTTTAGCAAATAAATATAATAACTAATTTAAGTAATTTGAAATATATCACCCAGAAAATAGTAGAAGTCGTAGAGACGGGTGCACACCTTTACTTAGATACCGTGACTTTCAAATGGATCAGCGAATTCCCAGCTGAATCAATTTTCCATTCACGAATACTCGCATACTATATATAGCAACACTCATTAAACTACTTAACTTAAGTGCAACTCAATCTCCTTTATAGAAATATAACTTTCTCCAGGCTCTAAGCCTTAAACTTTGTCGTAGACAGACGTCGGACAAGATTCCACTACACCACACCTTTACGAAAATCATCTCCATCTTATACCACTTTCCACCAACTTCCCTTCTCTTCATTTCAACCAAACTTTTAGAATCTCTTCCTATTCGTCTACACCTCGCAACTTAATTCCTTCGTTGCAGCACCATGTCGACACAAAACTAATCCCACCTAAAATTTCGCCGAGTCACTGGAGCCGAAGTTATTTAACTATCCCAACTGAATACTTTGCTGGATCCAGCTTAATTTTCAACAAACTGTGGTGACATACCGTCACGACCTCACAAGGGGGCCAATTACTGATAAAATGAAAAATTCGCAGTGTCAACTACTGGAACATTGAGTGGGTCTCAAATAAAAATTAAAATAATAATAATAATTGTTACCAAATGTATATATTTCAACATATATGTGGTTCTGAATGTCTTTCATGCCATATGTATTAACTTAAGATTTCTAAAAATTTTTTGTTGACTAGAACATTAAAAACATCAGAGATTGCTCTAAAAGTGTCAATCCCTGGTGTACTTACCCTATATCCAAAACAAAAAGTTAACAAGTATTTAGAAGCCATAATCCATGAATATCCTAGAGGCCTCACCAACAGATACTCAAAAGCCATTATTTATACATATCCTCAAGTTATCGTCACCAAATATTCAAAAGCTATAATCGATACATATTCAGAAAGATATCGCCAACACGTACTAAGAAGCCATCATAAATATGTATTTCGAAGATATCGCCAACAAATATTCAGAAGCCATCATCAATATATATTCGGAAGATATAGCCAACAAATATCCAAAAGCCATTATCAATATATCTTCAGAAGATATCACCAACAATATCCATAAACCATCATTAATACATATTTTGAAGTTATAGCCAACAAATATTCAGAAGCCGTCCAATTTATGAATATTGATGGTTTCTGATACCAAGATCGACAATTACTTTCTTCATGCAATCGAAGAAGAATCTCTAGCTTACGAGTAGGTTTTTAAAAATATAAAAGTTTTTATGGATTTGACAATATATTTTAAGATAGTTTGAGAAATTAAATGGTAAAGTTAGACAATGGCGGGCATGTTGGCAAATTCGAAGTGGAACACCACAAAATGGTAACAACGAAAAATGGCAAATAGAAAGAAATAGTTCTGTCTTACTAAAAAGTAAATAGAAATGTGTATATATAAATTCCAGTTCTATCGTTTATTAATTTTACACTTATAATTCTTAGTTTTGTTATAAATATTATTGCGAGCTTTGTTAGTAATGATATCGGTTTAAAGATCCAGAAAGATAGCTTTAAATTTAGTGCTATTAGTAAAATGAAGCTTTTAATAGTCTGGATAAAAATTTAAAATGTAAGAAGAATGAGAATAATTTGCATTTAAATCAAACACAAGAACATCACCGCTATATCTTTGAGTTATACTATCAGTATTGATATATATTTTAACAGTAAAAAAGTTAAAAATTAGCTAGAATATTACTTCAATGAGCTCCTTTAAAAACTTCAAGAACTTAGATGTAAATTTAACCATTTATAATCATTAAATTGTCTTCGATTACAAAATTTTTAATATAAAAATGACCCTTCTATCCCTTACACATAAATTTATTTATATCACAATTTTCATGCATGCAATTTAAAACGTTATCAAGATATTCAATATTAATACTATTAAATAAGTCTTAAAAATCATATGTGTATGCAAAATATATTTTACAATTATACCTTTTTAGTTTATTAATGCTATAATAATTTTTTTAATAATAATAATAATATATAAAATTTTACTTTGACACATATAATCTTCATATTGCGTTAAAAGACGCGGAAGTTATTGGAAAACAATTTATGGAAACTAACACATCAATTAAGATTAGTTATCTAAATATTTAATTTTCTATGCGTTTTTTGTTTGTTTGTTCCATTATTTAGATTTTTTTTTTTCAGAATGAGTTACTTTTGTTTTCTATTTGTTTTCTATTATTTATGGTTACCTACAATTCATTTTTTTCCCCTTTTTAATATGCTTCTTATTTTTATCATACTCTAGCAACAAGTATGCAAATTGCGCATCGTATTGTTGATGTTTTTGTTATTTAATCCAAGACTCTTCTCTTTTTTGCTACAGTCGACTTTTTTTTAATTTTTTAATTTTATTTATTTATTTATTTATTTTTTTTTTAAGGCATCTGAATAGTCTCTCTCTTATATACATGCTACTTAAACTTACTTTTTCGGTTCTTGATAACATAAATACAGACATTACCATCTTTTATTTATTTATTTTGTTTGTGGGTGTGTGAAGGAGGGGGTGTTTTGATAAAAGTTTTATCCCGAAACGTATTTTTGGACATATACGCAAATAAATATACACAAAACGTTTATTTAATAAATGTGTACTTGCAATGCAAGAAAAAGCTTTCTTATACCAAATTTAATATTTAATATATATTAAATTTGGTTTAATTTGGTTTAATAATTAAATTTAATATATATTAAATACTTCCATAGAGGTTAAATAAAAGAATAATAGCTAAAGCAATTTTGTTTATTTATTTCTAGATTCTACCAAACGTTTGGGGGCACGTTGAAGTAAAAAGTCAAGGAGCTGGATTAGCAGTTTTACAACTTGATGTGTCGTATAATGTAGACAAAGATTTCTTGTTGATTCAGCCTCCGGCTCCATCATTTGATCTTACAGTCCGCAGTTCTTATCATGGAAGAAATAAGTCCCATATGCATATTGAGAGCTGCGCGAGGTAAGATTACGAAATGATTTACAATATTGATGAAGCATTGTATTTAAATTTCATTAACAGATTTTTCAAACTAAATATTGAAAATGCTATAACGTTTTTATTGATTACTAATAAAAAAAATAAAAAAACAAAAACATGATTCTAAAATTAAAGTCTTGCATTTTTAGATATTTAAACTAGAGAATAAATAAATAATATATATATATATACAACTATATAAATAACGTAAAGATTTTCAAGGAATGTTGAACTTCATCGGTTCAAATCTAACGATGTTAGTGAATAATTAAAAAATAAACAAGCCAGACTGTTTGAAAAATGTCGCAGTAGATCGCGGAAACCTATTGGTTCCGAACTTTCTTGTTCCGTTTTAGGGTTTCTGAAGATAAGAAAAATAATTCAAGAATCGTGGACATTCTCAAATTTCGAAAATTGTGTCTTTTCATACACATTTCTTTTTCACTGTTAAAAATTTCAGTAGAAAAATTACTGGTAATCATTCATCTTAAGTCTTATATAAAACTACAGAGAAAAGTATACTTAGACGGTAAAAAATCTATTTTATAAATGCATTTTTATGACTAATATTAATTTAATTATTTGTGAGAATATATTTGGGACTCAGAATGTTTTTTCTAAAGTAGAAACACTAATTTTTAATTTTTATTGAGAAATTATCTATTAAAAATCGATAAAAATACAGAACATAGATTGAGAATATCTATTGTTTACTTTTAACTGTGAAATATTGTAAATTTACAGAGTCCCTGGATAAACATTTCAGTCAATTTATAGAGAATTTATTAGTAAGTTCAGTTTTTCAGTATATTTATTTATTTATTTATTTTATATATATACTGTGTTTCGAAAGAAATTGTTCTGTAAATTCCAACAGTGCATATTTTAAAAAAAAAAAAAAATCTTAAGGAAAATAAACATTTTACTACAATAATTTCACTTCATTTTATTTTTATGACTACATTATCTACCAATAAGTATTTGAACACTTTCGAATTTAGACGTTTTGTCAACTATCTAGAAAAATTCTGCAGGAATTATCTTGAAACTTTGGGAGTATAAAGAACATGTTATACCTCATATATTTCAGCAAAAAAATTTCTCCTGAAGAAGAAAAGAGGGCCAATAAATAATTAAACAAAAGTGGTAAATGTTTTCAATCCCTTGTAAAAAGTAATGCTTGAATTTTTTTTAAATCTTGCGCATGCATAGTTAAAAATTATTTAGTAAAAATGCTCATATTTCGTAAGATATTTAACATTTTTGCATTGTGATTACTGTATGCTAATCTAATGTAGTATGCCTAGTTTCCTAAAAATGGCTTTGCACTGGGTCTAATACCCTACGTGTTTTAATTTAAAAAGTAGTATTTTTCTTTTGCAATTTTTTAAAGAAACTGTTATATCTCAATGAATATATGTAGCAGCCTCATAAAAATTCATTCAGATGATTTGAAATACTTTCATGATAGCATGCTACAGTAAAAACACATTTCAAGCATTAATTTTTACAGGGTAATCCAAAACGTTTCGATTTTTGTTTATTTTTGTACTGATCCCATTTTCCTCTTCAGCACAAAATGCTACAATATATGAGGTATGGCATGTTCTTTATACTCCCAAAGTTTCAAGATAATTCAAGAATTTTTCTAGATATTTGACAAACCGTCTAAGTTCGAAAGTGTCCAAATACTTATTGGTAAATGGTGTATTTGAGAAAATTTCTTAAATTAATTTATTTAGATTTTAAATATTTAATTCTCGAGCATCCAGTGGTTTTATATTAATATCGATATATATTATTGCTTTCTCTTTACTAAATATTAGAAAATATTTTCTCTTGAATGCATATTTTCATTCTTTTGAAAGAGATTCTTGTCTACTGGAATAAATTTAATTAAACCATATAAAAAAGAAAAAAAAATCCTAAAGGAAAGAATATTTTAAATAAGGGTTGATAATATGCTTGATTTATTCTACTACTAATTTTTAATATTAACTACCGTGAATTTAAAAGAAATTATTGTTCGAAAATAGTGCTGAAGGAGTCTTTGAAAAAAGGCGAGTTTGACAAACGCTGTAAGTTAATCCCGAATCGAAATTTATGATTAAACAAATACATTCATATTCAAAAAAAAAAAAAAAAAAAAAAAAAAAAAGGAAAGAAAAGAAAAAAAGAAAAAAATCTGTTCAGATTCAGATTACATCTTTGTGTTGAAATGAAAAGAAAACTGAAATGAATCTAACTAAAAACACATCTTTTACGTTAAAATAAATAAATAAAATAAAATTAACCTTTCAAGTAGAAGATTTTTCAATTTTCAGGAGTAAATCCCACTTTCAGGAGTTCCTTTAAGACACTACTGTATTTATCAAAAGAATTTTAAGTTTTCGAGTTTAAATCATTTAAACTTTATTCAAAGAAATCGATACGTTAAATGCCATTAGCACACATATAGTCCAGTCAAAATAGGAAAAATAGAAGAAAAAAATCGTGTAGTTTTGAAATTTTGCATACTCATAGCCGAGGGGGTCCTGAACAACATACTAAAAGTCCCCGCCCGTGGGAGGTGAGCGGGGGGCAGGGGGGGGGCAATTAAGGGGGGCAATTTTCAGTTTTTATTAAATATTTTAAAAACTATCGCATTTAGTATGCTACATTTTGTTTGTACGATCATTAGTTTAGAAGATATAGGGAGATGAAATAACACATTTTCTTGAAAAATTCTTTTTTGCAATAGTAAAATCAACTAAAGTGTGCAATTAAAAGGGTTCTTGTCAAATATTTTCTAATGTAAAAAACAAATATATACATAGGGAATATGCAAGGATAATACAGCATGTTTTGTAAGTTTTAAATAATTTTAAGGCTAGTAGGCGCAAGTGGCGGTTTGAGTAAAAATCTGGATAAGTCCAGACAAAATAGGAAAAATAGAAAAAAAAAATCGTGTAGTTTTGAAGTTTTGCACACTCATAGCCGAGAGGGTCCTGAACAACATACTAAAAGTCCCCGCCCGTGGAGGGTGAGCGGGGGGCAGGGGGGCATTTAAGGGGGGCAATTTTCAGTTTTTATTACATATCTTAAAAACTATCACATTTAGAGAAAAAATGTCAATTACAAAATTAATCTACGCAAAATTTCCTACAAAAATGTATATTACATTTTGTTTTTTACGATCATTAGTTTAGAAGATATAGGGAGATGAAATAACACATTTTCTTGAAAAATTCTTTTTTGCAATAGTAAAATCAACTAAAGTGTGCAATTAAAAGGGTTCTTGTCAAATATTTTCTAATGTAAAAAACAAATATATACATAGCAGGGATGGAACACGGGCGCAGAATTCATACCACTCTCAATGTAAGAAAATTTTCTACTTCTTAAATTAACGATATTATAGGTAGAGAAATTTCTTAAACGGATTCCGGTATGAATTCTGCGCCCGTGTTCCATCCCTGACATAGGGAATATGCAAGGATAATACAGCATGTTTTGTAAGTTTTAAATAATTTTAAGGCTAACAGGCGCAAGTGGCGATTTGAGTAAAAATCTAGATAACGAATACCCAAAACCGATCAACATTAAAAAAAAAAAAAAAAAAAAAAATCGTGTAGCTTAGAAATTGAGCACAGTTATAAAGTTAAGTGCTCTGAATAACATACTAAAAGTCCCTAACCATGGGGGGGGAATTAAAGGGGGCACATTTCAGTTTTTATTAAGTACATTTAGAGAAAAAAAATCTCAATTGCAAAATTAATCTACGTGAAATTTCCTAAAAAAATTGTATATTCTATTTTGTTTGTATGATCAATAGTTTAGAAGATATAGGGGAACGAAATAACACATTTTCTTGAAAAATTCTTTTTTTTTTTTTTTTTTTTGCAATAGTAAAATCAACTAAATTGTGGAATTAAAAGGGTTCTGATAAAATATTTTCTAATGTACAAAACAAATATATGCATAGGGAATATGTAAGGATAATACAGCATGTTTTGTACGTTTTAAATAATTTTAAGGTTAGTAGGCGCAAGTGGTGTTTTGGTAAAAATCCAGATAACGAAGACCCAAAATTGATCAACATTAAAAAAAATCTTATATCTTTGAGCCTTTTTTTTCTCTAAATGCGATAGTTTTCAAGATACTTAATAAAAACTGAAATGTGCCCCCTTTAAATACCCCCCCCATGGTTAAGGACTTTTAGTATGTTATTCAGGGCACTTAACTTTATAACTGTGCTCAATTTCTAAGCTACGCGATTTTTTTTTTTTTAATGTTGATCGGTTTTTGGTCTTCGTTATCTAGATTTTTACTCAAACCGCCACTTGCGCCTACTAGCCTTAAAATTATTTAAAACTTACAAAACATGCTGTATTATCCTTGCATATTCCCTGTGTATATATTTGTTTTTTTACATTAGAAAATATTTGACAAGAACCCTTTTAATTGCACACTTTAGTTGATTTTACTATTGCAAAAAAAGAATTTTTCAAGAAAATGTGTTATTTCATCTCCCTATATCTTCTAAACTAATGATCGTACAAACAAAATGTAATATACATTTTTGTAGGAAATTTTGCGTAGATTAATTTCTAATTGACATTTTTTCTCTAAATGCGATAATTTTTAAGATATGTAATAAAAACTGAAAATTGCGCCCCTTAAATGCCCCCTGCCCCCCCGCTCACGCCCACGGGCAGGGACTTTTAGTATGTTGTTCAGGACCCTCTCGGCTATGAGTGTGCAAAACTTCAAAACTACACTATTTTTTTTTTTTTTTTTTTCTATTTTTCCTATTTTGACTAGACTTATCCAGATTTTTACTTAAACCACTTGCGCCTACTAGCCTTAAAATTATTTAAAACTTACAAAACATGCTGTATTATCCTTGCATATTCCCTATGTATATATTTGTTTTTTACATTAGAAAATATTTGACAAGAACCCTTTTAATTGCACACTTTAGTTGATTTTACTATTGCAAAAAAGAATTTTTCAAGAAAATGTGTTATTTCATCTCCCTATATCTTCTAAACTAATGATCGTACAAACAAAATGTAATATACATTTTTGGAGGAAATTTTACGTAGATTAATTTTGTAATTGACATTCTTTCTCTAAATGCGATAGTTTTTAATATATTTAATAAAAACTGAAAATTGCCCCCCTTAAATGCCCCCCCTGCACCCCGCTCACCCCCCACGGACGGGGACTTTTAGTATGTTGTTCAGGACCCTCTCGGCTATGAGTATGTAAAATTTCAAAACTACACGATTTTTTTCCTCTATTCGTCAAATTTTGGTTTTCGTTGCCTGGACTAATATGTGAAGGCAGTATTTAGTGGTTTGAATACGAAAAGGCAAAATCTCTCTCCTTTTTACTTTCTTCTATATGTAATATAGAGAAAGTATTGGATTCGCGAAAATTTTCGACCTCCGTTTTTTGATGGATTTACATGTTTTGGGATGTCTAGATTACGAATTAATAGTTTTTATAAAATGTCTGTCTGTCTGTATCATTTTTTTGTGGACACTGTATCTCACGAACCAATGAATGAAATTTAACCAAACTTGGTATTTAGTTGCACCCTGACATAAACTGGTGCTGATTAGATTTTGGGATCAATCGCTCAACAGGTGGCGTTGTGATCGCATTTTATGCAAATTTTTAACATGGCAGCATAGGACAAAATTCCGTATAAATGGGCATAAAGAGAGTTATTTTACACTTGTGATTGTAAAATTAATATGAATTATTGGTATGTAACTAGGAAAAAAATTTTCTGCATGCGGGGCATCGCTTCCCCCCCCCCTAGGGGGGAAATACCCCCCCCAGGGGGGGTAAAGCTTCGCAATGGGTATCTTTCAAAAGATCAGGTTGATAATAGTAGTAGTTAACTGGGAAAAAATTTTTGTGCATGTGGGGGCATCGGTTCCCACCCGGGGGGGCAAAGTTTCAAGATGGGTATCTTTCGAAAGGTCTCGTCAATACCTTTAAAACGAATGATTGAACCATAAATCTGTGATAATTTAAACCAAAGTTATCGATTTTTTTTTACTTTTAACAAAACAAAACTTAGAAAAAAAAATCGCAATTTTTTTTTTTTTTTTTTTTTTTTTTTTTTTTTTTTTTTTAACGAAATTTAACCAAACTTGGTATTTAGTTGGTCCCCGACATTAACTGGTGCTGATTATGTTTGGGGATCAATAGCTCAACAGGTGGCGCTGTTATAGCATTTTATCTAAATTTTTAACATGGCAGGATAGGACAAAAATTCGTATAAATGTGCATAAAAAGAGTTGTTTTAAACTTGTGATTGTAAAATTAATATGAATTATTGATAATAGTAGTATGTAACTAGGAAAAAAATTTTCTGCATGGGGGGGCATCGCTTCCCCCCCTGGGGGGGGAAGTACCCCCCGGGGTGGATAAATTTTCAAGATGGGTATCTTTCGAAAGGTCTCGTCAATACCTTTAAAACGAATGGTTGAACTATAAATCTGTGATAATTTAAAACAAAGTTATCGATTTTTTTTACTTTTAACAAAAAAACAAACAAGCAAAAAAAAAAAAAAAAAAAAAAAACTGAAAAAAAAATCGTACTTTTTTTTATTTATTTATTTTTTATTTTTTATTTTTTTTTTAAAATATTGTTACTGATTGAATATGTATAGGTAAATATAGAAGAAAGTCTTGTGGTGGCCACAACATACTAGTTTTAAAATAACGTATTGTTTTAGGGGAAAGCGTAAATGCAGCTTGAAAAAAGACTTGGGCGGTTATTTTTTGAGACTCGTCTTTAAAGGGTTAATCACGGCTTTTAACGTTTTTTTAGTTTCTTTAACATATGTAAATATGTTTTGAATGTTTGACTAACTATCCTATTTCAGGAAATATAAAGAATTTCATAAAAATACATTCATGATCTGAAATATTATAAAGCAAAAAATACAAAATTGTTTTTTACTAACTGTTTAAAATAGATGAAGAATTTTTTTTTCTTTCTCAGGTGGACGTATGTTGAGGAAAGTGAAACTAGTGGAGTCGCTGTTATAGAACTTATACTTCCAACTGGTTACTTCGTTCACAAGCCCGATTTAGATAAATATGTTTACAGCAGAACTGTACCCAGACTCCGCAGAGGGAGAGTGTATCCTAAATCTGCAGTTTTCATGTTTGATTATGTAAGTTATAGTATGCCATAATATTGTACCATATCCACTTTTTTCATAATAATTTATTTAAAAAAAAAAATGAATGCGGAAAGTCGGATGTAGGAACCAAACAAAAATTATTAAGATTTATTTTGCATTTAAAAAAAAGAGTAAAATATAATTAGAAATATTTAAATACCGTTAACACTTGGGAAAATTTACAAATTACAAAGTAACTGACATTTAAGTATTTATTTCATTTAGAAATTTTTGAGATTCTAAGAAATTCTCTTGAAAGTTTGGAACTATACTTTTAGCAGAAATATTTTCATGGAAATTAAACAGAGTTTCTAGCAATACAAAGGGTGATTTTTAATCAAAAAACCGTTTTAAAAAAATAAAATAAAATAAATTGCTCAGAATAATCTGAAATTTGAAATTCATATACTCGAAAAAGTGGGAAAATGGTATGACATAAAAAATAGTTCCAAAAGTTAGCAGCAGATGGCAATTTAAGCATCAATAAGATAGCGACCAGGGTTTCTACAATATGATAGAGGCAAAGGCCCTGTATTAGAAAGAAACTGGACATTGGCGAAATCCTTCATTTTAGTGCCAGTTGCTCTGTTGCTTACTATTACGCAGAGAAGGAATTTCGATTATTTTCCATCATAACTAGAACAGAATTTATTTATTACATTTTTACTTGGTTGGGGAATAAATTACTTTAATTTTGAAATATTAATATATATATATATATATTATTTATTTTATATCGTGCTTTAAATACTTTAAATTCATTGCATGCTGTTTTATGTATTTATTTTCTAATATATGAGATAATTACATTATTTATTTGCCAGCAACTAGTTTTTAAATTCTGTTTTGCAACATATTTAATATGTTAAATCGGCATGTATTTTTCTAATATATTTTAAAATACATATTTAAAAAGACTATATGAAAAAAATATTTTTTGATTATTATGAAATTATTATGAATAGCATATGAAATATAAACTTCTTTTAAATAATATTTGCCATAATAAATTTTATAAATAATATTAAATTAAATTATTATTTATATTTAGATAATATTTTTAAAAACTAAAAAAGGGGAAAAAATCAATTAAATAAGCAAATGTAAATAAAATAAATAAAAACACACACACACATATATATATATTTAAATTTCTTTAAATATTAGTTAATATTTTTACAAATTATTATTAAATTTTTATTTTTAATTATTGGTTAATATTTTTACAAAAATAAATAATTACGTCATCATTAATAATAATGCGTAGTTGAAATAAATAAAATATGTATTTTTAGCTTGTAAAAATATTACATAAATATTTTTATAAAATAATAATCAATAATTTCCTTTCTTCTGCCATAGTTTTCCATTTATTCATGAATTACTTGAAAAAAATTAAGATTACAATATTTTTGTTAAAAATTTTCTAACCTTTTAACTGTAAAATGTATGTTCTAAAAATAAATAAATAAATAAAAATAAAATTAAATAAATGAATAAAAAATAAATAAATAAAAAATAGGGTAGAATTACTTTCACAATCAACGTATTTTGCTTAATGTAGAAATATATTACAAAAAATTCCTCCGTTTTCCGATCGGAGATGAAAAAGTAACCATATCTTATCGAAGGTTAAAACTAAATTCGTTTTTCTTTTTCTTTCTTTCTTTCCTTTTTTTTTTTTTTCGTAAGACGAAAAAAATTACATATTTATATTCTACATTGCTTTCTCAACAAATTTATTATAGTTTTCTTCCATTTATGTTGTATCATAAAGTGTCAATCACGAAGTGTTGTATCATAAAGTTTCAATCACATTAATCGCTAAAAATCCGATTCTCGTATTCACGGGGACTCAAAACACGTAATTATAGGGGAAAAAAAAGAGATCAGCTTCAAAAACTGAACTTAAAACAATAATTTTTCTATCATATTAGAATATATGAGAAAGTAAATATTATTCTTAAGTAGTTAAAATTTAGTAAAGTATTTACATCAATTACATTCTATAGGAAAGAAAAATCGCTTAATTTTTAGTAATCCTGTATATTGATTATAAATTATACGCACACCACATGGCGTACTTAAATAAATTTATCACACAAAAAATACATAACACAGCTTTGTAATGCACTTCCAGCAGTTTAGAAATATACCCTTATTGCATCCGAATTATTTTGAGTGGCCGTATAAACGAATGGTGAATGATTTTTGTACCACAATCTATACGAATCACAGTATTAATTACAGTATTTAAAAGGATTTTTATCATAATGCTATTGTTAACATAACATAGCTAAATATTTTTTTCAGCTGGATACTTCTTGGTCTTGCGTTAATTTTTCGTTGCAAAGGTGGTTTCCAGTAGCTAATCTCTCAAGATTCCTAAAAGCGAGAGTTTACGACTATTACACTCCAGGTAAGGAATGAAACCTTAGTCCTTATTCCTCTTTATAAATTTAAAGGGATTTCTTTAAATATTTTCTTTCAGTACATTTGTAACTGTGAAAATAGCAAATGATATTTGAGAAAATTAGCTTAAAGATATAGTGTGTTGAAATGATTGACATAGAATAGCTATGCCAATATAACTATTGAAACCATATGCCATAATAACTATTGAAACTTTCTAACTAACTAAAATTATAACGTTCCATAAATTTATAAATATGTATAAAAGAGGAAACGAGCATAAATTAAGTAATAATATTAATAATAACACTTAGTTCGTCTCAATATTGCAGTTATGAAATGCTACTTTCATTCATTTTTATCTGATTTAATGTGACTTATCTTCGTGCTCAGAAATAAGCTCGTTCGTTTCTTAGATAATATTTGAAATAAGGAAGGTAATGGTAATAATACAAAAGTTATAAAGTTAAACATCATTTATAATTATTCACTTTTATCATATCAAAGTGAAATGTGACTTCCCATCTCACAAGAGGAAAAATAAAACAACTTTTTATATCGTTTGAAAATTTTCAGTTTGAACTTTTCAGATTTCTTTAGTATGTTATAGATAATTATTGCAAGTTTCTAATTCGTTTTCAAGTTCTGAATCATCGGAGTTTGTTTAACATCTGCATTTGAGAAATTCGCCATTCAGTAGGTTTATTAAAAGCATTGTAATTGTAAATAGCATTGTAATTGTACTGTATTTGTGGCGCCTTCTTTTGACTATATTATCGGGAATGTCATATATTTTGATTTCATATAGCATGCATTAAAAAATTATCGAGTGTTAAAGAAATAGAAAATTTAAATCTCACAGTTATTTTGAAACTAAAAGTTACTAAAAGATTACTAAAAGTTATTTTGATTAAATATAATAAATCTACTTGATGTCATTACATAAAATAACGTCTTTCAAAGCATCGGCTCTTTTAATGCATTTCTAAAAAAGGAACGAAAGTTTATTTTCAAGTTTACAAAACATAAAACTATAGAACAATGCATGTTTTTAAAGCGTACACCGTTAAAAATGAACTACTTAAAAATGAGAAGATGAGCCTCGTCATATCTTTTTGAGAAGATATTTCATAAAAAATGTAGGAACCTTTGCTTCTTCAAAAATGGAAATATTAGTAAAAATAAGTATAATTTCTAATAATTTAATTACATGAAAAGCGGTACAATAAATGCTTTTCATTTGTCTTGTAAATCCCTTGAATAGTGTACACTGTTAAAACACACTTCTCAAAAACAAGCAGAATCTTCTAAAAAAAAATATATATATATATATATAAAATAATAATAATAATAATAAAATAAATAAAATAAATAATTAAATAATAATAATAAACAGGATCTTCTAATTTTTGAGGAGTTTCACTTCTTGTAATAGCTCTGAGAAGATATTTCTCTCTCCTTTTTTTTTTTTTTTTTTTTTTTTTTTTCGCATTTAACTATTCATTTTATATTCACTCTTGTAATATCGTAACGAAATGTGTATCATTTGTGAGCGCAGTGGCTTTGAGGTAAAGCATCGGGCTTCGAAACCCGCCAAGAGAAACTGCTTGAAAAAGGTTTTTGTTTAAATCTAAATTGTTTATTTTTCATTTATTCATTGTGCCGTTATCTTAATTATGTTTATGTAAATTATTCAATTAATGTTATGCAATTTCTAGACTTTTTTGAATTCTAGAATATCCTTTGCCAGAAATTTCCTCAGTTGTATATAAAGTGATGTAAAATTTGAAATGAATAGTTAAATGAGAAAAAAAAATTCTTAAAAATGAGAAGTTCCTACTCAGAGCTATTATGAGAAATGAAACTTCTCAAAAAAGAGAAGATTCTAATTATATTTGAGAAGCGTGTTTTAAAGTGCAACTTCATCAAAGTCTATAGTGTTTTTTTAAATTTATTTATTAAAATTTGAGTAACTACTTTAAATGTTAGCTATCTTTATATATATATTTCTTTTGTGCGTGTGTATGTCACTGAACTCCTCCTAAACGGCTGGACTGAGTTTAATGAAATTTTTTGTGTGTCTTCAGGTGGATTCGAGAATGGTTTAGATTTACAAATAAAAGTTGTAACTTAATTAGTTCTTTCTTAATTAATTTTTAACCAACTCTTTCAACAACTTTTCCACCTAGATGGCGTGAGTTGTCGTAAACACGATGTCAGAATTTATTTAATGTTGAAATGAAAAATGAATTTTTAACCGTATCTTACGAAGTGTTTAAAATATTTTTTCAAAGTTAATATTTTTAGAATCGTAAACACGATGTTCGAATTTATTTAATGTTGAAATGAAAAATGAATTTTTAACCGTAAGTGTTTAAAATATTTTTTCAACGTTAATATTGTTAAAATGTTAAAATTAGTTAAAATGGTATATTCTTTTAAAAAATTTGTCAATATCCAACGGTGTTATTTTATGTTAAAATGAAAAATGAATTTTTAGGCCATTATTATTTGTGCAGATGGAAAATGTACTAAAAGTTTTCCGAAAAATTTCACGATCACAAATGTTGACGGATATCCAATATATCGTCGAAGAAATCCCGTTAATGGCGGACAATCTTATCATCTATGGCGGTCATCTATGTCAACAATATAGACATTGACGTTGATAAACGTTGGGGGGTCCCATATTCGCCTCTGCTGAGCAAAACATTCAATGCTCATATTAATGTTCAGTTCTGAAGTTCAGTGAAGAGCATCAAATACATTTGCAAGTATGTGAATAAAGCCAGTGATATGGTTGTATTTCGAGTTGAAAATACCAATGTGAATGCTCCTCCGGTGAATAACAACGATGAAATAACACTTTACCAAATTGGCCGGTACGTCAGCTCCAATGAAGCTGTTTGGCGTATCTTTGGTTTCCCAATTCATGAACGGGATCCAGCAGTTCTTCATTTAGCCGTCCATCTTGAAAATGGCCAGTGCGTATATTTCACGAGCGAGACAGTGATTGATCGTGCTATAAATCCACCAAAAACTACACTCACCGAATTTTTTGAATTGTGTAATCGTGCGGATGCTTTTGGTGCTTTTGCACGGACATTACTCTATTCAGAAGTACCACGCTATTTCACATGGGCTCCAACAAAAAAATGGATGCCCCGCAAGCAAGGCACGCCGATTGATGCATGTCCCGGTTTATTCAAATCAAACACATTGGGGCGAGTATTTACAGTCAATCCAAGGCAGACTGAGTGCTTTTATCTTCGACTGTTATTGGTTAATGTCATCGGCCCTTTGTCATTTCAAGATTTACGTAAAGTGAATGGACAACGGTATCCAACGTATAAAGATGTATGCCTTGCACTCGGCTTGCTGGAAGGCGACAACCAGTGGGAGTGTTGCTTGCTGAAGTAGGACTGAACTGTACAGCAAAACAAATTCGTCTACTATTCGCTATAGTGTTGACTACATGTTTCCCGGCCCGAGCAGAGACATTATGGGATAATCACAAAGATTCAATGACTGATGATATATTGCATCAACATCGTTCACGGCGCAACGATCTAACGATAGTATTCAGTGACGCTATGTACAATGAAGCATTGATTGCTATTGAAGATCTTTGCATTATCATTGCCAACTTACCACTCAGTCATTTCGGTATGTATTCAACAAATCGAAATGCATCTGATTTAATAAACACTGAATTGAATTGTGACAAAACAACGTTTGTCGGGTCAGCTAGTATATATATATTATATAAAATAAATACCTAGAACCACACCGCTTAGAATCCCACTGCTATATATGCTAGTTATGCAACAAATTCTGCAGATGTGTGTGCAGAAATTTAGTTATTTTGTAAGAGGGCTAACTTGTATAGAATCCAATTGCAAACTACTTTATAAATATTTGTCATATGGGATCTGTTTTCAAGTATCTTTCTTGGTTTAAAAAAAGTAATATTTTAATAATGTTTATAGAACTTACATAATTTTACTGATTTTGTAAGTAAATAAAATAAAATCTGATAAATAATGATATGTGTATGGTTTGATAATAATTCAGAGCATCTAACTAACCAAGCAGCTTGTGGTAGAGTGGGCCGAAAAATGGATATTTTCGATAAGCAATTTCTAATAGCAAAAAAAAGTTGTACTTTGGCATCCTAAATTTGAGGAAAATAATGAAAAAAATAAATATTTATATCTTTAGTTCTTGCATGACCTTCGGAGTTCGAAAAAGTGATGAAAAAAGTCAAATTTCAAAATTTTTTATTGAAATACAAATATTATTACTTTTTGTTCTAATATCTTTCAAATTCTTCCTTTTAACACTGTTTCCATGTATCTTTAAATTTTTACTTCCTTATACAAAGTATAAGGAAGTATAGTAATCCCGATTTGCGAAATGGATTTTGTATTTCACATTGCTCGAAAACGAATGATCGCTGAATGTTGCTAATTTATACGTGTGACTTTCATGATGTCTAGTTGCACACCTGCAAGTGTCATCTTAACACGAGCTCTCGTTTTAGAGATATAAGGGATTTTACACGATTTTTCGTGACGTCTGTATGTGTGTGTGTGTGTCTGTGTGTGGGTATGTCGCATAACTCAAAAACGGTTGGACGTAGAAAGTTGCGAATTGGTACATAGGTTTGTTATAACATCTAGTTGTGCACCTTCCTTTTTGGACTTTCTATGATTTTCCGTTTTGGAGATATTTAGGAAAATTAGGTTCATAATGACAAAAATTTAGCCATAATGTATCAAAAAACGGTAATAACTCAAAAACGGTTTAGACAAATCTTGCAATTTAACTGACTTTCCGATTAGCTAGACATTTGAAACTTTCAGAAAAGCTCAGAACACGTTGACAATGCATTTTTTAAATATTTTTAGCCAACTGTTTCCGATACCTGCTGCCTTCAGCAGCGTTTATGCGATTCAACAGAAAATTTATTTAACTAACTTCCCGACTAGCTAGACATTTGAAACTTTCAGATTAGATCAGAACACGGTGAAAATGCATTTTTTAAATACTTTTAGCCAACTGTATAGGGTCCCTGCTGCCTTCGGCAGCGTTACCAGTTCAAATCTTGGAATCGATTTGTAACTAACTTCCCGACTAGCTAGACATTTAAAACTTCCGGAAAAGCTCAAAATACGGTGACAATGCATTTTTAAAATATTTTTGGCCAATTGTTTCGGATCACAGCTGCCTTCGGCAGCGTTTACATGGTTCAACAGAAAATTTATTTAACTAACTTCCCGACTAGCTAGACATTTGAAACATTCAGAATAGTTCAGAACACGGTGAATATGCATCTTTTTAATACTTTTAGCCAACTGTTTCAGGTCCCTGCTGCCTTCGGCAGCGTTTATATGGTCCAACAAAAAAATTATTTAACTAACTTCCCGACTAGGTAGACATTTGAAACTTTCAGAATAGTTCAGAACATGGTAAAATTCCTTTTTTTAATACTTTTAGCCAATTTTTTCGGGTCCCTGCTGCCTTCGTCAGCGTTACCAGTACAAATCTTGCAATCGGTTTTTAGCTAACTTTCAGAAAAGCTCAGAACACGGTGATAATTCATTTTTTTTTAAATAATTTTAGCCAACTGTTTCGGGTCCAATGTCAATGTTTTTTAACATTATGTATATTTCTAAAAGTGTATAAGGAAGTCATGTGGTGCCCACATCAGATTTTTTATATTATTTTACAGTTTTCAGATCGCGCATAAGCCGTAAAGTTTTGTAAAATTAACCAAAATTGGACTTTTTTATTGTTTTTTAAATAACACATCCAGCTTGCTAGAAAACCTGATGAATCGAATATTTCTTTACATATGTAGGCATTTCTACCTTTATAGTTAATAAAAACACGTGATAGCAACAGATAGTACCTAATTTGGTTAGCAAATTATCAGACTCGATGACACCATATTTGGCTTCATCCACCGAGTCGCCACGCGAATTCTCTTTTCAATTTCATTCTCCATTCTCATTCTAATATATATCAGTCTACTGAAGAGCAAGCAATGTAATCAGATTATTACCTTTTCGTTTTATCATGTAAAAAAAAAAAAAAAAAAAAAAAAAAAAAAATAAGTTCAATTAGGTCCAAAGTACACCACATTTTAGTGCACCTTGGATCATTTATTAAAAGATACAGAAAAACTCAATTTTAAGTAAGAAAACTATTTATTAATCAAATGACACTCATATGAATTCAAATACACACAATTTTTTTAATTTCAAAATCTTTAATGTGTCACAACGGTATTGTTATTAAGTCTAATTTGAGTCTAAATAGTGGAAAATATTAAATATTAACTTAAAAATGTCTACATTAAGTTATACTGTGATTATTGGTAAAAATCTTCACACTTATTTATAATCAAGATTGTAATTGGTTAGATCAATTCCAAATGTTAACTTTTGGAGCTGCATTTCTGATCCACCACGCAATATGACCAGTCCAAGGTACACTACTCTGTTACTAAAAGCGAAATTGCTAATCATGATGTTCAGGTTGGGCTTAACTTACAAGCACATAGGGTTATATCTAGAAAGCTACTTGATGATGCATAACACTCATTTCAGAATATATAATGTACGTGTGGGTATACAAATACGTAAAAGTATCTGAAAAATATTTACTTTTGCAAGGTGAGTTTACTTTTTCAAGAGCTCTTAAAAAAGTTGAGCTTCCAAGCAAACATAGATTACTTGAGTGAGACCCCCTAACAGCAAATGTTTTAACTGCATGTGATGTTGTTTATATATCTAAATAAATAGAGCTAGAAATGGAATAGGTCCGAGGTACACTTGTGTCCAAGGTACACCACTTTCCCCTACTTTTATGTTATTTCAATAAAAGGTAGAGATTGTCTTTTTATTCTAAGAAAATGCCTGCATTTTTTACTATTGCCGATTGAGTTAGTTCACAAATACAGGAGTTATACAGAAAAGCTTCAATACCAACTGTGTCCATACTAGAATAGTACAATTAATAAAATACTATCATGATCCATGTTTTCAATTTAAGAAAGTCTTATAACAGAGACAAAACTGAAAGAAACTTAAAAAAAAAAAGTGGATGCTTCATCGGTGATGCTAAATCAAAGTTGTTAGATGTTACAGCATGTAAAAGCACAATCACGTTTTCTTGCTTACATGGGGAAAATCAAAGTTCCTGTGACTGTCCACTAATCACTGCTTGCAAATGTGAAAAAGACAAAAAAAAAAAAAAAAATCTTGTATCGAGTTAAAATTTTTACATGACCAACAAAATGCTAGAAACACTTACATTTGTATTCTATACAGGAAAGAAATATAAAGGCTGTGATAGAAGGAACTTAGAAACTTATTAGATCAATATTGAAAAAAAAAAAAAAAAAGGTTAATTAGTTCTTCCAACGATTCAGTAATGTACATCTTAAGAAGTCATTGAAAGAAACAATAAAATAAGGTGACGCATCTGTTGCTTCGACATCTAAAATTCAAATGAAAATTATGTTATTTGCTACCGCTGTAATGAGTGACAGGTTTAAAACTTTTGACAGGAAAAAAAATGTGCATTTGCCGTTTTAAAAAATGATGGACTAATAAGTGATGAAATAATGCCTTTTTTTGCTAACCTTGAGAGCTTGTTATTGACCATAGCAGTGGACGACATACAACATATAAGGGAGTTAGCCTACAGAAAAATGCTCAAGGTAAGAGATTAACCGTCAGGACACACTTCTGTATCTCTAAGAGAATTTTTTCCACTAATATTAAGTTTTGAAATTTCGAACTATAAAATGTTGATCAGCTGGTCAACGTGTTTACTTTCTCTCTCTCTTCTCTATGCCTCCAATGAAGGAGAATGTGAAAAACAAGGATCTTTTATTCTATAAATTAAACGATTTCCAAAGTTTAAAATAATAAAATTCACATATCACATTCAGGCTGTTGAAAGAATTGTGAACCTGGTCAATAAATCTGCAGAAAAGATATTTGGTGAAGGCTCAAGATAAGTATTTATAATAACAAATTTATACTCGCGATTATCAATGCCAAAACTGAGTATTAAATCTAACTTCTAACCTTAAAACTTGTTTAAAATCATAATATATGTAATTGTAAATGCACTACAAATATGTAAATATTGTAAATAACTGTCCATCATGGTTGGTTGGATGGTAAGGGCAGGGTAGAATTCGAAGTGCAACCATCTCACCGCGGTCAAGTCTGGGTTGTCAATGTAATAATATACAATTGATAACAAACGAAGAGCTGCACAGTGCGCATTTTTTCTAAAAAGTGTAAAACTAGACTACAAAAAATAAAATACTGCATTTTGTGAAAAAAAAAAAAGCTGAAAAATTCAAATTTTGATTAATTTCACGAAATTTTACGGCTTATGCGCGATCTAATAACTGTAAAATAATATAAATATTTTTAAAGATATATGGAAACATTGTTAAAAGGAAGCATTTGGAAGGAAACAAAAGTATTTGAACAAAAAGTAATAATATTTGTATTTCAGTAAAAGTTTTTGAAATTTGACTTTTTTCATCATTTTTTCGAACTTTGAAGGTCAGGCGCGAACAATCGATATAAATATTTATTTTTTTTATTATTCTTCCCAAATTCAGGATGCCAAAGTACAACTTTATTTTGCTATTAGAATCTATCGCTTATCTAAAATATTCATTTTTCGGCCCAACCGTGATGCGGAGGTAGAGTTCTGTATTACAGTTCAGTCTACACGTCAGACAATAAATGATAAAATTTCGTTTTTTTTTTTTTTTTTTTTTTTTTTTTTTAAAGCAGAAAACAATAATTTGCATCAGTGCGGTAAATTTACAGAACAAAAATATTGAAACAGTTCTGTAAATTTACATTAAAACTGCTATTACCCAAATTTCCAACATTTTATGCTATAAAATTACAGATTTCATTATAAATAAATTTTTCGTTATATCTTTTTCTAAAAAGTGAAAGTTGCATACTAATTAGTAGCGGAATTGTTTTTTCTTTTTTCGAATTAACAGTACTTTATTTCAAAGTGAACTACAAAACTTCAAACACATAAAAACTATTATCTTAGAATAAATTGGTATTATAAATATCATGAAAATTTTCAACAAATATTTTTATGGTAATGCTTAATTTGTTGTCTTTACTTACAGAGAGATATAAAGAAATCATATATGAAGATTTTGATCTATATGTTTTGAATATCTGCGAAGTTTGTGGCTCGTACCAATGTCCATATTGTCCATACTTCAGCTTTGCAAGCCAACCAAAAATTCAATGGACCATCATAGTTCTTTCTGTGCTAATTCAGTACATTTTTACTAAAAAAAGACTATTGTTCATTCTATAACTTGTGTTCATGTTCTTATCATCTAAGAAGATTATTTTGTGCATTTTATATATCATATTACGGCTTGGCCAGTTTTACTATTGAAATATAAAATGTTTGTAAAGTCTTTCATGTAAAACACATACATTTTATGTTTTTATTGTGTATATAAAATAAAAATCTTGTTGTGTTTAAAGTGCTTAATAATTATAAAACTACATATCACTTAAAAAATATTTACATGCTGTTTATTTTCATTAACAAGAAAAAAAAACACGGAAAAAAAAAAGAAAAGAAAAAAATGATAATACACAATTGAAGGTATTATTAATAAAATTTTGTAACGTAAAATTCTCTAGGAGAAAACTCTTGTCTTATTAGACCTATAGAAATTAAAACTCGGTGTAGTAGTTATTCATTCTACAAGAATTTTATGATAGTAGGGATAAATTCTAAACGATTTTTTACAAGAATTAATAGGATTTATTAATGAATGAAAAAATTAAGGACTGCACACACCATGGCCGACTGCAAGACGGAAAATGGTCGTAAATTATCCATTATCAGTAAGTGACCCTTGAAATTTTGGACATGTTTACAATGAGGGAGATTACTTTTTATTGCTTCTTGAAGAATGTCACAAAAGAAATGCGAGTTTTCCAAGCCAATTACCGCAGCAGGATGTTTGTCAGAGGAGAAAATCGGCTTGTAAAGGACCCTTCAGAGACTGGCTTCAAGTTCGGTTTCTTTTGATATCCCTTTGATGTGGGGAATTGAATTGACGCGAGGCAGGAGAGAGTTTCCCTCGGCTGACAAACCTCCTACTGCGATCGAAATTGGGTCTCTTTTGTAAAAGAGCAATAAAAAGTAATGTCCTTCATTGTAAATGTGTCCAAAATGTCAAGGGTAGCTTTCGGACAATGGATAATTTATGAGTTTTGAAGCGCTGCACCGTTGCTAGTATCTGAAGGATCCTTAAGGCTCGCATCAACTCAAATATCACATCAAAGTAATATTGAATAGAGCCAGCATTGACGAGCATTTTCGGCCCGGGTCTGTGCCGTCCTTTACACAAGATGATACGGAACTATTGTTAGATAATACTGGTGGCAGTCAGTGATGGCAGTCATTACTATTCTCAATCACCTCTTTGGTATAACGTAATCTTTGTTCATCTAAGTATAAAAAGAAAAATATCAACCACATCATTAAATCTGCTACAAAAATGGGCTATCCAAAGAATTTTATTTATTCAATAATATATCAATAAGTGTCTCTGCATAACATTATATAAAAAAAGAACTATGCATGCTTAATGTATAATATTAAAAAAAATGTACACACATATATATAATAAAACAAAATAAAAAAGCAGATGTTTGAATGTTTAATTAAGGAGGTTGGGTAGTGTTGTTTGGCTGGTTGGTTGGGAGGGTTGACGAATTTAATAATAAAAAAGAAGGGGGAAAGAATTATTGCTATTACAGGATACTTCATTATTTTCTGGCTGATTTTATGAAAGATTAACTCTTCACACGTTAGATTTAATTCTATGAATAATAACTTTTGGTGGTTTCCTAAGTTTAATTTGTACAAATTATCCATTTCCATTTTTTATAAATAAATATTAATTAATAAATAAAAAATAAAAATAAATTAATATAAATTAATTGATCAAAACATGTGAGAATTTTAAGATTATCGCTAGACACTAAGAAATATAAAATCCTATAATTTATTGCAATTAATAAAAATAATTAAAATTAAAATTTATTATTTCAGGATTACAGTAACTGATTTTAATAAAAAAAACCCTCTCAAATGAATAAATAAATAAATAAATAAATAAATATATATATATATATATATTTATATATATATTTATATATATATATATATATATATATATATATATATATAAAATAAAGATGATCTGTTAAGCATAGTAGAAGCCAAGCAACAGATACAAGATCACTGAAACACCAATGACCAATAAGATTAAAATTTTTTTTTATCAGTGGATGAAATACACTAATGTAAAGAAACCAGATCCACTAATCAACAGCCTGCAAAACATATGAATCAATAAAGTAACACAACAAATCCCAAGTCAAAACCATAAACTTATCAAAATTAATGAAAAAATAACCTAAGAAACACAAGATAGGAAGGAAGGAGGCAGGCGGCAAGACTTGTGACTTGCCTATACATATCGGGTCTGCTTGCTGATTTATACATTTACCATTATAAACAAGGTTATCATTTTATACAGGTACATTAATGACATTATAATTTTTTATGCTAATAATTATTCTCCTACTTCATTGAAATTAGAATATCCCTCTCCCCTAACTTTAACTCAAAATCTTCTTAACAATAACTGCGTGAGTTTTTTAGATTTAAAACTAAAACTTGAAGGAAGTAAAATTCATACTGATCTTTATAACAAAAGACAAGATTTTTGGTTTAAAGTAAATTTATTTACACATTTTATTTCTTGTCTTCATGTATCTGTGTACAGAAATACCATTCTCAATCACCTCTTTGGAATACATAATCTTTGTTCATCTAAGTATAAAAACAAAAATATCAACCACATCATTAAAGCTGCTACAAAAATGGGTTATCCAAAGAATTTTATTTATTCAGAAATATTTATTCCACTTTATTTATATATGCTGTTTTTACAATTATGAAAAAGTACTAAATAACTTTCAGCATATTAATCTTAAAAACTTTGATAAATTTTAAATCCAACGTTTCGGCTAAATTCCTGCATTAACCTTCCTCAGGGAAGAATGATGTTAAAAAACACATAAACATAGAAAATTTAAGTTACTACATGATATGACAATTACAACTTTAAAGAAAAATTTAACAGATGATTACACAAATTATAAAAATTTACTATATACATTTTAAAAATATGCTAAAACACTCAAATGAACTTGAAACATGATCACTATAAGACAAGGGTAAAGAGACACTTTTTATAATTTGTGTAATCATCTGTTAAATTTTTCTTTGAAGTTGTAATTGTGATATCATGTAGTAACCTAAATTTTCTATGTTTATGTGTTTTTTAACATCACTCTTCCCTGAGGAAAGTTAATGAAGGAATTTAGCCGAAACGTTGGATTTAAAATTTATTAAAGTTTTTAAGATTAATATGCTGAAAGTTATTTAGTACTTTTTCAGAATTTTATACGTTGGATTTAAAATTTATTAAAGTTTTTAAGATTAATATGCTGAAAGTTATTTAGTACTTTTTCAGAATTTTATTTATTCAATAATATATCAATAAGTGTCTGTGCATAACATTATAAAAAAAAAATAATAATAGAGAAATTTATAGATGTTTAAGAGCAGATGTTTGATTAAGGAGTTTGGATGGTGTTGTTTGGCTGGTTGGTTGGGAGTGTTCACGAATTTAACAATAATTAAAAAAAAGAAAGGGGAAAGAATTATTGCTATACAGAATATTTCATTATTTTCTGGCTGATTTTATGAAAGATCAACTCTTCACACGATAGGTTTAATTCTATGCATAATAGGTTTTGGTGGTTTCCTAAGTTTAATTTGTACAAATTATCCATTTTCATTTTTTATAAATAAATAAATATTAAAAAAATATCAATTATTAAAATTAATAAATAAAAAATATAAATTAATTAATATAAATTAATTGATCAAAACATGTGTGAATGTTAAGATTATTGCTAGAGACTAAGAAATATAATATCCTATACTTTATTGCAATTAATAAAAAAATTAAAATTAAAATTTATTAACTCAGAATTAAAGTAAATGATTTTAATGCAGAAAAAAAATATCTCTCAAATAACTAAATAAATAAATAAATAAAAATAAAAAATAAAAAAATATAAGCAAAAATAAAATAAACTTGTTTCATCACAATTATCTTCATTCGAGATATAATGCCAGATGGCGCAAGCACACATCTAACACGAAGAAATTTAAAAGTAAGTAACACTGCAAACGCACGCGCACAAAAATAACACATTTAAGAACACATTTTATCCTCAAATTAACAACACTTTTTGGTGTTCTTAGCTAGAACACTTCATAAGAAACATAATTGCAACAGACATAATTGCATAAGAAACATAATTTAGTCTTATGCTTATTTGAAATAAAAATCGCTTGCACTCATCATAGAAAAATAATTTTAATAAGTGATAATTAAAAAAATATAATTATTCGAATGAAAAATTTGCTCTTCACGAATTTTAATAGTAAAATATAGAAGAAAATTTTGTGATGGCAACAACATACTAGTTTCGTTTTCTCACCTTTAGCAGCCTTCTGAATCTAAACTCCATAATACACACTGCTGAGCAAATTATTAAGAAAACGTCTGCATATTATTTCACGGGATAGGCTATTCTGTTTAATAAGCGTTTCTAAAGTGTTTCAACGTTAAAGATGAATGTGTTTTAGAAATGTTCTAAAAAGCATTTAGAATTTGTGTGGGATCTTAAATTTTGATCGAAACACTATCTGAACACATTTCTTGTCCTTGTAATTGTCAACAACACTTTCGCAACACTTTTTTTTCCCTCGCGCAACACAATCGCAACACATTCCTAATACAATCACAACACTTTTAGTTAGAAGTGTTTACTATTACGTTTTATTAGCGTTGCAAAATTGTTTCACGCATTTGCAGTGAATGTGTAACTGGAAGATGTAATTAAATTCAAATTCTTGAAAGTATTTTGTTGATTTAAGAATTATTAAATTAAAAATACATTAATATAGTCAATTTAATTATTAATGCAATTGCTCATTTGTAGACCCTTTATAGGTTAATCGGGATTGGTCTCGATATTAATTTTTCTTGTTAGAATAGTTCTGTTGGCAACTTGTTATGTGATACTCTCTGAGACTGGAGTCCGCATGACATGTGGATAAATATTATATATATATATAAATATATATTATATTGATTCATTGTTGGGTTTTGTTAATGATTTATTGGAATTTAATTCATTCCTTTTTAATTTGGGTTTTGTCGCAAGACAAGAACATGAACTGTATTTTTGGCTTGAATTAGCTACACAGTTTTCCGAAATCTTGTGATCTCTCTGTTCGTAGAAGTACATGTTCATCGAAGACTGAATACTTCTATTTTTGAACATTTCTAATTCCAATTCTCATTTCCAGTTATCTTTTTTCATTTTCTTTTTATATAAAATCCTTGGTTTATATTTGTTAACTTTCTGGAATTTCGCATAAAAATCACACCTTGTTGGTCTTAGAGTTATGTTCCTAAATGCAGCATTAGCGTAAGTAATTTAAAATGCATTTATCCATTAATTGATACTGTAAATGAATCATACAAAAAATATGAGCTAACATTTAACTTGAATTATAATAACTTTTATGTGTGTTGTTGGTATTATCATGTATCTATTAATTGCTAAATTTTATAACGTTATAAAATTCTTTATATATATATATATATATATATGTATGTATGTATATTGCCAGTTTTTTTTTTTTTTTTTTTTTTTTTAAATAGTATATTGGACACAACATGCAGCAATTAGAATATAAATCTCATGAAATAAAGTTATTTTAATCAAAATTTTTTAATTGTGCTTGCTTAAACGTTAACAAAATTTCTTTTGTATAATTTTTTAGCCAAATGTACTGAGCTATTTGTGTAAAACGTTCAAGCAAATATCGTAAAATTTTATAAAATTATCGTTGATAGCATAAACTAAATTTCAGTTCCTCTAAAAATAATGTTCTACATTATAATTAAATGAATTAAAATAAAGAAATATAATTAAATGAATTAAAATAAAAAATCCTCTACCGTTTGTCTTTTTCGAGAGAATCTGAAATTCAGTTCTTTTTATAGACAATAACATTTTAAATTTTTGCGATATTTGCTTGAAAGTTTTACATCATTAGTTCGATATATTCGGCTCAGAAATTATGCAAAAGAATTTTGATAATTCTTGCACATTTGTAGTTAATAATTATTTGCTAGTATAAATACTCATATTTCACGAGATTTTTAATATTTTAATATTTTAATAGTAGTATGCTGTGTCTCATATAGTATGTAAAGTGTTCTAAAACTGACATGCATATGTTTGATTAGTTCTTTGGTTGTAGGTTTTAAGGTCGATTGACTGTGCTAGTATATCCTAAGCCTGTAAGTAGAATGCCCTCCGTGAGTGTCTTTCTAAGGGTTCCTAGCCCGTATTTGCGCGAGTTTCGGAGAAAACCACGGAAAACTCCTAACAGCTAGGTCGATGAGCGCGACCTGGGATCGAACCCGGCACTTTCCCATATACCAGCTATGAGCGCACAACCGCTCAGCCGCTGATGGGCCTCCATACATTCGAAAACATTGTATGCTATAAATGAAAAACGTGCGAAAATTTATCAATTTTGTTAATAAAACGTTACATCTTCATAATCATACGTGCTTTTCAGATGTAAATGTCAAACCTAATGTATCAAAAGTAATTTAGATACTTAAAAGAAATCTCATTATCATATGTGACAGGTACAGTACATTTCAAGCATTATTTTTTACAGGTTTATCAAACACATTACTTTTTCTTTTAATTTGTTACTAGTCTCCCTATATTTTGAATTCAGGACAAAATCATCGCTGAAATATATGTTGTAGAACGTGTTCTTTAGAACCTTGAAGTTCCAAAAGAAACAGTCCGAGCATTTCTTCACATTTTCGACAAAACGTCAAAACTGGAATTCGAAAGAGTCTAAATGTTTTTGTCTATACATTATTTGTACTAGATAAAACGTATCCTCACAGGAGTATGAGGATGGAAACTTGGAACATTTCCTATAACATTTTTGAGTTAAACTACCTGCTTCATACTTTGTGATAGTCAACGAACGTTACTGATAATCCGTGACTTGTGCCTCTGCTACCACGGCATTCACGATCACGGGTTGCTTTGTAATTCACAATCATTTTGATTTACCGTAACGGTTTTTTAAACTTTAATTACTTTTATATACATATATGCGAAGCCTTTGTAATTTTTTTTTCATAACTTTTATCAAATGTTTCGCTTTGGATATTTCATTTTTTGGAAGCGTATTTATATATCTTATGGTTATTACTTTGAAATTAATAATTCGTTTCATATATAGTACAGTTGTATTCGTAAATGATAAGATGTTTTGATAAAAGCATTTAGAAAATTTTCAATCCAAAATTGAAATGTATTTTTTTTTACCAGATATTAATCGGTTAATAAAATTTGTTAGAAAATAAACTATGTCTTTTTGGGCAAAATACTGAATACGTTATAACTCTGGGCTTTCTTTTTTTCTTTTCCCGAATAGCGCGGCACGTGCGACTAAGCAATTCT